>JBBBDQ010001822.1:810000-1319703 GCA_037127315.1 Ascarosepion bandense | reverse complement strand
CATATATATATATATATATATATATATATATATATGTATGTATATATATATATACTTCTAAGAAGTAAATATTAGGCTGACATATGCATCCATTAGTTTTAACCACTTATATATATATATATATATATATATATAAAGTGGTTAAAGCCAATGGATACATATATCAGTGTAATATTTACTTTTTAGATGTGCTCAAAACAAATGTATAATATAATATATTTCACCTAAAGCAGGGCAGTAAATTCATTGAAACAAAAGAGTTTATTAGGCATGTAAGAAGTAGAAACAGAAACATTACCAGGGAGCAATAACAAAATGAGTAACCAGAAGAACAGTAGATAGCGATTGATATTGCATTTGAATTTTGGAAGATTATAGTCTGCCTTTTATTTAATCATTTTACCCCAAGCAAAAAGATAATGCCAGTAGTATCCAGAGTAATTTCAAAACTTGACTCCCATAAGGCGAGTGGTGGCGATGGAATCCCGGTGATAGTCCTTAAGAAATGTGCTCCTGAACTCTCCCCTCTCCTCTCTAAACTGCATAACTACTGCTTTCTGCTTCCTGATTTCCTGCATGCTGGAAGTTCTCTTCTGTCGTACCTGCATTTAAGAATCCTCGGACCCATCCAATTATCGCCCTATCAGCCTTCTACCAATTTTCGGGAGTGTTCGAGGCCATAATTAATGCTGAAATAGTTCAACATCTTACTGCCCATAAACTCTACTCTGACAGGCAGTATGGTTTCCCCCTTGCCAGGTCCACAGCCGACATGCTAACGACCGTTACAGAGTACATGTTCCAGGCCCTTGAGGAGTCCAGCGAGGCTCGTGCTGTTGCTCTGGCCATCTCCAAGGGTTTTGACAGAGTTTGGCACTCTGGTCTTCTATGCAAGCTACGGGGTTACGGTATTATCGGACGCTTGCTTGATCTAATCCAATCTTTTTTAAATAACCGCAAAATGAAGGTGGTTTTGAATGGGCATGCCTCTACATCCTACAACGCAAACGCTGGTGTCCCTCAGGGCTCTATCCTGGGCCCGACGCTCTTCCATATTTTTATAAATGACTTTACAGACGAGATCAAGAGCCAAGTAGTGGTGTCCTCTGCGTAGATACGCAGATGACACCACAATTTACTCCCGCATCAGTAAACAACCCGTCGTGGGGGAAAAACATAATCTTGCTGCTGACCTTGAAAGGGATCTACACTCTGTGGTGAATTGGGCTAAGAAGTGGCTTGTCAATTTCAATGCGTCTAAGACCAAGCTATTTTCTGTCAATAATCACAGGCAACCTCTCCTGCCTCCCATAAGCATGGACCAATCTAGTCTCCTTGAGAGCAATACACTGCGCCTCCTCGGCCTTACCCTCTCTTCTGATCTCAAATGGAACCACTACATTGAGTCCATAGTTAAATCCACTGCTAAGAGGGTCGGGTCACTGTATCGGGCCAGGATGTTTTTCCCGCCTGAATCTATCCTGCTTATATACAAATCAACCATTCGTCCGTGCATGGAATACTGCTGCCATATATGGCCAGGCGCCCCTGCCATTCATCTCAGTGTTCTCAACAGACTCCAAAGGAGAATCAGTATTGTGATAGGTACTGACTTGGCGGCTCGACTACAGTCACTTCCCCACCGACGAGATGTGGCCTTCCTTTGTCTGTTCTATAAATACTTTCATGGCTTCTGCTCCAACGAACTTAAGTCACTGGTGCCTCTGCAACAGGTGTTTACTCGTGCAACCAGATTGGCAACTGGGTCCCACTCATTCACAGGTAGATTTACCAAATGCAGACAACAATTCTACTCCTGCATCTTTTTCTCTCGTACCTGTGGAACTCGCTTCCTTATTTTGCTTTCCTGACGGCTACAACCTCCAGGAATTTAAATGCAATGTCAATACTCATCTCTTAACCACTTGACTTTAGTTCTTTCTTCAGCACCCCGTATATCCTTTCCTTTCTCTCCGCCTTTGCAAACTGTCATCACACCTGTATTCCCACCCTTCTCTTGCTCCTTTCTAACTGGTTCGTCTTTCTCTTCACTCTCTTCTAAGTAACCTTTTTTACTCTTATGTAACCCCCTGCACTTCAGTGGCGTTACCGCCTTGCTCAGAGTGATACGATTAAAAAAAAAATAAGACGCGACGGGTTGCTAGAAGTGAAGGAGAATGAGGAGACATTAGTGAGAAAAAAGGACAATGGAAGAACAGGATGAAAGAAGACACAAGATGGTGATTGGTATTCTCTATATGGTGATTAATAAAAGCATTTTCGTTTTGGAGGCTTTAAATTTACATATTAGGAAATATTACAAAACAATAAACATTCGCGAAATGTTTCAAAAAGTAAAACTTCACCAAATTATACAATATTTAAAAGAGACGAAACTGTTTAAACTTCTAAACAAAACAAACAAAAACAGTAAGCAAACAAATAGCTACCAAACAAAATACATAACAGAAATATATTACAGTACTAAACAAAACAACATATATACATAATACCACACTGGCATTAAATGACCCCGCAGTTGTTGATATGCCGTAAAGCCCAAAATAATCAATCAATCAATTAAATTTACAAACCAATCTTTGTCCCACTTAACAACTGATTGTAAGTAATTTTCAAGAAGAGCTGCCCATTATATTTTGAGGAATACTATTCTTTTAATCGGTATCGCCTATGCAAAGCGGTAAGGCCACTGTGACACGATGGGTTATTGGGTATGGAAGCGTTAAGAACATGGCTCACGTATAAGAACAGAGGAAGAGTCATCAGGGCAGCAGATTGTGACTGACACTATTTTTAAATTTTTGCTGATTTAACTCAGCCGGAAAGCATAGTGCCAGAAGGAGAAGAAAACACTGTTAGAATACACGTTACGCTTACATCTAGCCAGCTCAACTGAGATATCGTCGCCAGTCTAGTCCTCTTCCTCTATGTGCATTGTCCTTTCAGGACGTTAGCGAGAATGGCTTTCCACGTCTCACTATCCCTGATGGCTCTGAGCACACTTTCTCCTGTAACACCACGTAACCCCCGTTCTCTCATCCACCTGCTCCGCCCCTTCAAATATGTTATCCGCTGTTTTGCCTTATCTCTTTTCCTCTCTATCTGGCCTGTTAGTGTCAGGTTCTCGAAGGTCTCCTTCCTTATTGTATGTTCCAGGAACTTCAGTTGTCTCTTCCTGATACTCAGTATTGATTTCCTTTTATTTTCCACCATTTCATCATTGCTCACATGCTCGATCTATGATATTCGCAGCATCCTTTTGTAGAATAACATTTCAATTGCTTCAGGTTTTTCCTTCATCTTTGTTGAGATTATCCAGCATTCACCGCCATATTGAGGAACTGACATCAAACAGCAATCCAGTACTCTTTTGTTTGTTTGTAGTGAAATTTTTCTGTTTCTTAATACTCAACTCAACTTCTGGAATGCAAATTACCTTCGGATCACAGTGTCGCACTTTCCGTCTTTGCACTGCGCTTAAATTTCAAAACGTTTCGATAAAATAACGAAGAGCTCATCCGAAATATTACCATGAATGTATTTATAGAAAAGGCACAGAGTGCAACCATACGTCGGTGGGAAGCCGAGATGCCAGATATGGACCGATAAAATTGCGGATATTTTAAAAATTTTATCAAGGAGCTCAAAGTAAATAGCAGAAGCACCAGACCATACTAAAGATTACTTAATACAAAGTTAGAAAACCGCTCAGTATTACTGTCAACTTAGTTAAAATGGATGTAACGTGATTTATGAATGAAAGAGGTGGTAGTATGTGAAGAATATGAACATGATGAGAATAGATAATGATTGCCGCGTCACTTTGTTCCATAAAATAGCAGTTTTGAAGAAAAGCTGATTTTCACCTTAAATTTGGGATAGTAAAGAAATTCCAGGATGTGCATTGTGGTGCAGTGGATATCGGCTCGAAACGATATATCAAGGATCTGAATTCTAATTCCAGTTGCGTTCCTTGCATTCACTTACGCACAAATAACCTTGGGAAAGGTATTAATCTGTCTCTTCCCTCCAGTTATGGGTTAAATAATAAGAAAGACTGGGTTCTATATCCTTGGCTGGAAACCAGTCTACCGCAGAAAACAATGGTAACCTAATGAGGGATAATTTTCTGCCCAGTCAGTCATGTCTCTTTCGAGAAATGATCGTCCAAAGTGGGTATCGCATGTAACACTTAACTGACAGACTGAAGGAAATGAGAGCGATTTAACTCTACGGATGTAGCAAGGCGCGTCCCAGTTTTAAACGTTTGAACCTGTGAAAGTAAAGAATGGAGTTCATCAGAACACTTGCTGTGAAAATAGCAATAGGATAGTGATAAGCGTGCAACTTTGTGTCTGCGGGGAAAGAGGCTGCAGGGTGAAAAATAATTTCCCTCACATATCAAAGTACGAAATATTTATACAGGTGAATCGTCAGCGCATTCACCTAAGCCGTTGGATAGTTTTAATTCTACATTATCTTGGCGTAGACTATTTTATTTTAAATATGCTTTTGCTATAAGATTTTAGAATTTGAGTTGACATGGACAAAAGATTTCGAATGACAAGTCTTATAAAAAATAACGTTTTCATAGATGCAACGCAGATTCTTCCTTTCGCAAGAGCTTGTTCATAAAGTTAGCGATTAACAAAACTCATTTGTCAAATGATTTGTCACCTATTTTATCAAAACTTATATATATATATATATATATATATATATATATATATATATATATATATATATATACTTATTTATAAATGGAACTTTGTGTGTGTGTGTGTGTGTGTGTGTGTGTGTGTGTGTGCGTTCGTTACCGATAGACTCCGAAACGGCTGAACCAATTTTCTTGAAAATTTACACAGTTGTACTATAAGCGTCTTCGAGTGTTCTTAGCTAGGTTTTGTGTTGAGGTACGCCCGATAAATATCGAAAATCGATAATCGAAAAAATCGGGTTATAGAAGGAGTGGTCTGATTTCAATCAAATTTGATATACTCATAGACAAAGACATAAGAAACGATATTCAGAAGTTTCAAGGTTACAGTTCTTACAATAGTGCAGAACATTGATAATACACATATATAAAAGGCAAGATGCTTGTTTGTGTGTCTTTTTATATGCCTGTATGTCAGTATTTTTTCAGCCCTTTTATTTTACTTTTTGCTTCGGGTTTGGCTCTAAGTAGGTATAATTGTAGTTCTTAGTTTCAGCCATGATACCATTTACTCCGAGGACTTATTTAGCCTTCAAAATTCAGTTTACGTTGAAAACAACTTATTTGATATCGATACCAGGAAATCAAAATTTGACTTACATCCATTCATTTTTCTTTCAGTCTACGGTTTCACTTTAACTGGAAATAACTATTGCTTTTTAGTCTTTCGTGCCAACGTCCAAAGACCATGAATTAGTTTTAAAATTTTCATTACACCCGAGCAACGCCAGGCTATACTGCTAGTTTATTAATAAAAATAATAAAGCAGATATGTAAGCAAACGTACTCTGATTTAAATGCGTCATCCATGTAGTTTTTTTATCGCCTGCGTATATGTATTTAATTCATCTTTTATGCTTAGGCTACAAGCAGTTAGAGACCGATAATGAATAGGAAAAAAACGATTGGAGAATCGGAAAATAAAAATATATATTGAAGATTCAAGGGGCAGTAGAAAACATTGAGTAACCTACCTAACATTTGTACATGAATGTCAGAGAATAGGAGAGATAGTAAAAACCAAAAATGTTTACGAGTATGAAAGATAGAAAGTGTGGAGAACCAACACCACCATTATCCTGAATGTTGACAGAAAAAGATAATTTTAGTTATTCGATTCTGAATATAAATGAGAGTGGTTTAAGTATTTTTATAAAACTATTTGAATAGAAATTCTTTTATACAAAATCCTCATAAAATCTAAAATAGGAAAAAAAAAAAGAAAGTTTTTTTTCAACAATCTTCTACTTAAAAATTTAAAAACAAATTCGAGATGTAAACTTTATCGAAAATAAATTGGTTGTTTCTGAATGAATATGTCAAATCGTTCGAGAATCTTTTTACACAGAAAAACAGGCATTAATAACAATTTTCAAAAGAAAAATATCTATCGATATGTTGCAGAGAAACTCGATCCAACCCGAAGTCATTCTGTCATAAAATAATCGCTAAAGAAGAAAGACTTTCACTTAGCTTCACGCCCAATTGAAGCTGCAAAGAATCCAACAATAAAATCACATTACTGTCAAATCCTATAAGACTTTTGCCAAAATCAAATGTCTACCGCCTGATTCATGAAATCAAATTAACAACTCAAAATGTCAAACGTCGAAGATACCGTTTAGAGGTCAGTCGACGTAGGCAAACAGTACTTCTAAACATATGAGCACAATGTTTATGGGAGATTTTTCTGGTAACATTTCTCGTGAAAATTAGTTATCAAGCAATATGATTATCTTCTCTATTATAATAAAGACCGTTATATATATATATATATATATATATATATATATATTAAATTAAATAGGATTTGTTCAAAGATGTTGTATGTACATTTCGACATGAAATCCCCACAGGGGATAACGCATCACCTCAGCAACGAAGTCCTTTCTTTTTATTTGCTCTGTAATATTTTATTACATGGAGCTCTCTTCCCGTATCATTTTTTAATATTAAAATAAAATTTTAATATTAATTAGGATCGGGTTTTTGGAATTTATCTTACTGCTTTTTCCGCTTGGATTAAAGTATTTGAATATATATATATATATATATATATATATATATATATATATATATATTAAATATAAATTTATTTATATATATATATATATATAAAAAGTACGTTTTTAAATTCAAAACTTTTTATTAATATTCTTTCCTATATATATACATATATATATATATATATACATATATATATATATATACATATATATATATATAAATATTAAATATATATTTATATATATATATATACATATATATATATATATAAATAAATATAAATATATATTTATATATATATATACATATATATATATTATTAAATAATTATAAAATCATTTGATGCACATGTTATTCTGCAATATCGACAAAAATCCTCTCTATATTATATATATATCCTCTCTATTATGATAAAGATCGTTGTAAATATATATACACACATATATATATGTGTGTGTGGGGGGGGGGTGTTGTGTGTGTGTATTTTGTCATGCTCATAAATAGAGAGAATAGACGGGTAGCGTTGGTTCAGTTCATTAAAAAGACAAAAGTGAGTCAGCGTCGGTTAAGCTTATTCTTTTTACTGCCAGTTATTAAAATTTACTACCAGTTATGTAAGCACTTGCCACGTGTTTGCTCATTAACAGTTCCTTGCTATTTAATTTGTTCGTAATAATTATTAATTATCTCGTTGAGTAGTCAAAAATACACATATACACTACCGGCCATAATTATTAGGCCACCCACTGTTTTAAAAAAGTGATGTATTTCATACTGTTTTTTAGAATTTATTGCCAAGTGAATAAATGTAAATGAAAATAGAATGATTCTTTTATTTAATATTGTACAATAACATGTGCATCAAATGAATTTATAAATATTTAATAATTACCTATATTTCAGTTTCATCAATGAAAGAATGAAGAAAATTCAGGGTGATTCGGACGAATTCATCTTTGCTTCTGTGTCTTGTAAAAGTTTGCAAAGTAATAATAACAAAAGAACCATTCTATTTTCATTTGGCAATAAATACTAAATATAGTATGAAATACATCATTTGTTTTAAAAAAAAACTGGGGTGGCCTAAAAATTATGGCCGGTATAATATATATATATATATATATATATATATATATATATAAATGCAAACTTATTACTATAATCGTTTCGAAAAACCCTCCGTTAAAAAAATAATTTCCTTCATGTGTGAATAAGTTCTAAAAATTTCATTAAAATCGGACAATTATTTGATTTTTACAAGAATTTCCAAATAAATGTGTTTTCAACGGAAAAAAGTGCAAAAAAATCAATGTTAAAAGTTGTAGAAGGCGATGACGTAAACAAAACAAGATTTCAACCAAAACTTCGAACGTGTTAGAAAGGATTAAACAATTTCAAAAAATAATACTTTGATCTTTCCTCTTAATAATAATATAAACATTTTGATGGAAAAGTTCGTTTTTATGAAGTTTTGTGTCTTTTATATTCATACTATGCTGTTTTATCGATTTTTATTGGAGATACCTAGTTAAATGTGTTATCCATTTTCGTCGCTGAAAAAGTAATGTCGATTCTATTATTTGATATTTTTCTTCTTTTTTTTTCGTTCTTCAGCACCTGTGCAAAAAAGGAAGGTTATCGCTAAGACTTAAAGGCTTGAATCGTGTGAAGCCTCTTTTTAACATTGATTCCAGAAAAGGCGGTTGTTTACAGCTGACAGTTTAGATATTCCTGAACTAGTTCCATATGTTGTGAAATGAACAAACCTGACCTCACCTTCTTGCAAAGTTCTTATCGTAGTTTTTCTTATAGTTTTGAGTGGTAAGAACATTTATAGTCAAATTGGTAACTGAATTAAAAATCTGCTGTTCGCTGGGACAGGGAATGACTTGTCAATGTAAAAGCCACCAAAACAAAA
The DNA here is from genome assembly GCA_037127315.1 of Ascarosepion bandense. NCBI lineage: Eukaryota > Metazoa > Mollusca > Cephalopoda > Sepiida > Sepiidae > Ascarosepion > Ascarosepion bandense. The sequence continues at coordinate 1,311,040 of JBBBDQ010001822.1, read as the reverse complement.
CTTCACATTATTAATCATCTGAAAGACCTCTTTCCAATAGCTGATATTAACCTCCAGGAGAATGGCTCACTTCGCCTTTTTGTGAAAACGTTCTCTGTTGACATATTATATTGTGTCAATCTTTCAAAAGGTAGACAGTCATGGCCTTCCATATCACTTTATCCCTGGTGTCCCTTACCACGATTCTCCTGTACACCACGCAATCCCCGTTCTGCCATCCACCTGCTCAGGCCAGTCAAGTATGTTACACGCTGTTTTCTCCTGATTCTCCTTTCCTCTCTCTGGCCTGTTAGTATCAAATTCTCCAAGTCCTCCTTCCTCATTGCATGTCCCAGAAACTTTTGCTGTCTCTTCCTGATACTCAGTATTAATTTTCTTTTCGTTTCCATCCTTTCCAAAATCTCATCATTGCTCACAGGCTCGATCCATGATATCCGCAGCTTCCTTCTGTAAAACTACATTTCAGTTGCTTTAAGTTTTTCCTTCATCTTCGATTAGATTGTCCAGTATTCACTACCACATTGAAGAACTGATATCATATAGCAATCCAGTACCCTCTTTATTGTTTCCAATGAAATTTCCTATCTCTTGTCTCTTAATTCTCTACTCAGCTTCTGGAGTGCATCCTTCGCCATGCCAATTCGCCTTAGGATTTCTGTGTCGCACTTTCCGTCTTCTGTTAGAACACTTCATAGTTACTTGAATTTTTGTACCTGCTTGATTATAGTATCCCCGACCTGTATTTGGCATTTTGGGCTGCTCTTTTTGCTGATGACCATGCATTCAATTTTCTTGCAGCTTATTTGTAGTCTTTTCTTGTCACTCTCTTCAGCTACCTTCTGTAGGAGGTCTTTTATTTTATTTTCTGTGTTTGCTCTCAGCACTGTATCATCTGCGTATCTTATGTTGTTCAAATTGTGGCCTCCGATGACGAATCCCGGCATAAAATGTAGGGCCCCCAGAATAATCTCGCTGTACAAGTTGAGTAGATCCGGTGAAAAGACATATCTTTGTCTTAGGCCCCTTATGAGTTTACTATTTCTCAAAGCTTCGGATATTGCTGCCACATATGGTCTGATGCTCCTACTGGTTTAGAGATTCTTGATAAAATCCAAAGAAGAATGTGCAATTTTATTGGTCCTGAACTGGCACCTCGGCTTCAGTTACATTCTCACAGTCGTTATTTATATTTCCTGTGCCTTTTCTATAAAAACATTTGTAGTAATTGTTCGGATAAACTCTGCTCTATGGAAACTAGACTTTATGAATTTAAGCAAAAAAGGGTAGCATCTTTTTACAGATGATTGACTAAAGGTAACCGTTACCGTTACTTCTATGCTAACAGTTTCTTTTCTCACATTTCTTGATTATAGGATACTAATCCGGCTCCATATTTTCCAGCCACTATTGATCTCATTTTTTTTTTGAGAAAGCAACGTTAATCGATATATTTTATTTTCTTGATTCCTCTTTTTTTATTGCACTCTCTTCTTAATAATGCCTTTCATTTTTTTATTATTATTTTACACTAAGTAACCCTATTTGTATTTTCTTTGCTTGGTGTAAAATGATTAAAAGAAATAAAAAGGGTCCTCTGTAAAGGATTTTCATTAGTCACCATTTTTAAAAAACAATGTGTATATAAGTCAAAATAAAACTTAAATGTTAGTCATTCCCATAAACATATTGTTATATACGGGATAAAATTAATGATATCCGAACAAAGTATCTAAGATTAAATATTTTATTCGGTTGTCAACTTTTCTTTCAGTAAGAACACAATCAAAACAACTATACATATATAATACATATGCACATTCGATTTACTTGCTTCCCAGACAGCTACAATCTCGAGATATGCAGTAGTATCACCAAATATGATACTCTCTCTCTCCTTCTCTCTCTCTCTATCTCTCTAAATATATATATATATATGCGTGTACGCATCGCTCATTCATTAACAATGAATTTGATCACGCTAGCTATTGGGCGCGTAATATGATATGCGCTAAAAAGAGTGCCTTCTTCCACCGAAAGCCCCGTGGCCCAGGGGTAGAGTCGCCGACTGACGCCAAATTGGTCGGGTTTCGAGCCTGGGTTGTGCAGCAATCGGAGTCTAACCGTACTGATGAGCTGTGATACAGCGAAACAGATCTGTCTGCGGATGGCAATATGTATATGTTTCATTAAAAATGACAGACCAGGAATTATTGCTAAGTTTTCTATATAATTTTTTTATCTGTTCGTATAATATTTTTTTTAGGAATTCAAATTATTATTCGCCCGTGCATTGAATACTGCTGCAATATCTGGTCGGGTGCTCTTGCTATCCACCTAAGCGTCCTTGTCAAAACCCAACGGAAAATCTGTAATGTGATCGAACCCGATTTGGCAGCTCGGATACAGTCACTTTCTCACCGGCGCAATGTGGCTGGTCTGTGTCTCTTATACAAATACTTTCACGGCTTCTGCTCTGATGAACTTAGCTTACTGGTGACCCCTATGTACGAACTTACTTGAGCCACAAGATTAGCAACTAGGTCCCACCCTTTTACTGTGAAACCAATAAATTGTAAACGCAAATTCTACTCCAGCAACTTCTTTTCTCGCACTTCCCGTCTGTGGAATTCTCTTCGATTTACTTGCTTCCCAGGCAGCTACAATCTCCAAGAATTTAAATATAAAGTCAATAGTCATCTCCTATCTCACTAACCTGCATCATCTCTCACATACTCCTTTCTCCGTCCACTACACTCTCCTCGGTATTCTCATCCTTCTCTTACCCACTTCCTGACACCCCCTATAACCTGTCACTCTTTCTCATAACTTTCCTCCTATGTAACCCCCTGCAAAACAGTGGCAGTAAAATGTCTTGCTTGGGACGATATGATTATAAAAAAAACAACACAACTGAAAAATCTAACAAAAATTCGTTTCCATGTTAACCTTGCTACTAGGAACCGATTGGGTCAATTTTGAAAAAGTAGCAGTTAATAAGATTTAAAATAAATATATGTGAACTAATCAATGAGATTTATAGATGGAAAAATGTTAAAATAAAATGCCAAGTCTGGTGAATTGTTCTAATATAAAACGAAGTGACTGTAACAAACGTAAATCGCATATATATTAAGAAAGCAATGAATACATATAATTCAAATTATAATCTATTATCTAAACTTATTTATAAATGTTACTTTGTCTGTCTGTGTGTGTGTGTGTGTGTGTGTGTGTGTGTATGTGTGTGTGTGTGTGTGTGTGTTATGTGTGTGTGTGTGTGTATCAGTTACCTATAGATCCAAAACGGCTGAACTAATTTTCTTGAAAATTTACACATTTGTACTATAAGCGTCTGCGAGTGTTCTTAGCTAGGTTTTGTGACGAGGTACCCCCGATAAATATCGAAAATCGAAAATCGAAAAAATCGGGTTATAGAAGGAGTGGTCCGATTTTAATCAAATTAAATGCACTCATAGACAAAGACATAAAAAACGATATTCGGAAGTTTCAAGGTTGCAGTTCTTACAATAGTGCATAAAATCGATAATATATATATATATATATATATATATTAAAAAGTCAAGATGTTTGTGTGTGTGTCTGTTTATTTGCCTATATGTCTGCATTTTTTCAGCCCTTCTATTTTACTTTTTGCTTCGGGTTTGGCTCTAAGTAGGTATAATTGTAGTTCTTACTCTTAGCCATGATACCATTTACTCAGAGGACTTATTTAGCCTTCAAAATTCAGTTTACGACGAAAAAATTTATTTGATATCGATAACAGGAAATCAAAATTTGACTTAATGGATGTAAATCTATTCATTTTTCTTTCAGTCTACGGTTTCGCTTTAAATGGAAACAACTATTGCTGTTTAGTCTTTCGTGCCAACGTCCAAAGAGTCTGAGCTCCAGGACCATGGATTAGTTTTAAAGCTTTCATTACACCCGAGCAACGCCGGGCTATACTGCTTGTAAAACATATTATACAAATCAAAACATATTTTAATTAAAATCTTTTATGAACGTTTTTTTGAGATCTCTAATCAATATTTTTTTTAATTATTTTCTTAAAGTTCTATCTTAATCAGAAAAAGTCATATGTTATAAAATTTATTTTGTGATAAATTAAGAATAATTGTCATTCAATAATTTGCGGGGAAATTAAATAAGATAATAAGAAATAATAAAAAATAAATAGAAAACGAAAATATATTTTTCACTGATACGAGTAATAAAGGAAACGGAAAATGTCTTTCGTCAGCTGCTCAATTTTATGACCCAACCTCCGGAAAGGAGGGTAGTTTAATGATTAACAAGCTTGTCTCACTAGCACAACTACAACTGAGTACCCCATAGTTTTGGCCTTGTGCCCCACACTTAGAAAATCACTTTTTTAACACAGAGATATTGAGAGTTTTGTTTCCTTAAAGTTTCCACTATAAGAAAGAAAAAATGGCCCTTAATAGAAACGCATTTTTAATGGTTCTACGTTGCTTACATGTGAATACGAACACACCCGAAATTTACACAAACACGTCAGCTTCGAATTCTATAGATCCTTCTAAATTCTATTGTTCTTGTAAAATTAACAGCAGAAATGTTAAAATTGAGCATCTATGCACCTCTGCAATCGATCGTGGAGATTATTTATTTTTCGTTCATAAAATGCTATTGGCTGTGATGCAACGAAATCTTTGAAAGCAGATTCCACCTCTGGTTGGGCTTACATAATTAACCAATAATTCTTCAATATTCTATCACATTTTACTAAATGGAATTCTATGAACATATTAGGATGATATCAGAAACATAATTTTGTTCTTGAAAAATTAACTGTAGAAACGTTTAAATTAGTCAAAATACGAGCCTTGAGCATCTATACACCTCTGCCATCGATTGTGGAGATTATTTATTCGTCGTTCATAAAATGCGATGCAACGAAATCTTTAAAAGCGGATTCCACCTCTGGTTTGGATTTAAAAGTTTTAAGATTTAAAAATGTGTTTGGGTGCTTAAAAACTGATAATAAGTGGGTGGAAGATCAAGATAATATCGAGGATGTGTTAAACTCATCTTTAAAGTCTGTGCGTTTTTGAAACGTCATTCTGGCAATGTGTTGTTGTGAATTATTGTCAATTTATTCGCGTCGTTTCACCAATGCCGGTCTCCATCTTTTGCAGTCGTGCATTCATTTCAGCAAATTGTTTGCAGTAAAGTTCTGCATTAATGTTCTAATTGGCTTCCAGAAAGCTGTAGTGGATAACACCAATCGCAGATCACCAGGCAGACATCATTTTTTGCTGATACAACTTTGGCTTTGGAAAATGTTTCGGAGACTCGTCACAATTAACCCTCTAGAGCCATTCGTATCATATTTGATACAGTATGAAAACAAGCCTTGAAAGAAATATTTTCCTGAAAAATATTTTAAGAGAAATATTTTATAAATTTCAAATGAAAGCAGTACTGACTGCTCAGTCAATGAATACCAAATGTTTCCTTATAGGGAAATACCAAATGTTTCCTTATAGGGAAATACTGTATCAAATATGATACGAATGGCCCTAGAGGGTTAAACCATTGACCTGATCGTTTACGGTTATCATAAAGGATCCACTTTTCATTTTCCACGCACTTTCCGCCTGTGGAATTCGCTTCCTTACTCTTGCATTCCTGACGGCTACAACCTCCAGGAATTCAAATGCAAGGCCAATACTCATCTCTTAACCACTTGACCCTAGTTCTTTCCTCATCACCCTGTATATCATTTTCTTTCCCTCCACCTCTGTAACTGTCATCACACCTGTATTCCCTCCCTTCTCTTGCTCCATTGTAAATGGTTTGTCCTTCTCTTCACTCTCTTCTATCTAGTACTTTTACTCTTATATAGCCCCCTGCACATCTGTGGCGTTACCGCCTTGCTCAGTGTGATATGATTTTTTTTTAAAAGTGACTATTCGGTCAAGAAAGCAATCATCGGTGTGACGCAGAAAGAGCATCGAGCATACTTCAAAACGAGTTTTGATTTTCATTGAGATCATAAGAAACCCATTTATCAAGATTTTCATCTTGCTAATACTCTGCTAATGGAATGATACCGTTGCAGTACTGACACCAAGCTGAGACATTTCTTTGAAACTTTGATTTCTTGCAATTGTTCATCTTCAAGACTGCATGACCGTCCTCTACGTTCTTCATTTTCAAGGCTCCTATCATCAGTACGGAATTTCTGGAATCACATTCGTACTGTCCGATCAGTTTTAGACCCATCTCCCCATGCTCTGTTGATACTGGCAAAAGTTTGAGAGGCCCTGTACCCAAGTTTGAACTCATGCAAGAAAAGTAAACGAAGATCATATTTTGTCATGCTCATAATCAAGGGCTTTAATTCAACTTTTTAATTTATTTCAGACAGAATATTTCTGTCTAAAATTAAGATAAACATGAGTTAAAAATTATTAAAAAGTACACATTAATTATTATGTATACAAAAATTCAACTAATATATACCGTGAAAACTATTGTAAGGATACGAAAGGTGCTTATCTTCCTTTGATTGAGATAATTCACATGGTCATATGACAACCGCTCATAACGTCACTCCTGATAGTGACCAAGCACTTGTCCCATTCGAGGAAGAAGGTTGTTTCACTTCTGTCCGGGTCCTTGGGCCTAGGCAGAATCGGCCTACCGCCATGTTCTGTCCGGGTCCTTGGGCCTAGGCAGAATCGGCCTACCGCCATGTTCTGTCCGGGTCCTTGGGCCTAGGCAGAATCGGCCTACCGCCATGTTCTGCCCGGGTCCTTGGGCCTAAGCAGAATCGGCCTACCGCCATGTTCTGCTGTCTCGTTGAAACATAGATGAAGCCTGCCATATTTCTTTAGGACACAGATGAATTCGGCCCCTCCAAATCTGGAGTCTTGACAATGGCCGAACAGAGGTATCTTCAAATGTAAAACCGTTTTTTTGTACCTTCTTATACTTTGCTTTGCGTTGGACATAATAGAAATGTATTTCTCCACATGTAGACACGGCTTACGGCTATATCACGTGGAATACACCGGTTCTCGCTCAATCACCGAAGTTGAGACTGGTCAGTACTTAGATGGGTGACCGCTTGTGAATACCAGGTGATGTAAGCGTAAAGTGACGGAAGTGCGTTGTGGTGCAGTGGATATCGGCCCGGAAAGAGAACTCGGTGAGCCGAGTTCGAATTCCAGTTGAATGACCTGCATTCACTTAAGCACTGGTATCCTTGGGAAAGGTATTAATCCGCCCCTTCGCTCCAGATATGGGTTAAACAACAGAGTATGACTTGGGGACCCTGCCCTTAAATACAAATTCCAATGAATCTTGATACTCGAAAAGAAAAAAAAGTATTACTAGACACAAAACTTATATAAAAAAAAACAATAATTTGTTGAAATAAAAAGGTATTACCAGCAATAAATAAATATTTAGTTGGCAATAAATGACCCGCCGAGGTTGATATGCCATAAAAACAACACAACCAACCAACGTGCAGACACCTGTTTGTATATATGTACTAGCACCATGGCCCAGCGTTGCTCGGGTGCAATGAAAGCTTTTATATATATATTATCGATTTTATGCACTATTGTAAGAACTGCAACCTTGAAACTTCTGAATATCGTTTCTTATGTCTTTGTCTCTGAGTGTATCAAATTTGATTAAAATCGGACCACTCCTTCTATAACCCGATTTTTTCGATTATCGATTTTCGATATTTATCGGGGGTACCTCGACACAAAACCTAGCTAAGATCACTCGCAGACGCTTATAGTACAACTGTGTAAATTTTCAAGAAAATCGGTTCAGCCGTTTCGAAGTCTATAGGTAACGGACACACACACACATACACAGACACACAGACACAGACAAAGTTCCATTTATAAATAAGTCTAGATTATTGTGTGTGTTATAATATAAAACGTCTCTTTGAGAACCAGCATTCATTCTTTCACTTCATTTTTCCGTCTCACCTTATAGTTACATTGTGACCCGTCTTAATATTATTTATTTACTAACCGACGTGGAAATACGAATAAGATTTATTCCTTTCACCATAGGAAAGCCCAGACATATCTAATCACTGGTAACTTTATACTATGTTAAAATTTCTTTTTAAATAAAAACACTTCGGGTAGCCATTATTTTTGTAACAACATAATATATATGTTTCGTTGACTATGAGAGACAAGGAACATTATTTATATTTGAGTAAACATGTTTTAAAAAAAGCTTACTGCATATATATATTAATTCAGATACTTCAATCCAAGGGAAAAAAGCAGGAAGGTAAATTCCAAAAAACCCGATCCTAATTAATATTAAAAGTTTATTTTAATATTAAAAAATGATACAGGAAGAGAGCTCCATGTAATAAAATATTACAGAGCAAATATATATTAAAAAAGGATTAATTCAAAGATGTTGAATGGCCATATCGATATGAAGATCCCCACGGGGAACGACACATCACCTCAGCAACAGAAAAAAACCTTTCAGAAACTAGAGAAAAATTAGTCTACTTTTCCTTTTTAAATAGATTGCAAAGAAATTAAAAAATAAATAATAAAATAAAATAAAAATAAAAATAAAGGGAAAGAAAAAGAAAAGGAAAAAGAAAAAGAAAAAGATAGAATAAAATCAAATAAATAAGAAAAGAAAAAAATTGCCAGCGTCTGGGTTCGCAAAAAAAATTGTAATTCATTTTTTTTTTTTTTTTTTTTTTTTTTTACCTAGTGTTGTCTTTATTTAGTTTAATTTCAAATGACCTAATTTTTTTTTAAATAATTTTATTTTAAATCCTATATCTTTTTATTCCCTTTTATTAATAATTATGCCTTTTTAAGTAAAGGCCTTTTTCTAATACTTCAACGTTTTGGGGAAATTAGGTTTTTGAATTTGTCCAGCGTCTGTAACATTTTAAAAAAATTTTTTTCTTTAGTTTCTTTCTTTTTCCCTCCCTTCCTTCTTTTATCTCTCTTACCACCTTTTTTCCGTGTTGCTTTAACTGACGTCGATTTAACACGGCTGTCTGTTAATTTTTAGTTACATTCTCCCCTTTTTTTTGCGAACCCAGACGATGTCAATTTTTTTCTTTTCTTATTTATTTGATTTTATTCTATCTTTTTCTTTTTCTTTTTCCTTTTCTTTTTCTTTCCTTTTATTTTTATTTTTATTTTATTTTATTATTTATTTTTTAATTTCTTTGCAATCTATTTAAAAAGGAAAAGTAGACTAATTTTTCTCCAGTTTCTGAAAGGTATTTTTCTGTTGCTGAGGTGATGTGTCGTTCCCCGTGGGGATCTTCATATCGAAATGGCCATTCAACATCTTTGAATTAATCCTTTTTTAATATATATATATATATATATATATATATGTATATATATATATTTATCCGCAGATAGATCTGTTTCGCTGTATCACAGCTCATCAGTAGAAATAGACATCCGATTGCTTTTTACCCAGGATTGAAACGCGACCGAACTGGCGTCAGTCAACGACACTACCTGTGAGTTATTGGCGCTCTGTAGAAGGAGGCAGACTTTTAGTATGTGATATATCATGTATACACACGGCAATATCTGAGAGTGTTCAAATTCATTAGTGAATGAACGATGCGTAGATGCTAGTGTAGCTACTGTTTTTTCAAAGTCTACCATTCTATGTATTTATGTATGTGTATATATATATATATATATATATATATATGCGTATGTGTGCGTATTTATATGTTTGTGCATTTATTTGTTTGTATGTGTGTTGGCTTCTGCATAATGGGTTTGTTAAAAATTGGTCACTCGAGATTATATGCTCTTTGCTAGAAACTCTAGTAATGGTCAGCTATAAACCGCAGTGGATTTAATGCCTTGAGTGGACCTCTGTAATAAAGTTGTACCAGCCGTCATGGCAGACGGGTGGGCTTGGAATCGAATAACCCGCCATTATATACGTGTAGCTGAGAAAAATATCAGCGCTTTAATCATATATATTATTATTATATTTTGACTTATGTCTTTTATGCTAGAATATGATGTGTTTGAAGCAGTTTTAATTCAAAGTTCTTTGAGTTTATCGTCAATTAAATTGAATTTACGTCATTTGCACTTTAGTGATATGATAGATCTGAGATGACAAAAAATATCGTCATCATTATTTAATGACTAAAGATTTATAGGCTCTGTGTTTTCTTTTACTTTATAGTTTTTGTCATTTAACAGAATATCTAACACATTATAAAATGAAATAAAAAAACAACTTCCTTTTAATCAGGATTTGATGATGCCGTTCTTTATTACACTGGCAATTAATACCAATTTTTTTCGTATTGAACGGATAACCTTCGACCCAGTGACAAAAGCACTCTTGTAACTGAAAGACAAATTTACGCTCTTGTCCACGACAAACATTCATCAGCTGTCAGTGTTTAAGCGAGGAGAAAATCACTTATGTACATCGTCGCATTCATTGTGTCAAAGGCCAAAAATAACCTCAGCTCCTGGCAAAAATGTCGTCCGTATGCGAACAAAAAAAAAAGGTCAAAGTTCAAAAACAGTATTATTGTAGATTCTGATGGCTGTGTAATGGCATAAATGCTATCACTTTAACCAATATTTATTGATGATTAATAATTCACTTAAGTCAATCAAAAGTTAAACTTTGATCTGCTGAAAGGGAAAAAGCGAAATCAGTTTCGAATGTCCTATGCACATGATAATTACTGATTGAAAAATAATTGTTTTCGTTTGAAATGATGAAGGACCGCAGCAAAATGTTGCTCAATTATCTACCCCATGTGACTACATCGCATCTCAATACGAAAACTAAACAATCTAGTTATCACATATTAATATTTACTAAAAGTAGTCTAGTTCGACACAATGCCGAATGGGAGATGTTCGGAGTACAAATGTTTGGTTGCACTCATCTTCAATGTGACTAACATTGTTTTTCCTTGGAAATCGGCATTTTAAATCTTGTTTTTATTTCGTTTTGATTTTTGATTAAGATTCTTTTATCTTTTTTTGTTTGGATTTGAACACTGGGTACTTGCGCCATTGGAATATGCGCATCTATTGCAACCTGTTAATGTGTTACAATGTGTCGCAGCTCGAACTGATTTACGACAGCCACGTAGTAATTTTAAGTGGTTTTATCTGGCGCTGAGGTGTCGTCAGTTTTATGACCACCTACAGGAAACCTCAAACGTACATACACACACACACACACACACACACACACACACACACACACACATATATATATATATATATATATATATATATATATATATATATATGTGTGTGTGTGTGTGTGTGTGTGTGTGTGTGTGTGTGTTGATGTAGATATAGAAGAATCCAAAGGAGTTGGAGTAAAAATTTCGGTTACATTTTATCGGTTTCACTGTAAAATGGTGGGACCTAGTTGCTAATCTAGTATCTCATGCAAATTCGTACCTAGTGGGCACCAGTGTACTACTGTGTCTAAATTAAACTTTTCTAAACATAACTCATCCCGGTAAATCTAAACCCAAACAATGGACAGTTCCATGGATCCAAACAACTTATATTTGTGTACAAAACCTCATTTACTTCAACGCCAAGAGACGACGTATTCGTAACCAGTGAAAGTGTGAAAGATCCTAGTAAGGCATTATTTGTTTTGTTTCAATTAATTTGCACAAGGATGTCGCTTTGTTGTTCTTACCTAAAAGCAACCGCTTCGGATTAGCCGGTGAGAAACAAAGTTGGAAGAGAATTATTCCATAATGCCAAATCATTTTAGACGCTATAAATTTGGTGATTACAGCTTCAATTTTCCCAGGTTAAGTTTAATGCTATGCTGTTTTTCTCCCAGCCTTAATTCTCCTTTATTTGAACATTGTTAGATATTCTAACATTCTCTGGGAAGTAAGAAAACGATGTTAGATATTATTCATAAAAGAAGAAAGGGAGAGGGAGGGAAAAGCGAAGACAGAGAAATGGAAGGTTATATAGAAAGAGAAACTTAAGAAGGGACATGAGAGGAGAAAAATACTCATTCTGATTGGAGGTTGGCCAAAAACTCGTAGGCTATTGATAGAGCTTCTCCGGCCGCTCTACTTTATCCCAAGGCTCCGACCTTGTCACCGACCATCAACTTTTGCTCAACACCAATTGGCACATGCGCCTGTAGTAATCGATAACCCGAGTAGGTGTGAACAAAATGTAATTACAAGCTCAATTTACACCTCTTTCTGACTTTTCTCAGGGAGGCTGGAAAGAGAGAGGAAGGAAAATATATTAGTACAGCCAGTCGGTTAATTGGTTCAGGATATTTTCTGACCAACTTCAGAACCTGTAAGGTTCCTGCTTTACACTGGCATCTAAAGAAATCGAGTGAATATTTTTATGCAAGTGAAAAATTTTTGAAAAATAGACAGAAAATCGTTAAAATTTGAATAGTTATAACATATATCGAGTTTAAATTAATTGATTTTATTTGGAAGAAATCTGATGCTTATATATGAGGATTTGTGAAATGAAGAGTTATCATTATTGTTGGGGACCCAGAATAGGTAAGGAAGAAAACCCGAAATCGGGAATTAGTGAACCATATATAAAACGGAAAACAAATACAAGAGTGTTACACGTGAGTCTGACTACCAAGTATTAAACCGGAGTGACTTAACTCCCATATTTACCCTTCTCCCCCACTTGAGAGATGTGACACAAGGTCTTTTTTAACGTGGGGAACCTGAGCGCGTGCACCCAGGTACTGGTCAAATATTACCTATCCACCGCGATGGATAGGTACAAAAACGGTCATAACTGGTCTTTACTTGTCTTAGGTGTGCCCAGCCCGAAGGCTAGGGCAACTCCATTATTTACCCTTCTCCCCCCACTTGAGAGATGTGACACATGGTCTTTTTTAACGTGGGGAACCTGAGCGCGTGCACCTAGATAATGGTCAAATATTACCTATCCACCGCGATGGATAGGTACAAAACCGGTCATAACTGGTCTTTACTTGTCTTAGGTGTGCCCAGCCCGAAGGCTAGGGCAACTCCATTATTTACCCTTCTCCCCCACTTGAGAGAGATGTGACACAAGGTCTTTTTAACGTGGGGAACCTGAGCGCGTGCACCCAGGTACTGGTCAAACATTACCTATCCACCGCGGTGGATAGGTTCAAAACCGGTCATAACTGGTCTTTACTTGTCTTAGGTGTGCCCAGCCCGAAGGCTAGGGCGGCTCCACTCCGAGAGGCATATTCTCCCGGTATTCATAATAATAGGAAGAGGTCATTATAGTCCAAAAAGAGTAGGTCCCTTAACAATTATTTACACCCAAAATAATTTCCTGGTCTCTGTTGTTGTTATCGCAACGTTTCCTTTTTTCTTTTTCTTTTTTTATAAAATGTCTAGATGTAACCGTATGTTTGACGCTAACAGCTTCTTCTCTCAAACTTTTCACTTGCAGAATTTTATTTCCAGCCAACTTTGATTTTCAAGAATTCAAATGCAATGTCAATCGCTTTTTCCTATCTTTTTCATCCCTTTTTTGTTTATTTTTCTCTCTCCTTAATATTGTTTTGCTTTTTCTCATATTCTTTCACGGTCGGTAGCTTCTTAGCGGCTTTATTCCTTTACTTGGGCTGTAATGATTTAAAAATGTTTCGGTCATAGTGGCCTCCGGCTTTCTTCTGTTGCTCTGGACCATGTTAAACTTGAGTTTGAGTTTTGGTTTTGTTTAACGGCATATCAATCTCTGTGGGTTATTTAATGCTAAAAAGTTGGCCTTTTAGGGTAATTTTATTTTAAACTTCATTTATAGTAAGAAGATTGATTTCGGCAAATTTTGATGAAAAAGATTTTTTTTATTTTAGAAATTTCAAGATGTTTTCTCGTTTTATATTTTTGAAAAATACAAAACCAGAAGACATCTTGAGTTTAAAATGTCTAATTCAGAGATATGTTACGGCTTAAATATGCAAATGACACAGTTGAAACGTTTTATTACATGTTAAAATGATTTATCATTTAAGAAAAAGTATCCAAATATCATTCAATATTAATTCTAAGCTATTTCAGTTCAGATAATGATGTTAAAACAAACATGGATATACACAAACGCTGAGTATCATCGATTCAATTATGAAATCAGAATAACATATATAATATTCTTATTACTTTGAAGAAAATTAAATTTCGGCATTAAATGACCAGTAAGGTTTTGATGTACCGTTAAACTGTGGCGGCTAAAAAGTTAAGAATTAAAATCAACTTTCTTTTTAACGTTTACAAAAATTCAATGACGTATGAAATCCTGGTTTTGCCACATAGAAAAAGGATTGTCTTCAGTGCTTACAGAAAAAGTCAAAACCGAGTAGATGTTAAATTGATTTTCTGACCAATGGAAGCGATTTGCAAGACTAAAGGGACTTAGCGATCCAGTGCGAAAAATCTGAATGACTATAAAGGCTTTCATCAGATCAGAGCCAGTCAGTCAGTAACGGGAGAAACTTTAAGTCGACTGGGACATAAGATTGCGTCGCACATTGTCCTCTTTCTCCTTCTTTCTCGTGTGCTGATTCCTTTTACTTCTTCTCCATTCAAAAACATTCCTACCAAGCAAACGCGCATACATACATACATACATACATACATACATACGCATAAACTCTTTCCAACAAATTACAACTAGGAACATTTCTTCACCTGTTGATATCCTTAACTCATTAGTTATTTCTCATTGAACATTAACTGCTAATTATTTTTGTTCTTCTATTCTTTTAATAAATTTCTATTTTACCATGAATAATGTATATTTTATTCCACACTATTCCACATTAATCTACACTCCGACATAAATCAACACAACCTTTTGATGATGATAACGCAATAATCTGTAAGTTCGGTTATGTTTGATAAAAGGCCAAATTAAATACGCATTAACCTTCTCCCTACAGCTACAAAACAAATAATGCAAATCAAATCATGGCTCAACTATTTATTAGCTGGTTTTCTTTTCAACGGAAGCGATTAACACCTTTTTTAATGTCGACAATCCAAAGACTTCAAATCTCACTTAATACAAACTGTACAAAAGCATGTTTAAACATTTAACAAAATCGCTTAAATAAATTACGTCCATATTCGAGATATTAATATCTATTTTTCTTGTATGCAAACTTATTTTATCAATTAAATAAATATGAACATATATGTCCAATTGCAATGAAGAACAAATTAGATTGCTTTAAGTGGTTCTTTTTGTGTTTGGCAAAATTAAAATGAAAAAAATCCGAAATAGCGAATAAACCTCATAAAGGGTTTTAATGCCAATTCTACACACAAAATAAAACTCCCTGGGAACAAGATTAACGTCGATTAAATAAAGATTTGATAAATTAACGCTTGTGCGATCGCCGAAGTTAAGCAACACCGAGCTTGGTTAGTACCTAGATGGGTGACTGTTTAGAAATATCAGGTGCTGTAAGCGTGGGTGTGCGAGTGGTACAATGGATAACGGCTCGGAATTGTAAATCGGAGAGCTGAGTTCAAATGTTCAGTACATTCACTTACTTGCTATTAAAGTTATTAATATACTGGTTCTTCCTCAGCTATGGGTTAATTAGTAAGACCTGCATCAGTAAAGCATTATTATCTCAAAAAAATTCTTCAATGTAAAATATTTTCTGATTTTAAATAACGGGCAAAGAGTTGATAATCCGTAAAAAAATCGTCAACTAAACATAACCATCGACGCCGTGGGTAAATGAATGCGATCTTTATTGGACAATCACCTTAAATAGCCAAATAACTATGTTTATCTTAAAATTCTGACGAACAGAACGGAATTATAACGGAGATGAAACAAGAAGAGTGCAGAGACATTAAAACAAATATATGATTTTTATGCTTAGAATGATAATAGAGAAAGCAATACGAATGTGGAAGGATCTATACATATGTTTTACAGTCAGTCAGTGCCATACGTGATACACGATTTGACATGACTGACTGGACAGAAGATTATCCCGCAGTAGGTTGCCATTACTTTCTGCGGTAGACTAGTTGCCAGCCAAGTCTATAGAACCCAATCTATCCTGTTATTTAACCCATAACTGGTGGGAAGAGACGGATTAATACCTTTCCCAAGGGTATTTGTACGTAAGTGAATACAGGGAATTCAACTAAAATTCGAACTTGGTTCCCCGATTTCTAGTTCCGAGCCGATATCTACTGCGCCACAACGCATATGCAGACTACCTAAATGTATTTGATAATGTACAGCACAATGATTTATTTGAACTACTAGGAAAACTTGATTTTTTGGGAAAAAGGTATTAGTTTAATACAGAATATATACTGGAGAAAACAACCTGGGTACTGACAGAAAATGATTAAAGTAAATAAATCAGAATGGATAAGGATGTGTCTTCCCACCAGATTTATATAACAGATACAGCGAGACAATACAAAGTAAAACCAGAAGTCCTATCAGAATTTATTATTGGTGGGCAAAATCTCAACAACATAAACGCAGATTACACAGTATTGATGGCAGACACAGAAAGAACTCTGCAGTAATTCCTAAACAAATCAGCAAAGAGAAAGGGAGAATAAAAGACTAACCATCAATTTAAGAAGACTGAATGTATTGTTGCCAACAAGAACAAACAAAACAAAGAGGTGAGCTTTGAATTGAAAACCTAAAAATCAAGCCAGCACAGAAATGTAATTATGTGAGTTTAGCAGAGGGTGTCTAATGGGAGACCGAAATTCGAATGACCAATGATATAGCAAAAGATGCCTTCCAAAAGTCAAACAAAGAAAAAGAAAATTTCATTAGAAACAAAGAAAACAGTGTTGAAATACGTAATAACAATTCTCCTACATAGAAGTGGTGGCTGGAAAATTTCTTCTTAGATGGAGACGAGACTTACGAACACAGAGATTTGGCTCGACAGAAGGATGCTGAGAATAGCATGAATTTGACATGTGAATAACGAGTCAAGTTTTGAAGAAAACCAAGAAGACAAGTGTACTTATACTTAGTATGAGAAACGGACAGCTGACGTTTTAGGTAAACATAATAAGAAAAGAGTGTTCGGAAAATTTGACACTCATATGAAATATTGAGTGTAAGAGGTACTATGGGAAACAGAGATCAGCCTACCTAAAGAATTTGTGTAAATGGATGCCAAAACAGGGATTGTGAGGAATAGTAAGTAAACACATGCAACGTTACAAAAAAATAGGAAGTTATGGAGATCCGTGATTTTAGACGTACTGAAGGGATTATTATTATCTAAAATTCGGTCAAGGAAATAGCAACTTATTTTTTAAAAAAGCTGTTTGGATAGAAGAACTTAAACGAGAATATTGCCTTCCGCAATCTTGGAACAGTTTCGTTGTGAAACCGAAATTAGTTAAACCAGCAATAATGAAGCACTTACAGCCACAGACAGAATAAAACAAAATGTTTTACCCTTAAGAGGCTCTGCCAAATCAATACTTTGATGACGCTAATTAGCCGGTGTATTTGTAAGCCTGTTTGATGGTTAGAGGTCAACCAGGTGATCAATACGGATGAAAATCAATTGAGTTGCATCAGAAATGTTACTACCTCGCAGCCAATCAGTTTGAACGGAAAATTTCAAAAGCTTTTGCCTTCACGCTTTGGTGAATACACGGAAACCGCTCTTAGGATTCAAACGGTTGGCATTGCGGGTTATTTTGATTGAAACAATCGATTTACGTGAAGAGGATAGAATTTGGAAAATACTTTTAAAATCGAGCATGAATAAGGTTTCACTTCCGGTAACTGGATTTCTGTCTATACAAACACAGACGAAGAAGACGAGGTATCATTTCTTTGTTTGTTACTAAAATTAGAAAGAAGCTGATATTTTGTCATAAAGACAGTGTTCCTTAATTTTATCATTTAACTAATATAGTGAAAAGATACACTACCGGCCATAATTATTAGGCCACCCGAGTTTTTTTAAAAGAAACGATGTATTTCATAGTATTGCCAAGTGGAAAATTCTAAATGAAAATAGAATGGTTCTTTTGTTATTATTACTTTGCATAATTTAACAAGGCAAGGAAGCAAACTCGTCCGAATCACCTTAAAATTTTCTTCATTCTTTCATTGATGAAACTGCAATATAGGTAGTTATTAAATATTTATAAATTCATTTGATGCACATGTTATTGTGCAGTATTAACAAAAGATCCATTCTATTTTCATTTACAATTATTCAGTCAATCAGTCAGTTAAATGCCATACGTGATACACGCTTGGGCGATCATGTCTCGAAAGAGACATGACTGACTGGGCAGAAGATTATCCCGCAGTAGATTGCCATTGCTTTCTGCGGTAGACTGGTTGCCGACCAAGGCTATAGAACCCAATCTGTCCTGTTATTTAACCCATAACTGGAAGGAATAGACGGAGGGTATTTGCGCGTAAGTGAATACAATGGATTCCACTGGAATTCGAACTCGGCTCCCCGGTTTCTCGTTCCGAGCCGATATCCACTCTACCACAACGCAATTATTCACTTGGCAATAAATACTAAAAATAGTATGAAATACATCATTTCTTTAAACACTGGGGTCGCCAAATAATTATGGCCGATAGTGTACTTATTCGCACGTCTACTAAAGTCGAATGTAACACAATGTCAAGTTAAAAGACAGAAATTATTCTACGCGTCTATGGGTGATAGATAAAAATTGCCCGACTGATCTCATTACTTACCTGATAGGGATTTAGTGGCGTAAGGGTTAATATTGTTATATAACGATTTCGAGGTTTACATTATCTGACCTTGGCTAACTAGTTATCAAAACACAAAACACAATTACATTCCTTAAATAAATTAAAATTTGCTTTACTATAAATACATTTCTATCTCTACATCTCATGATTTGCGACATTTTGATCGTCTTTCGTGCGTTCGTGTTCTTCAACTTTTCAAAACAATATTTATTTTCCAAAGGATATTTATTTTCTTTTGCTAGCCAGCTTGCACATTTTTGCTATTTCATAACACCTGTCCAATGTAAATACACTTCTGTGTAAAATTATGCTGAAGATCAGATAAAATATAACGAATATGAACAGTTGATTTACCCACGCAAAGAAGATTAACGAAATATGATAATGACGTGGAAACACACGGGTAATTTTACCAAAACAAGATAACGAATTTCTTCACGAATTGATAAGTTTTAAATATTTTCAGTACCTCGTTTTAGAAGAATTAAAGTCTGTCTTTTTAGCGTAGTGTCACGAATACAATACAAGTACAATAAACATTGGTAAGAGAGTTCGTTGCTCACTGAAGGGATATAGGGTTTCCTTGGGGAAAGATATAAAGTTTTTACAAAATGGCCTATAAAATAACAACTACTTTTGACAATATGACATTACAAAATATGTAGGTATTTATTTATATGCTATACTGAAGTGGATGTTTATTTGCACTCCCACCAGGTAGAGAATGTGATAAAAGGTGGTGTTTACAGCAGCATCCCACGCATCCATCGGCACAAGGAGAAATTACCCAAACATTTTCTTCAGTGCACCGATGGGAGATACCTCAAATACCAGGTAATAACTCAAGCTACCACCAGTAAAAGAAGCATTGCTTGCAGATTTATTGAATATTAGGTTCTTACCACCCGATACAGAAACATCAAGAAAAGTAACATGCTGAGTACAAACTGAAACAACCTACACTTTTAACAATTTTAAACAACACGATCAGCGCTATAAATGCAGAAAGCCTAGAACGGGAATAGCAACCGAGATTAATCCCCCTCCTTCACGAAATATAAACGGGTATAATTTAACCAAGTGTAGAAAAACCTCCATGGTAAGACTGCGACTAGCCTATTTCCTGGTTCGGAATATGAGAAAATGGCCGGTGACTACTCGTTTTCGATCACATCTCTCTGCCAGAGCAGCTAGTCAAACCCTACATACGTTTGCCCAATCTCCAGAGCAAACCTGTGGCTTATATTACATCTATGCCCTAGCAGACTTTAATTACAATTTATGGCAAAGAGTGTATCATCTGGCTTGATCAGTTTCCTGAGCAAAGGCATTACAAAAAAAAACTTCAATCACGATGACATATAATTTCATGCTCGCCCGACCATCGAAGGGTTCCAAACAGTTCCGTCAATACAATTTCCCTAGCAAGTTTTCAGGCACTTTCCAATGGTGCCCGTGCTGGGAACTCCTCCCCTTCCCAGGTCGATAACATCAAGAAGCCATCTAGATTTAGGTCGATTATGGCTAAATTCAAACCCGGGACTTGGGGTCAGAAAAGGAACTTTCAAACCTTCTTCTTCATGTTCCGTGTCCTTTCAGAATATAGACGATCATGGACTTCCACTTGGCTCTGTCTCTTGTCGCTCTCAAAATTCTTCTTCTTGGTACCTCTCCCAAACTCCACTCTACCATCTATTTGCTCCTTCTCCGGTCTCTTTTTCCCCCTCTATCTGTCCTCTGAGTATTATATTCTCCAGGCACTCCTTCTTCATTACATATCCCAGAAATCTCATCTGTGCTCTTCCTTATATTAAGCATGAGTTTTCTCCCCGTTTCCATCCTCTTCAACACCTCGTTGTTAGTAACGTGCTCAGTCCATGGTATCCTCAGTAAAAACACATTTCTGTAAAACCACATTTCTGTAAAACCACATTTCTGCTGCCTCAAGCCTCTCCTTCATCATTGAAATGTTCACTGCCATAACGAAGGACAGATATAACATAGCAATCCAGCACTCTATTTTTTGTTCCGAATGAGATTTTCCTGTCTTGAAGTACTCTGGTTAGCTTTTGAAATGCGTCCTTTGCCGTGCCACTCGGAACAAAAAGAAAGAAACATTAACAAAATAGAAAAAAAGGAGATAACCTTTACCAGTTACATTATTTATTTGTTGTTATATTTTTATCACATTTTTAGATTCACCACTTCACGATGCGCAACATATTTTTCATTTTCTTCTTCCCATTTATTTTAATATATATATATATATATATATATATATATATATATATATATATACTAAAAGTATAGCTTGGCGTTGCTCGGGTGTAATGAAAACTTTAAAACTAATTCATGGTCCTGGAGCTCAGACTCTTTGGAAGTTGGCACGAAAGACTAAAAAGCAATAGTTGTTTCCAGTTAAAGCAAGGCCATAGACTGAAAGAAAAATGAATAGATGTAAGTCAAAATTTGATTTCCTGGTATCGATATCAAATCAGTGTTTTTCGTCGTAAACTGAATTCTGAAGGCTAAATAAGTCCTCTGAGTAAATGGTATCATGGCTGAGACTAAGAACTACACTTATACCTACTTAGAGCCAAACCCGAAGCAAAAACTAAAATAAAAGGGCCGAAAAAAATGCAGACATACAGGCAGATAAACAGACACACACACAAACATATTACCGTTTATATATATATATATATATATATATATTATTGATTCCCTGCACTATTGTAAGAACTGCAACCTTGAAACTTCTGAATATCGTTTCTTATGTATTTGTCTATGAGTGTATCAAATTTGGTTAAAATCGGACCACGTCTTCTATAACCCGATTTTTTCGATTATCGATTTTCGATATTTATCGGGGTACCTCGATACAAATCCTAGCTAAGAACACTCGCAGACGCTTATAGTACAACTGTGTAAATTTTCAAGAAAATCGGTTTAGCCGTTTCGGAGACTATAGGTAACGGACACACACACAGACAGACACACACAGAGACAAAGTTCCATTTATAAATAAGTTTAGATAGTCATCCGTTGACAGATCTGTTTCGCTGTATCACAGCTCTTCAGCACGGTTAGACATCCGATTGTTTTAGCCAGGATTGAAACCTGACAGAATTGACATCAGTCGGCGATTCTTCCTCTGAACTATGGGCGCTCGGTAGAAGAATGCAGACTTTGTGCACATATTAAAGCTATAATATTGAGAACTAAAGATATGTTAGAATTTACTTTATACCGTTTGGGGGAAGTTGAATTGCAGGCAAACAAAAAAGTGATTTACACTGACACACTTGCCATGGATGCGTTGGCACATGAAAGTATCAAAGACTTTTGCCTGATAAATGAACTACGAAATACTGGACTATAACAACGATTCCGAGAATCTCACAATGTTCTCTCGCTATTTCCATGGCATGTGTCCTGTTTACATTCCTTACATCTCCACTTTGGACCTTTACAACTGGGACCCGCCATTCCGCAAGGGGAGAATCGTCTATATCCACTTTGTATTCAAATAGTAATAAGTAATTACCATTTGAAGAAATTCTTCTCAGGAACTGCTGCTTTATGGAACCGACTCTCAGTAGAATATATTCACAGTCACTACAGCTTTTTTTTTAACATAATATTTGCCCTTTGGTGCGATCATACAACTTCACATAGTAAAACACTTTGAGCTTTGTGTTTGGTGAACATTAACATATATAAAAAGGTTTGTACCGAATATATATATTTTTTAAGAAAACAAATTTGTACCGAATATATTTTTCTAAGAAAACAAATTCTCATCAAAAATCTTTTCATGATTTTTTATTATTATTTAGCATTACACTTGTTTGCAGATTTAAAGGCCAAAAGCGATATGGTTATTTATTGCATTCCATTTGCATGACAGACAATTACAACCATTTACGAGTAAAAAAAAAAAGCTCTTCTATATAAGCGGATGTGCGTTGTGGTGCAGTGGATATAGGCTCAGAACGATAAATTCAACTGGAATTCGAACCGAGTTCGAATTCCAGTTGAATTCCTTGCATTCACTTACGCACAAATACACTGGAACAAGAAATGCAATATTTATTATAAGAATGATATCAGACAGAGCAATAAAAATGCAGAAGAACGTATAAATATATGTCACAGACTACGTAAAAGCATTTCATAAAGGACAACACAAAGATCTATTTGAACTGCAAAGATAATTTGATTTATTGGTGGAAAAATGAATAATCTAGAAAATATACTTGGAGAAAACATCTACGTGTCGATAAAAAAGAATCAAGTAAGTAACCAAAGTTAGAAAGGGATGCATGACAAGTATGCGTCATATTATGGGATACAAAGTATGCGTCATATTATGGGATACAAATTCTATATCATTCAACAGTTAAGTGAAACGCTCAAACGAAAATTGCACACCCGTAAAAAATGGATCAGAACGACTGAAAACATTTTGAAAAAACCCAGACCAAGACAAATTTCAAAACTAAGTGGGAAAATTAAGATTCTGGATTCCGATTGGATAGAAAATAGCAAATTGTTCTATAACTCGAATCTACTGACCACCAATGCATATGTCTCCGCCTGTCTCTCCTCAGTTCGGTTAGTTACCTATTCTTTCTTTACCGTTCTCCCTCCTCTCCTGACTGCTCCCTGCTAGATAGCATTGCTGACGACATAGATAAGGCTATTTCCTATCACCCATTCGCCCACATATTTGTATTTGGAGACCTGAATGCCCATTACTCTGAGTGGCTTGAAAACGCCGTTACTTATCCAGCGGGCATTCACGCCATGAACTTTGCTATTTCCCAATCCCTTACGCAAGTGATGGACTTCCCCACTCACTTCCCAAGCACTCCCTCGGGTCATTCCTCACTACTAGATATATGTTTCACCTCTGCGCCTGACGCCTGTCAAGTTTCGCAACTTTGCCCTCTCGGCAACTCCGACCACGCTGTAGTCTCTCTCAGTATTTCTTTCCAATCTCACTCCCCCCAGGAGTCCCCTACTTATAGGACCTCCTACCTCTACCAAAAAGCCTTTCGCGATTTTCTCTGCGACGTCCCTTGGGGAAAAGTGTTCGACCTATCAGTTGATGACTGTGCCTCTGAGGTCTCGTCATGGGTGAAAGCTGGCATTGATGCCTTCATACCCACCAGGAAGTATTGCTTAAAACCTCGTTCCTCTCCTTGGTTCTCTCCGGCCTGCTCAGCCGCCATTGCCCACAGGAACCATTACTTCCGTCTATTCCGGAGACAGTCAACTGATCACAATAGGCGCCTGTTCATATCTGCTCGCAATGAGTGCAAGAGAACCCTAAATGACGCCAAACAGTTGTTTGCTGAGAGAATGCGACAGCACATAGCTGACCGCAAGTTCGGTTCCAAGGACTATTGGAGCAATTGTAAACGAGTGCTCAACAATAGGAAATCCTCAATACCTCCTTTAATCCATGGATTTGTGGTTCTCACGTCATCTGCGGACAAAGCCGAGTGCTTTGCCCACAGATTCTCATTCAACTCCACATTCGACTCGTCCGGAGTACACCCACCCGACTTCCCTATTAGAACTGAGGCCAAACTGCACGACGTATATATTACCCCGACAGTAGTATCCAGAGTAATTTCAAAACTTGACCCCCATAAGGCGTGTGGAGACGTTGGAATCCCGGGGATAGTCCTTAAGAGGTGTGCTCCTGAACTTTCCCCTGTCCTCTCTAAACTATTTAACTACTGCCTTTCTGCTTCCTGCTTTCCTGCATGCTGGAAGTTCTCTTCAGTCGTTCCTGTCTTTAAAGAATTGTGGTGAACCCTCGGACACATCCAACTATTGCCCTATCAGTCTTCTACCGATATTCGGGAAGGTATTCGAGGCTATAATCAATGCTGAAATAGTTCATCATCTCACCGCCCACAAACTGTTCCCCGACAGGCAATATGGATTCCGCTTTGCCAGGTCCACGGCCGACCTGATAACAACCGTAACGGAGTACATGCTACAAGCCCTTGATGAGTCTGACGAGGATCGCGCGGTTGCTCTGGACATCTCCAATGCTTTCGACAGGGTTTGGCACTCTGGCCTCCTATGCAAACTACGCGGTTATGATATTACCGGTCGCCTGCTTGACCTAATCCAATCTTTCTTAAATAACCGCAAAATGAAGGTCGTTCTGAATGGGCGTGCCTCTTCGTCCTACAGCACGAATGCTGGTGTCCCACAGGGCTCTATCCTGGGCCCGACACTCTTCCTTATTTTCATCAATGACCTCCCAGATGAGATCAAGTCCCAAGTAGGCATCTACGCAGATGACACTACAATATACTCCCGCGCCAGTAAGAAACCTGTCGTGTCCTTGAACGGGATCTACGCTCTGTGGTGAACTGGGGCAAGAAGTGGCTTGTCAACTTCAATTCATCTAAGACCAAGCTGTTGTCTGTCAACCATTAGAGGCAACCTCTTCTGCCTCCCATAAGCATGGACCAAGCGATTCTCCCGGAGAGTAATACACTACGCCTCCTCGGACTTACCCTGTCCTCAAACCCCAAATGGAACCACTATATTGAATCCATAGCAAAATCTACTGCTAAGAAGGTTGGGTCACTATGTCGATCCAGGATGTTTTTTCCACCTGAATCCATCCTGCATATATACAAGTCAACCATCCTTCCGTGCATTGAGTACTGCTGCCATTTATGATCAGGTGCTCCTGCCGTTCTCCTCAGTGTTCTTGACAGGCTCCAAAGGAGAGTCTGTAATGTGATAGGTACTGATCTGGCGGCTCGACTGCAGCCACTTCCCCATCGTCGAAATGTGGCCTCCCTTTGTCTGTTCTATAAATACTTTCATGGCTTCTGCTCAGACGAACTTAAGTCACTGATGCCTCCTCAACAGGCGTTTACTCGTGCAACCAGACTGGCATCTAGGTCCCGCCCATTCACAGTCAGGTTAGGCAAATGCAGACGACAATTCTACTCCTGCAGCTTCTTCTCTCGCACTTCCCGCCTGTCGAACTCGCTCCCGTATTCTTGCTTTCCTGGTGGCTACAACCTCCAGAAATTTAAATGCAAAGTCAATACTCATCTACTAACCACTGGACTCTAGCTCTCTCTCCCCACCCCTGCATAACCCTCCCTTTCTCTCCACCTATGCATCTGTCATCGCACCTGCTTTCTCAGCTTTCTATTGTTCCTTTCTAACTAGTTTGTACTCCTCACTCTTTTCTAATTAATCTTTTTACATTTATGTAGCCCCCTGCACATCAGTGGCGTTTCCGCCTTACTCGGGGTGAAATGATTAAAAAAAAATATATAACTTCGGTCATTTTTTTTTATCACCTAGAAAATGAGTATGTGATTTCGAGCCGACCACGTGACTAGATTTCATTACTTATTCACGTCCCTTGACCGGCAAAAGTCAGTCCGAGATGGGAATGGTAATCTGATAAAGACCTCGTCGCAATGTGAGGAAGACATTTCAAGATGCCGACCCAGTCATACCTCTGCGACATGCATTCATTCTTCCTTTCTTCGTCTTCACTCACACACTGTCAAAGAAACAACAACAACGACAACGACAAGATACTTCAACTGACTCCTAAAATCTAAAGACCGATACGTACATTTTCTTTTATTGCTTCACCTTCCTTTTCACTCTTTAGCCGGCCATAAAAGGGAAAGGAACACAGACCTTATTAGTAACCTTTTAATCTTTTTACATACACACATTCTGCTACTAGCAATCATAAGCAATCATAAACAATCATGCTTCTGAATTCACTTAACTCCTTACTACTATTTCTCTAGAACATTTAACTGCTTACATTTTCTCTTTGAACATTTAACTCATACAACCTTAATTAAATACATGCATGTTCTATTGGATGACTTTCTTTCTTACAAATTTGTTATTCTCTTTAGTTAATAAAATTTTACTTTAGTGTACAAGGCGAAATATTTTATTCTTCCACATTCTAACATCCAACATTGTGATACTTTAAATTGTGGAAACTTCCGTTGTGTTTGGCACAAGGCCAATTTTACAAACATCACTGAGACCTCAACAATATTACGAGGTATATTTAACCTATACAGTGAGATAATTCTAAAAGCAAGATTTCCTTCAAATACTTATTATGTTTGGGAAAAATCTTAACAAAATAAGATATGCAGATAATGGCGTATTAATGGCAGATACAAAAATATATAAAACGTAAGAATTCCTAGAGAATGCATCAAAGAAAGGCGGAAAAAATCATTTTCAATTGTAAGAAAACAGAATGTATGGTTATCAGCAAAAGCTGATGTATTGATGGCATACGCAGAAAAAAAATCTGCAGGAACTCCTAAACAAAGCAGTAAAAAAAAGGGAAAATAAAAGAATTACCATCAATTTTAAGAAGACTGAATGCAATGTTATCAACAAGAACAAACAGTTCAAGATGTGTGCTTTGAATTGAAAACCTAACAATCCAGCCCGTACAGAAATGCAACTGTATGGAAAGAGTTTATATCAGACAGTGTATAATTGAAAACCGAAATTCGAGGGCACATTGATATAGCAAAAATGCCTTCCAAAAGTTAAACAAAATATTAAAACCAAACAATAAAATTTCATTAGAGACAAAGAAGACAGTGATGAAATATGTAATACCGGTTCTCCTGGCAGTGGTGGCTGGACAATTTCTTCGTAGATGGAGACGATACTTACGAACACAATGGCAATAGGAAAATGTAGATCAAGACCCAAACTACAAACTGGAGGGTTCGAAATCAAAAAGTACAGATATTTGACTATATCATACCACATTTTTTAAAAACTGATAAATATATCTTTTAAAAGCCAAATGAAGTATTAGAAAGCAAGACACAGTCTTTAGAAATAAACAAAAATAGTTCTTAACTTCTACATAATATCAATCCTGCTATATGACAATAAATGCTGAACAATTTCTTCACCGGTGAAGAAGGATTTGCAACAGATATGGCTCTAGTGAAGAATTTTATAGAAGGAACGTGTCAGCAACAATGAAGTTTTATGGGAAACAAAGACCAAAAGACCCTAATACTTAGAATCAAACGTTCGACGTTCCTGTGACATGTAATGAGGAAAGAAGGCTTAGAAACTTTGACATCCACAGGAAAAGACGGAACCCGCTAGAAATATACCTAACGAGAACACGGCAAATAAAAGAACTTAATAAGATAGCTAACAAATTCAATGTTGAATTTGATTCAACTTAAGACTGGTAAAATTTAAGAATGCATTAATGGTTTGAAAAAAGCGTTTTTCCTCTCAAACGTGGCAATTGTGCTTTCAGCTGTTTTCCAAAGGTGATTCTTAGAATCTATGTCTAAATTCTTG
This sequence comes from Ascarosepion bandense, assembly GCA_037127315.1. Taxonomy (NCBI): domain Eukaryota; kingdom Metazoa; phylum Mollusca; class Cephalopoda; order Sepiida; family Sepiidae; genus Ascarosepion; species Ascarosepion bandense. The sequence continues at coordinate 1,282,859 of JBBBDQ010001822.1, read as the reverse complement.
TCAATGGCCAATTTTACATTTGCCATCGATGGATAAATTATTTACTGATCGGCTCGCAATTATCAGCTGTCTACATGAGATGCCTTCAGATAACCTATGATTATTTCCGCTTTCGTCTTTATAATCCGGCTTCTATTCATCGCATAAAATGTTTGAAATGTTTATTCCAATTATGCCTTCATTTTGAGTATTTACTTCATGGTGTCTGAACTTGAATCCGGAAACAGATACAACCAAATCTCAACACTCTGATTCATACATACAATACACGAGATATATACACCAATAATAATCTACAGTCATGACTGAACACTGCTTGCGAATTAGTCTTCTCTGTAAAGTACTTACGCCCTCAGGGTGAGGAATGATATCAAATCTTGTTCTTGTTGTTCAAATCTGCTCAACGACACGATTGTTCCAATTTGTCTAAACATAATGAAGCTGTAATATTTCTAAATGTAATTTTTATATTTTCCAACAATCTATAACCATTGTGGAAAAGTATAAAAAATGATCCCGTTGGTGTTTCTAGAATCTTTGATACCCAAAATGCATCTTAATATAAATGTTCATGGTGATCACCAAGAGACCTCTGATTCTGTATTTGCATTATTCGGACTATTGTCCTCATATTTGTTGCTATTTGTACGACGTTTCGGCCACTGTGCGCTCTGGCCTTCTTCAGTTGCTAGGAATTTCAACCCGAAGCCTTTATTACAATCAGTGGGATATATGAACTCCATTCCTTGCCTCGATTGGAAGTCATGAGTTATCTCCCTCTAACCCTGCAAGTTACTTGTTCACCACTGATGTAGCATGGTATTGATGGAGTCCATACACCCCAGTGATTGTATTAAAGGGTTCGGTTTGAAATATCTATCACCTAAAGAAAGCCGGAGCGTACAATGGCCGAAACGTCGTACAAATGGCAACATAGATGGAATACAATAGTCCGAATAATGTAAATACTGTAAATGCTACCTAATCTCAGAAATGAAGACAAATACCTCTGATTCTGTATACGAATCTGTTGCGTTTTGTGCCGCCTCTTGGTCCCCACGCTACTAAATAAAATTGTATCAACGAAAAGGATCATTAACTTTTCTCGTTTTATTAGGAGAGTGCGGTGGCAGCTTGAAGTCTAAGAGGTAGCGGGGAAAATGACATCACAGGAACGCATGTCGCCCATTGGCTCGGCGACCATCCACAGGTGTTCTTAGCTAGTCACTAACCTGGGTGTGAGAGGCGCATTGACGCTTTCCAGCTCTTGCAGACCTCACTTGAATTCACACCGATTTTGACTTATATCCAAGATCCAGACAAAGTTAATCCATCACTGCGTTCACGAGGTACACTGGCCAATCAATCTGGCCTTGGCCTTTTCATTCGGTAACAGAACGCACTGCTTGATTCAACTCTTTTTCTGCGTACAGTATAAATGACCACACGCCATACTTCTAAAATAACATTCCACCAAAATAGGCTTTACTCCTCGTGTCAGTTTTAAATAACTTTTAAATAACATGTTTCTCTTCAAACATGTTCGCTAGACGTAGTCAGTTCCAACTAAAGGCAAACTCTCCGGAATCCATGTATAAATATAAAACCCAAATATTTGGAAGAAAACTCTCATCAAGATTAGAAAGAACTATAATATTTAGTAAACTTTAGAATGTTTATTTTCTGCAAAAAACCTGTTTTAATAAAAATTTTGTAAATTTAATCCCAGAATAACAAAAAAATGTTTAGTCAATGAATGACGAATGTCTAATGTATAAAAACATTTCCCGGAACCCGCAAATTATCCGCCCTATCAGCCTTCGTCCAATCTTTGGCAAAGTGTTCGAAGCCATTATCAACGTCGAGGTGGTTCAGCATCTCACAGCCCACAGGCCCCTCTCGGACAAACAGTATGGTTTCCGCTTCACCAGGTCTACTGCTGATATACTAACGACCATCACCGTGTATATATATCAGGTTCTCGACAAGAATGGCGAAGCCCGAACCGTTGCCTTGGATATCTCTAAAGCGTTCAACAGAGTCTGGCATGCTGGCCTTCTACGTAAATTGCGGAGCTATGGTATAACTTAACATTTGTTTGACCTAATCCAGTCTTTCCTCTCTAACTGCACATTGAAGGTGGTATTAAACGGACATGCCTCCCATAACTACCATACGAACGTGGGTGTCCCTCAAGGCTCTATCCTAGGTCATACGCTCTTTCTGATCTACATTAATGATCTTCCCAAAGCCATAAGATTCCAAGTAGGCATGTACGCCAATGACACCACAGTTTACTCTCGCCTCGATCAAAAATCTGGTGTGGGCGACAAAGCGAACCGAGCTTGAAAAGGACCTCCAATCCGTAGTGGACTGGGGTTTAAAATGGTAAATAAATTTTAATGCTTCCAAAACGAAGCTGCTATCAATTAACCATCATAGACAATCGCACCTACCTCCCATTAGCATGGAACAGGCTTGCCTCTCAGAGAGTAAAACACTACGCCTCCTTGGCAGCAGACCTCAAGTGGAATGACTATATCGAATCCATTGCTAAATCCGCTGCTATGAAAGTCGGTTTTCTGTGCAGGGCCCTGAAGTTTTTTTCGTTTGAATCTATCCTGCACATATATAAATCTACTATTCACCCGTGTATTAAATACTGCTGCCACATCTGGTCGGGTGCCTCTGCTATTCTCCACGGGTTTTTTGACAAAATACAACGGAGAATCTGTAATGTGATCGATAACGACTTGGCAGACCGGCTGCAGTCACTCTCTCACCGGCGTGACGTGGCTTCCTGTGCCTCAAATATAAATACTTTCACGGCTTCTGCTCCGATGGACTTAGATCACTGGTGTCCCCTAGGTACGAATTTGCACGAGATACTAGATTAGCAACTAGGTCCCACCCTTTTACAGTGAAACCGATAAAATGTAACCCCAATTTCTACTCCAACAGCTTCTTTTCTCGCACTTCCCGACTGTGGAATTCCCTTCCATATACTTGCTTCCCCGAGAGCTTCCAGTTAAATTCCTTGCATTCACTTATGCGCAAATATCCTTGAGAAAGGTATTAATCCGTCTCTTCCTTCCAGTTATGGGTTAAATAACAGGATAGACTGGGTTCTATAGCCTTGGCTGACAACCAAGTCTACTGCAGAAAGCAATGGCAACCTACTGCGGGAAAAGTTTCTGCCCAGTCAGTCATGTCGCTTTCGAGACATGATCGCCCAAGCGTGTTTCACGTATGGCACTTAACTGACTGACTGAAGTATATAGAATCAACGCCTATTTCAAGGAAAGTTGATGCACTGTATTGTGACAGAAAATATTTATAGTCGGAATCGATCTATAAGTTTTATTAATCTACTATTCGTCTGTGCATTGAATAATGTTTGCAAATTTGGTTTGGCGCTCTTGCTAGTCACCTCAAGCTTCTTGACAAAATCTAAACAAAGGTCTGTAATGTATTCGACCCTGACCAGACGTGTCACTTTACCACCGACTTGATGTGCTTCCCTTTGATTTTTTTTTGTTTTGTTTTGTTTTGTTTTTTGTTAGTTTTTTTTTTTGTTTGTTTGTTTGTTTTTTTTTTCAACAAATATTTTCTTGACAACTATTCTGATACAATTTCACTGGTGTCCCGGCCACATGAATTTAAGCGTGCTCCTAGATTGGCTTGCAGGTCCCACATTTTTTTATCTTTGAAATCGTTATAGTGGGGATTATCCGTTCTAGTTGAGAGTAATTGTATGTTGTTGCAGATTAACGGAATTTGGCCTCGTTGTAGATAGCCCACTATAAGTCATAAAATGATTATAAAGCAAGAAAAGCAAATTGAGTTGAGAAATAACATTTTATATATACACATATCATTTAAGGTTTTCACAATTAAAGTAATCCTTTAAATATGGGTCTAATAGACGGTAAAATGTTCATGGCAATTTAAGCGTATGTATATGGGGGCGTTGTAAATAAGGAATGTCTTTGATGTATCCGCTCCTTTAATCGGGAAATATTTTAGAGACAGCGAAGGATAAGATGATAGGGAAGGGAGGCGAGCATAGTAACTCGCTTGACTTCGGTCAAGGGAGATACTAATTACACTCGTCTCTCTTGAGTCTGTCTGTCTGGGTCTGTCTGGCGATGCTTTGGTGTATCGGCTTTTTATTTCGTGTTTTTGGATCCCAGCAGATCATTTGGGAATTCACACTAGTATTTGATTCTGGGCTTCTCATTGGCCGATAAATAAAATTCGCGTAGGCTCGTGAACTGGAATTTCATATTTAATTAATTTTTAGCTTTCAACCGGAACATCTGCGTGTAGCCGGGGTGTACACCGACGAGTTTTAGTCATTTGCTTTCCGGTCGTGAGAGTGCAAACATCCGGTCCCTCGCTTTGATCGGTATGTATCACCACATAGTTAATTGCAACCGCCACTTCTACTTTTCTTTTCTCGCACTAACCGCCTGTGGAAACTTCATTCAGATTTTTGCTTTCCTTGACACCTACGATCTTCAAACATTTCAATGAACCGTCAATCACTATCTTTTGTCTTATCGAACCATGTTTCTTTTTTACTCTTTTATGCAAACCTTCCCACTCTAAGACATTTCAGTCTTTTTTGTTGTAATCCCCTGATGTCTACTGGAATTATCACGTTACTTGGCGTGAACCGATTAAAAAAAGGACATGAAATATTTTGTGAATTTGCGATAACTAAAAATTAAATAAATCGGCTTAACAACACTTGATATACAAACCATTCTCCCGAATTATGCTACTTCTTTTAATGGTGATATTTTTGGTTTGGTTTGGGTTATTTTACGGCATATCAATCCCAAGGGGTCATTTAATGTTGACAAAAACTTTTAGGACACATTTGTATGAATAAAGTACGCATTCTTTGTAAGAAATCAGCTTGTAGATCAGGTTTCATTGGTGTATATTTATGAAGATGATTTTTGTCGAGAGTCAAATGTATTCCTGGTAATTTATTTTTCAAAAAAATGTACTGCTCGCAATATACTTTTTCAGAAATGTATTACTGGTAATTTTATGATAAAACCTCTTTTTATGCTTTCATAATATATTGAAATCAGTCTGAGGTGGTTCTTAGCTTGGATCCTAAAAGGTGTTACCACTGCGTGTTTAAGTTGGATCTGGGCACAACTGCAATTAATAGGTGGTTCCACGCTCCACTAAACCTCCTAGTCAGAGGCTTTCCTGTCGGATAGAGTTTATCTTCATACACAGGACGATTACTTTTGGATCCATTAAGACCCAGAATTGAAGAGGATGTGGCGGATGATCTTGTCAGTGAAAGAAAGGACGACTTCTTCAAATCAGAATAATACAATACAAGAGGCCATATCAGGTTTAATACATCGGTTCTCGCTCGATCACCGAAGTTAAGCAACGTTGAGCCTGGTTAGTACTTACATGGGTGACCGCTTGGGAATACCAGGTGCTGTAAGCGTTTAGTGACGGATGTGCGTTGTGGTGCAGTGGATATCGGCTCGGTAAAGAGAAATCGGTGAGCCGAGTTCAAATTCCAGTTGAATACCCTGCATTCACTTAAGCACTGGTACCCATGGGAAAGGTATTAATCCGTCCCTTCCCTCCAGTTATGGGTTAAATAACAAGGGTAGGACTTGGGGACCCTGCCCTTAAAAAACAAATCCCAATTAATCTTCATACTCGAAAAGAAAAAAATATTACTAGACACAAAAAATTATATTATAAAAAACAGGAATACAGTTTTGAAGGAAAAAGGTATTACCAGCAATAAATAAATAAAATTTAGTTGGCAATAAATGACCCACCGAGGTTGATATGCCATAAAACAAAACAACCAACCAATCCAACAATACAAAACAAGCCTTTGAATAATGGCAGAGTTGATCAGACATGGAAGAAGACACGAGACCAAGATTCCCATTAGAAAGAACAACAGATAAACATGGAGGAGAAAAGATGTTGTAAAAGTTCAAAAACAGCAAAAGGCATTAAACCTCTTCAGTTCAGAGAGATTTAGTGTAATGTAGAACAACGTAATACATTAAGTGTAATAACTTGCATTCACAATGAAATAATTACGAAATAGCCATGCCGCCGAATGAGAAGGAAAATAACATTTGTTTTCAGTAAATATTTTAAGTTGTTATTCTCAATTAAGTTCAAGTTAACAACTCTATGCACCCTAATTGTTTCTTAGCAGTGCACTATCATCGAGTCAATAACATTGATTAGCCAGAAAATGAAGCATTATCAAAGGAAAACTGATTGAAATTAGAGTCGGGTCGGTAAAAGAATGATCAAACTGAGCCTGACTTTTGATTGTGACCTTTGACGTTCAAGTAATTGAATCCTGGCTATGTGATCCGTCAGTTAATCCAGTCGTCTGTTTGTCATTTTCAAAAGACAGAATAATTGAAAGATTGCTGGGTCCTTACGTATTATCGGGAGGACCTTTGATAACAAGGTGTTATAAGCCCGCTTATAACACCAAGGAACTGGAAAAATCAGGCTTTCATCACCTCAACGTCAACCACAAGTACAACTTTGTGGATTCGAACACCGGGGCTCATACGCAGACAGTGGAACGCCTATGGGGATCGACAAAGTGGCGAAACAAGAAGCACTGTGGCACTGCACGTCACCATTTGGAGTCGTACGTGGCCGAATTCATGTGTCGGAAGCATGTTGCCTGTACTGATGTCTTTGAGTCACTTTTGGAAGCAATTGCGACGTTCTGGCCTCCGGAATTACAAATGTAATGTTATTTTATTGTTTTAACCGTTTCAATAAATAATTTACTTTAATTTTTGAGTCGTTTTTTTAAAGGTCCTCCCGATAATACGTAAGGACCCTTTTAAAGGTCCTCCCGATAATACGTAAGGACCCTTTTAAAGGTCCTCCCGATAATACGTAAGGACCCTTTTAAAGGTCCTCCCGATAATACGTAAGGACCGATTGCTGATACTCAGAATGAACACAAAGTTAATAAAGATTGTGCACACAGATTATAAATGACCAGCTTGGATTACTTAATCTCTAGAAGTCTCATTCGCCCCCACTTTGTTTTCTGTTATTAAAGACTAAATACATTGACATTAAGAAAGCATGATTTTAATAAAAGCAGTGGCTGTGCAATACAATTTTATAAATGAAAGCCAAATTTTGATACGTACATGAGATTTTATTTGTTCACACAAACAAAAAAGAAAGAAAATTTGTGGGTATTATTTTTGAAAGGCTTATTTTATGATTTATTTATACTTTGAAAATTATGGGAACTTCGACGTGGTGTCATGATTGGCAATCTTGTCTTGCTAGATAAGTTACGAATGATAGTGAGTGCGGCCCTCACTGAGTGGTTCATACATTCAACCTTGAGCCACATCTAATCTACGCTTATTAAAAATCCCTTTATCTCGCTTGATCTACAGGGTGGCTCATAAGTCACTTAACAGTTTAAAAATGAAAAAACTGTATCTTAAACGAGTGTATTTAATTGATGCTTTTTTTTATTACACAGTTTAGAGTGCGGAAATTTGTTCTGACTTAATTACGAAAGATAATGTCTCTTAAGTAGTCTCCATTCTCGGCTTCGCAATGTCAAGCTCTTTCTAAGCTATTCTCCATGACAGTTCTTAACATCGGAGGTTGTAGGGTAAGATTTCCTGTCGTATGTTTGCCTTAAGTTCTTGGATGGTTCGAGGCTTATTTGCGCACACTTTGTCCTTAAGATATCCCCAAAGCCAAAGGTCTGGTGCTGTCAAATCAGGTGAACGTGAAGACCATTCAAAATCGGAATTTCGAGTGATTCTTTTTTTATCCTGAAACATCGCAGTTAACAACTGCATTGTGGCTCTAGCTGTATGTGCAGTTGCTCCATCTTGTTGCCACTAATACCCTGGCATGTTTGCTGAGGTTGAACATGTGGGTAGTGAGTTCGATTCTCACCGGGTGCTCCACACTGTCGGACTTGTTCCACATCTAAGCGTCGCTTAGTAAATTACTGAGTCCGATCCTCACTAGGTGCCTAAGAACTATTTTACGAACGAGGTCCTGTTCAATTTTTGCAATTTTAGAGCGAATGCAATCTTGTAAATTTTCTTTGTTTTGGGTTTGGTTTTTTGGGGTTTTTTTATTTTTTTGGGGGGGGGGGTTGTATATTGAATTAGTCTTCGGCTCATTATCGAGAAGGAACTAGAATTTATTTGATTATATTTGTCTATACATCTCGGATGAGGTAATATTTACACTATTCAAACTATTGTCCTCATCTTTGCTGCCATGTTTACGACGTTTCGGTCGTTGTACGCTCCGGCCTTCTTCAGGTGCTAGAAATTTCGAACCGAACCCTTAATTACGATCACTGGGTATATCATTCTCATTCCATGTGCAATACTATTTCTGGTAGCTACGAGTTATCCCCCTTTAACTTAATTCTTCTAAGTTATTTGTTCACCACTGCTGTAGGTTGGTATTGAACTCAGGACACTTTGGGTCAAGTCACTAGAGTTAACCAACGTCTATATCCACTGGTACATGTGTCTTTGAAGACACATGGCCCTGTGGATGAATTTTGTCAAATTTATGGATATAAAAAATTGTAGTGCTCTTTGATGATAATTTTTAGAGAAATGTCATTTTAGATAGCAATATTTGAGCTACCATTGTTTTTAGTCTCTTACTTAAATTTTCTAGTCACCCCTGTTCACGTTAGAATAGTTTAAAAATATTTCAATTGACAAGCCGTTAAACAAAACCTATCAACCAAAATTTGTATATGTAATTTTATATTTAGTAATTTCATTAAGCAAATGAAGGTATTGTAGTGAACAAAACAAGTTCCAGATTTAAAAATTCAAATGCTAAGCACTGACCCCTCAAGTTCAATGAAGTGCTACAGCCTCAGTCATCTGTTTCCCGGGACGGGAATCTCTTATTATTTTATTTTTTATTTTTTATGTGCGTATCTGTCCTCGGACAGAGACCCAAGCCGTCTCAGTTGCGGTTCTTACTGTCTGACTCATTGTCTTAGGACACGGGGAACCCAGACAAAACTCCGCCGAAGGATAGATCCTTGTCTGGGGAAAATCGACAGTAAGTCGACTATGCTTTGTGCAGGGTGTACGGGATATTTTTAGCCATGCTTAAGGGCTCGGAGGTCCTACTATGAAAATGACTTTGTGCTGCATCCAACGTAAGTGGAGAGGTCGATCAATATGAAGACAGAACTGAGCCATGATAACCCCTACACGGCTGATACCAGATTTGTATGAATAGAATAAGCATTTTTTTTTTAAAGTGTAATTTTCATGTAATTTTTTTTTCAAAACTGTTTTGCTGATATTTTACTAGAAAAATGTATTTTATATTTTCATAATATTTTGAGTGCAGTTTACCCATAGTTGGGACCTTAACAGGTGCTACCACCCGAATCTGGGAATTCGGTCACTGAGTTTCTTACAACAAGGCAAGACCACCTTAACCTTTTAACACAAGATTTATATTCCTTAAATAGTAGCAGGGACCTTCTTAAAAGAGGATAATTAAGCCATGCCGTACTATAATAAACTGAGGGTCCGTGATATTAATGATGCGCCCAGATGATTAGTTTGCCGAGAAACAAAAAATAGATTATTTTTCTATTTACGGCTTGTCAACTCCTTGTGATATTTAAAACCGGGCATATTTTTGTGTGAATATTGCATTAACAGTTTTTTGAGAATAACAATGATTTTTTAAAAGTTCTACTAATTTACCAATAGCTGGGGGGAAGAGGGGATAGTATTTGCACGTAAATGAATGTAACGTACCCGACTCAAAATCGAACTCCGTTCTCCAGTTTTTCATTACATCATAATTTGTGCTTACGGCCTATCACGTTGAATACACCGGTTCTCGCTCGATCACCGAAGTTAAGCAATGTTGAGCCTGGTCTGTACTTACATGGGTGACCGATTGGGAATACCAGGTGCTGTAAGCCTATAGTGACGGAAGTGCGTTGTGGTGCAGTGGATATAGGCTCGGAAAGAGAAATAGGTGAGCCGAGTTCGAATTCCAGTTGAATAGCCTTCATTCACTTAAGCACTGGTACCCTTGTACCCTTGTAAATGTATTACTAGACACAAAATTTATATAAACAACAATAAATTGTTGAAAGAAAAAGGTATTACCAGCAATAAATAAATAAAAATTTAGTTGGCAATAAATGACCCGCCGAGGTTGATTTGCCATAAAAACAAAACAACCAACCAACCAATATCATAATTTCCATCCGTTACACCACATGCATATTTCAGAAAAAAACATTTCCTACCGAGTGGTACATGTGTAGTGGACTGGACAAATTGAGTACCAATATGTAGTGGACTGACCGCCGGGGTAGTAATTTTAACAGTAAAAAGTAGGTTGGTTGTCCAAACCAATATGTTTATAAATAAAATAACTCAAAGCACAATGTAATGAAAATAACAACATTGAATTAAGTAAGGTTTGATTAATTCGTGAATGCAAGCTGTCATGAAGGAAAGTTCTTTCTTAGATATTAAAGAAATTGTTTCAATATTCATGCTAGAAGAGTTCCTGAAAAGGAAATAATATGTTTGTACTGAATAGTAGTGAATATAATTATACATGTATTGAAATGTACTTATAAGACAGAGAGAAACATTTTTATGTAGCTAATTGCTGAATGCAATTAGCACAGTATGTAAGTTGGAAGGAACGAACGGCATTCGGACTATATGCTCCCGAAAAGCAGCCTCCAACTAGGTAAGCACGTGTGGAAATCAGTTTATATATTTCTTAATAAAACGCAGGAAAAAAAGAAAGTTTCACGTGCGGTCCTATGTGTATGAATGTGTGTGCATGGCGATATGTATGTAAGTATGTACGTACATGGAGAAGTGATTCTACACTTCTACGGTGGCATGTATCCAGTTTATCGCCAGTTTCCAAAAACAAAAGTTGCAAAAGAAAAAATGGTTGTGCCGTAAAATATTATGAAATAAAATCTCTGTAGTTGTCTATGTACGCTAAAACCTGCTCATAATATTAAAAATGATAAAGAAACATTATTCGTTTTTTATTTATTCGGCTCTTCAACCCCTTTCCTTTGCATGTTATTTAAAGCAATAATATGTTTTTAGATTGTAAGATAGTTTTTTCAGATAATAATAATTTAGTTAGACAAGTCTTACTAATATTAACCCATAGCTGGTGGGTTTATAGTGAGTTGCTTATCTATTCTTTTCTGTTAGTAATGGAGAGTCCGTTCTAGAGAAGGGTAGTTGTATACTGTTGCAGGTTAACGGAATTTGGCCTTGTTGTAGATAGCCCACTATAAGTCATAAAATGATTACAAATCAAGAAAGGCAATTTGAGTAGAAAAATAACATTTTATATATGCACATATCAATTAATGTTTTTACAATTGAAGTAATACATGAAGTATAAGTCCAACGGAGGTTAAAATGTTCATGGCAATAAAATGCTGAAGGAGAATTAATTAGGAATTTAGGAGCGTGTAAGTAAGGAATGTCTTTGATATATTCGCTCCTAAGGTCAGTAAGTAGTTTTTGAGGCAGGGAAGAAGGAAAGATGTAAGGGAGGCGAGCGTAGTAAGCCACTTGACTTCGGTCAAGGGAGATACTAATTACTCTCTTCTCCTCGAGTCGGTTTGCCTGTCGAATGATTTCTATATCCGCTTTTTATATCTTCTTTTTGGATCACAGCAGCTCATTTGGGATTTCACACTTGTATTTGGTTCTGGGCTTCCCATTGGCTGATAAATAAAATTCGCGTAGGCTCGCGAAATGAAAATTTAGTATTTAATTAATTTTTAGTTTTTAACCGGAACATCTGCGCGGAGCCGGCGGCTCAGCGATGACTTTTGGTCATTTGCTTTTTGGTTGTGCTTTTACAGTCACTTGAACAAGAAATATTTTCTAGATACATACAACTAATAAGACTTCGATACAAACAAATTTTAAAATGAGTTTCAGCAATTTTTTCATCAATAAAAATAGGGTAAATCCTGCTAAATCCTCACCCATAGGATGAGATTTTAAAACGGATAGGCTAAATAGTGCGTTTGATTTCAATAAAATTGCATTGAATTCAGCTTTTTATTAAATCATTTTTGTTACCATCTTTGATCGTATTTTATTTAAATACCCGAGAAAATTTCATAAAAAATATTTCAAGTATTCACTTTTTTGAATGATTTCCTTATTGGAAAATAGACACAAACTGAACTGTTTGTTTTTTTTTTGTTCGGACTTATCAATTAAAGTTGTCAATAAGTGAACATTCATGGCTCCTTATATATCACTGCTGGATATTGTTTCTACTAACTCACCATAAATAATGTGACTTATTGCAAATATTAATTCCCCCCCCCCAAGAAATTATAAATCAAAGTTTCTTTATTTATATTTTTTCTTAAATGCATGGCATCCTTTTGAATTTTTTTTTTTTCGCTTACCTCGTAAATCCAACCAATCAGTAAGGATAGAATTTCTTATTCTGTTGTGGATTTTAAGACATGTCAACCGTTGCTTAATATTCTATATCAAAAGCTCAGCCAGAAATCGAACTCTGATCGCAAATCTTATTTCCCGAATCAGTAGCAGGGATGTTAAGCGCACATTCTCATGACATTCTATATAACAACGTTATTCTGTATTCATATGACCGGCTGCAGTCATTACGATAATAATTTATTGATTTCTATAATCGATATTTCTTCATGAATATCGATTGTTTATCTTTAGAATTCAAACGTAATGTTCAACAGACTGGGCTCGTTAGCCATTACCCCACGCTGAGAGATCTGTTCTCATTTACTGTCCAGACTAGGTGGATAATCTCGTATTGGTTTCGTCTTTGCGATACAGTTTCTGTTCATGTCACTGAACAAGAGTATAATAATTTCTTTACTAACGCTTCTATCCATAAGGCAATTCCGAACCAACAATGCAGTCAGCTGATAAACGTAATAATAAAAAAGAAAAAAACAAATCAGCTTTACCAGATTAGTTAAATCCTGTTGTAAATTTTACAATGGTTCAGACGGACATGGTCTGATAAAAGATATGACAATATTCGCTTCCTGCAACTAGTAATAGAGAAGAAACACGTATTGAGTATTTTTCTTTCTTTTCTGATTGTTTGAAATCCTCTTCGGTCGTTCCTGTTTCTAAGAACTTGATTCGTCTTCTACCTCTTTTTTGGACAAAGTAGTGGAATCTCTAATCAACTTCAAATTTGGTTAAACAGTCCACGGGGACAGATTGTTGTAATTCCATGTGCCATACTTTTGGATATCTCAGTTTTAGTTAAGATTTGTTCCCCTCCAAGGCGGATATGACAAAGAGTGAGTCGAAAAAAATTAGTAAGTTCTATAGTTTGCTCTCAGTGATGATGTCTAGAGCCAACCCAATGGCATAATCCCTTGCAGTGAAAATCGAACTTGCCCCTGGGAGACGTTTTTTTTGTTTGTTTTTTTTTGTTGTAATTTTTTTTACTAACTACTGCACATCCTATTTTGTCTCCACTTTTTAACTCGTCCGTATATATTTTTGTGTGGTCGTGGAAGTTTCCCAGTATTTACTGGAATGTGTTCAAAAATACAAGAGGGCTTTTTTCTTTGAAAAATTATGCATTTCCAGGATAACTTGAGGATGTTTAATCGTCTAGGGTGGAATTCTGGATACCATTGTTTCTTAGATATTTGATAGAAGAGTACCTAATTCTTCGGCAATGGGCTTCATCCTAAATCCATATGGTTGTATGTCATTTTCTACATGACTGAATTGATCACAATAATTTGGTTCAAATGTATAAGCTGGATTAGTTAGGCACGATTACTTAATACTGCAATGCCAGTTTAATACGCCGTATATGTGGAGGTGCCTCACTGGCTTCTGTGTATAAGCTCTTCACTGGAGATGTCCTAAAAGTCCCGAGCAATTGTCTGAGCCATTTATAAGTTAAGTTGGAGGTTTATGTATGGCATTTGGCTGTCACATATATGAAATTAGCTTAATCCAATTTAGAGCAGTAGCGATCTATATAGTTCGGTCAGTATATACCGATCTGCTCCCCATTCAGTATGCGTCTCTAGACGCAGAAGCTGAATGACTTTGATACATTTCGTTTTCAAGTACTTCAAATGAGGGATACAAAGTAAGTTTCCTGTCAAAAATGGCACCTAGAAACTTATGCTGCTTACATTTAGTTTTTGTTTTAGAAAACGTAAATTCATTTTCAGTGCCTATTTTTGTATTTTATTTAGGCGTTGTTGGAGTTGCATTTCTATTGGATTCATATGCCGAGATTTGTATATGATTAAACAAATCGTCCACATAAAAAGTTGATTTTAACACAAAAAATCGTCTCTGGGAGAATATTTCTTTGTGGAATTCCTTCCTCTTGTTCTTTCACTTCCGACAGTGTACTTCCTAATCGAACTTAAAAATTTCGATTTATTAGGAAGTTTCTGTTCATGTCACTGAACCAGAGTATAATAATTTCTTTACTAACTAATTTTAAAATCTCATCCTATGGGTGAGGATTTAGCAGGATTTACCCTATTTTTATTGATGAAAAAATTGCTGAAACTCATTTTAAAATTTGTTTGTATCGAAGTCTTATTAGTTGTATGTATCTAGAAAATATAGGCTAAATATATAAAATTCTGTCAGTCTACCTCTTAGACCCAAATCGTGCAAATCTTTTAATATGCCGAACTTCCATGTGTTATCGTACTTTTTTCTAATTAAAAAAAGACTGCCTTAAGATATTCCTTTCAAAGAAATGCTTCCCTAACAAATATCTCCAGCCGCACTAAGTGATCTATGCACATTCGTAATCGCTGATTAGGCCATGTTTTTCCACTTTTCCAAGTCAGTCTGTTGTTGATCATACTTTCCATGGTTTTAGACAGACAACTGGTTCAAGTTATCGGCCTGTAATTTCGGGGTTCTGAGTCATGTTTCCCTGGTTTCGGAATAAGTATGATGACTGTCTCCACAAATATGGGAAGTGGCCACTTGTCCCTATATAATTAAAGTCTTTTAACAGCAGCTTTAATGATTTGTTTGGCACCTGCTTTAATAAAGAATATTGTCTGGTCCCACAGCTGTATCGTGGGATTTTTTAAAAGATTTATTCAATTACGCTATTGTACATGGAAGGTTGTAGCTCTCAGCATTATTGAATTTAAAGTTCAATTTTTGTTTTTCGGCTTTTTGTTTGGACGTTAGCGAATTATTGACTGCCGTTCTTGGGTGATTAATTTTTTGAGACGGTTGTTGGTAATTCGTCAGCAATATCACTTTTACTTGTTAGTTTGTTAACTTTGATTATTTTTCGAGCTTTTGTTCGAAGTTTCTTAAATTTCAGCAAATCATCTATTGTGGGATGTTTTGTTAAAGACCCTTGGTGTACTTCTTCTGAAACTGATAGCTTTTTTGCATTCATCGTTAAACCAAGATCTATTACGTTTTCCTTTTTTAATAATTACCCTTGAGGATGCATTTATTTGTAATAGAGACAAAGATTTATTTAACTGAGCTATGTTCTTGTTGTATAGTCCTTCTTCTAGTCATTTAGAATATAGCATTTGAAATTCCTCCCAGTTTGCTTTACTTAATTTTCACCATTGGAAAAATGACCGCTACCACTTTTGTTCATCAGTACCTTCCAGCAAAAGTCCTTAAAGATATTCTTTATTTTTCTGGTTTGTATCTTTAAAGCCCAATAAAATTTTGTGATAAGTGAAATCCCCTAGTAACATAAAAAGAGTACGTAATTGCTTTATCATTTCCTGCAATTCGTTTTCATTTATTTCTTCATTTGGTGGAATGTACACCGAGCAGATGCTGATTGGTTTGTGCAGCGTCACTGTAACAGCTATTGCCTGTAAATTAGTTATCAAGTATATCTGATATTGTGGGACATCATTTCGGACTAAAATGGACTTACTACCTGATGTCTGAAGACCAGTGTCTTTTATGTAATTGTATTGCTGGTAATCTCTTTTTTTTAATCATTTCACCCCAAGCAAGGCATTCCACTGTCACAAATTGCGCTTGGGACTACATGGGGGAAGGTAAATAGAAAGAGTGGTTAGATATAGGAAATGTCAGAAGTGGGGTGATAGATAGTTGGGTGGGTGGGAAAAGTGTTTGAAAGAATGGAAGCGAGTTAGTTTGTTAGGAGGTGTCTATTGACCTTACATTTAAACTCCTGGAGATTGTAGCCGTCGGGGTAGCAGTCATGTGGAAGGGAATTCCACAGTCGGGAAGTGCGAGAAAAGAAACTGTTGGAGTAGAAGTTGCGGTTGCATTTTATCGGTTTCACTGTAAAAGGGTGGGATCTAGTTGCTAATCTAGTATCTCGTGCAAATTCGAACCTAGGGGCACCAGTGATTTAAGTTCATCGGAGCAGAAGCTGTGAAAGTATTTGTAGAAGAGACACAGGGAAGCCACGTCGCGCCGGTGAGAGAGAGACTGCAGGCGGTCTGCTAAGTCGGTATCGATCACATTACAGACCCTCCGCTGTACCTTGTCGAGAAGCCCAAGGAGAATAGCAGGGGCACCCGACCAGATATGGCAACAGTATTCAATTCACGGGTGGATGGTAGATTTATAAATGTGCAGGATAGATTTAGACGGAAAAAACCTCCGGGCCCTGCACAGAGAACCGACTTTCATAGCAGCGGATTTAGCAATGGATTCGATGTAGTGATTCCACTTGAGGTCCGCTGAAAGTGTGAGACCAAGGAGGCGTAGTGTTTTACTCTCTGGGAGGCAAGCCTGGTCCATGCTAATAGGAGGTAGGTGCGATTGTCTATGATGATTAATTGATCGTAGCTTCGTTTTAGAAGCATTAAAATTTACGAGCCATTTCTTACTCCAGTCCACTACGGATTGGAGGTCCTTTCCAATCTCGGCTGCAAGGTTAGCTTTGTCGCCCACACCAGATTTTTGATCTTATATTTATATTGTCATCCCTCTTCAGGAAGGTTTCCTGAAGGCATGTAACTGCAGGGGTCAGTTTTGTTATCAACAGAAACAACTCGTTAATGTTTGCCTTCAATCCACGGCAGTGTCGTTGCAATATTTTATACATACTGAATTTTCTTATTTACGGTATATTTGTTCTTGACTTATTTTAGTTCGGAAGTTTTAGCCGTCTGCAGGTTTCGGCTGTCTAATTCCATCTCAATAATCTAGGAATTATTTAGAACTTTTGTTCTCATCTTGGTTGATATAGGTGTTATAATAGACACTTTTGTTCTCATCTTGGTTGATATAGGTGTTATAATAGACACTTTTGTTCTCATCTTGGTTGATATAGGTGTTATAATAGACACTTTTGTTCTCATCTTGGTTGATATAGGTGTTATAATAGACACTTTTGTTCTCATCTTGGTTGATATAGGTGTTATAATAGACACTTTTGTTCTCATCTTGGTTGATATAGGTGTTATAATAGACACAACGTTTCCACCAAGTACCCTCTGGTCATCATCAGGTGTCCACAGATTGGCTGATGTAGAATATCTCGTCGATTATTGCGAAATCTCCTGTGAAATCAATTATTCTCTGAAATATCATGTGAAATCAATCAATGGACACCTGATGATGAGCAGAGGGTACTTGGTCGAAACGTTATCTATTATAAGTCAGTCTGTTGCTGATCATTCTTTCCATGGTTTTAGACAGACAACTGGTTCAAGCTATCGGCCTGTAATTTCCAGGTTCTATTATAACACTGATATTAACCAAGATGAGAACAAAGTTCGGAATAATTTCAAGTTTATTGAAAATTACAAATCACAGAAATTACTTCGATCTCATCTAAAATTTCAAAATGATTTTCGATAGACACTTCCAGTTTTCTTTGGTTGTTTCTATTTTCTTTGGTGATACACGTATTCTACTGTTTAACAACTTTGGTGGACGCATAGGTGATCTCTGTGACCTTTGTTCTACAAATGGCTTAACATATTTGGTAGATGTCTGTGTCTGAGATGATGTTATCCGCTTATTGCCAGTTTTCTTTTTCCCCCACTTTTTAGGTTCAGCCTGTCCCGATCTTGTAATACAAATCTTTTAAGTTTTCTTTAGAAAATTGAGCCAGTCATTTGGCTCTAAGTGCACAAACCTCTCAGTAAGGTCCCTTTTCTTAATGAGATTAGAGTTATTTGAACTTGTCTTATCTGCTCTTCTTGCATAGGAAGGGGCCCTCATGTACACTTCAACGCCTTTTTTCGCCTCCGAAAATAAAACGCTTCTTTTAAAACTTCCACGATTTCATTTTTTTTTAATCTACATGTACGAGGGTAAGATGAATAAATCTTCTGGTAATTTGCACATCTAATCTCATCCTGACACCCATCCTCATCATGATCAATCTTTTTGGCTACATTTTGCGCATGTAGCTCGGCTTCTACAGCTATCTCTGTAATGTTCAAATTTCTTATATCTAAAATACCTCAGAGGAGCCGGCATATATAACTCAACTGTTTCAATATTATTGCCTATTTATTTCAGAAGATATTTTTGGTGAATTGAACGTGAGGATGTATGTATTTGTAAATATTTTTTCACCGTTTCTTCTAATCGTGATATTTCGCCAGTCCGAGACTCCCTGGCTAATCAAAGTAAATGAGATTTCTTCTGGTGTGGCCAGAGAGAGCTCTCTGCTTCTAATAGCACCCTTTGATGTGTTCAGTCTTGTGTGAAGGAAAGTTTTAATACGTCGTGGAAGGTTTTCATTTTCATTAAAGTCTCACCCTATTTTCTTATTTCAACATCCACCATTAAATTGCTGTCTCTCGTCTTTCTGACTAATTTGAATTAGTCCAACTACCTTTCCCCAAAGACTCTAGAACAAAAAATCTTGGAAAGACCGTTTATTTCTTTTTAGAAATCTGCGTATGAATGGTAACGCTTGGGTTTTTTGTTTTGATTCATAATTTTTAGGATTTAAATATCACAGTCTGTGCTCCCCACCCACCTCGGAGCGCACCATTATAGCGTGTAAAGAAGAAACAATCGCCCTGGCAGGTCAAGGCTACAGAGACAAATATACTCACACTCGTGAGAGACCCATTGCACTACCCAAACTTTTAGTAAAAAACCTGAATGATTAACAACCATGTCCAAATTTAAATGCCTTCTAACGCCTATACATAAGATTAAGTTGTTATTCATCCACGTTCATCTAAGTACAGTTTCCCTAAAGTATTCAATTCACTATCTTTACAGGCGTTTGGACTTGATCTAACCAGGCGATTGATCGGCCTCTCGGATTGCACGTCGAGTCCAGGTAAAAGACAAAGTGGTGTGTTGGGAATTAGAAGTACTAACTCTGACCACCGAAACCATCAACCTTTGGGATCCATCGCCAGACGTCACGGATCGCCACTCACAGCAAACAGGTGGCCCCATTGGTGGGAGTCTTACTCCTCTTCAGAAGTGCAGTCGGCGTTTTCGACAGGGCGTATTCGACAGGGCGTATTCGATATGTCTTCTTAGAGAAGTACGAATTGAGACCACGAATTAAAAGTTAAATTTCTCCTGGCTCCACAAAGTATTACTGATAGTCACTACCCCAGTGGCCGTTCGAGCAAGCCCTGAAAGTAGGCAACAAAAATCTAAGTATTTATTTTAAATTCAGAATTTTAAATCTGTAATGTCATTTTAAACATAACGTATACAAACAAAAACATCACGTTATTTTGTTCAATTCTCTTCTTTAATAGTAATTTCCCCCACACCACCGGGAGCCTATTCCTTTATTTGGTAAAAGTATCCTTTCGAAAATGGTATAGAGAGTATCCTTGTTTTAAAGTTCGTTTAAAAGTACCTATTTTTGAAACATATACCTATACAAGTTTCCTGTATTCATTTGCGCAAACACCATTTGGAAAAATAATAAGCCAACTCAATATAAAAGTATACAAATGTGTATATGTCTTAGAGAAATATTTACTAAAATCTCGAATTAAAAGGTACATTTTCTCAAGCCCTCCAAATCAGCTAACATGGTGTTGACAGTATCCTTGTTTTAAAGTCCGTTTACCTGTGGTATGATTCTTGCTTAAATTGATTTCTCTGAAGATTAATACAAAAAATGCAGTATTTCTCTCCGTTTGTTAAGATATCAAGTCAGTACTTTGCCTAATTCAGTAGGTCAAACAATATCATTGTTATTCTCGGTGATTGCTAATAGCATTCATCGGATTGTTTCCATAATTGATTGGATTTTTTAAAATCCAACATAATTGCCATCTAGCCAGTGGTTGAATCGGATAGATATTCAAATCTTATGTCGTCATTTCTGCTAGTCAGATTTTTTTTCTGTGAGTGCATGTGTGTTTCTCTGTTTTCTTGTTCGATCTCTCTTACACACACTTTCTTTCTCTCTCTCTCTCTCCCTCTATCCCACACACACTTTCTCTCTTTTTTTCTCTTTTGTACTCACTTTTTCTCTCCCTCTAACTTTCTCCCTCTCTTTCTTTCTCTCTCTTCTTATCCTTATCGTTTTTACTTTTGCTCTCTGTCTCTCTTTTTTCCTCTTTCTCTCTTCTTATTCCCTCTCTCTCTCTCTCTCTCTCTCTTATCTCTTTATATCCCTCTCTCTTTCTTTTTATCTCTCTATTAGCCGTTTAGCTGTTTATCAGCCGTGCGTTCTGCTGTCGAAAAATGTTGATTATATTAACGTCTAATTGACCGGTCATTTAAGAGTACTATTTCGATGACCCCGCCGATATTGGCAGCTTTTACTGAAATGCGCAGCTGCTTTTCTTTCTGATAAACACAGTTTTCGCTAAACTTGTTCCCTTCCTGAGTCCACTTGCAGACGAACTGACTGGCCGGAAAACAAAATAGACAACAAAAATCTAATAGTTATTTTAAATTCAAGATTTTAAATCTGTAATGTCATTTTAAACATAACGTATACAAACAAAAACATCACGTTATTTTGTTCAACTCTCTTCTTTAATAGCAATTTCCCCCACACCACCGGGAGCGTATTCCTTTATTTGGTAATAGTTGCCTTTCTTCTGAATTAATCAATACTTCCCATGCCTTCCACAAAAAAAGAGTAAACTAAGCAGATTAACTGTTTAAACCGGTATTCATTTTTTTTTTTTTCATAAATCTTTGGGCGGTAATTAGGTCAATTGGGGGGATACCAGAATCAAGCAAGTACAAAAATTAAATACCTAGGAAGTGTTCTAACAGGAGATGGAAAGTGCGACACAGAGATCCGAAGGCGAATTGGCATGGCAAAGGACGCGTTCCAGAAGCTGAGTAAAGTACTAACACACAGGAGACTTCCACTAGAAACAAAGAAAAGAGTAGTAACAGGAGCAAATATACTAAGAGCCACAAGGGATAGGGAGACGTGGAGAACCATGATCGCCTATGTCCTGAAGGGACAGGGCACATAAAAGAAGATCTTCTTGTTAAAAAAGGGGTATTAAAAAAACTTTTGTAAATGAACATGTATTACACCTTCTTCTAGTGAGAATATCGAAATCAGAAATTATATCTTTCATTAATTTAGAAGTGGCGGCGGTTCTTTCCAGAATAGAAATAAAATATCAAATCTATTCCTGGCGTAAAACGGCACCTCGGTGTCGCGTAATGCTTAGCAACATTGTCTCATTACAATTGAGCAGTGAGTTCGATGCTCACTGGGTACCCCATACTTTCAGCTATGTACTGCAAATCACTTGGACACCTCGACATGGCGTAATGGTTAGCAAGTTTGCCTCGCAAGAACCTGTTGCAACTAAGTAGTAAGTTCGCTCCTCGATGGGTACCCAATACTTTCGGCCTTGTGCCACATAAAAATCAATTCTATGAATCAATTCTTGCTAGTGAGTTGAATACTCACTAGGTGCCCCATACTGATAACCTTGTGTCACATACAAGCTATGCTTAGAAAATCCCCAGGACAATTCGACGTGCTGTAATCCTTATCCAGTTTGTCCCACTATATAGATTACGACTGAATAGTGAGTTCGATCCACACTGGAGGCTCCACACTTTCGGCCTTGTGCCAAATCTAAACTATACAAAGAAAATCATTTGGGCACTCCGACGTGGGGTCGTGGTTAACAAGCTTGTCTCGCTATATTACATTAATAGTAAGTTCGATTCTCACTGTGTGCCTCATGCTTTCGGCCTTATTCCCCATCTGAGCTACGTTTAAAAATTCGCTATCCTTGACGTAAAGATTTATTGGTACTTTACTTTTATTTACAAATGTCACGTTTAGGAAAGGTATGAATCCACTTCTTCTCTTTCTAATTAATAAGACTTGTATCACTTAATTATTTTTCTTCCCACAAAATTCTTACTATCTAAAAATATTTTCTGCTTTTTAAATTGTCAGTTGTCGGCACCCGCTTGCATCCGAACATCGGAATCGTCATCCTCTCTCCATAATTCCCTTTCTCTCCACCTGGTGGTGGTGGTGGTGAAGATGGCTGTGAATCAAGAAGTTTGACGAGGCCATTCACGTGAATTTCTGATTTTGATGGACAACTCTACGCGACGGAGAAGCCCACACACTTTGCCAGAAGCACCTCTCTTGCGGCTCAAAGGGTTTTGAGATAGGTGAAATCTTGCAAACCTGGTTGCCTCATTTTATAAAAATGTAAATTTCTAAATAAAATGTTTGGAATGTAGCTTTTTGTTTCCATAACCTTTTAGATTGTAGTATTGGTAACCTTAAGTGGTAGGAGTTTAAAATCTATCTGTAAAAAAAAAATTCTTTTTAAAGATTTTTAAGTGGTCTTAAATTTTTGATCAGGAGTATATGTATTCTTTGCAAGAAAGCAGTTTGTAGATCCGGTTTCAGAGACGTATTTTTATACAGAGGGTTTTTTGTCGAGAGTCAAATGTATAGCTGGTAATTTTTTCCCAAAGAATGTATTGCTAGGAACCTTTTTTTGTAAAAATATATATTGCTGATTGTTTAAAAAAAAAATTATTGCTAGTATCTTTACGATAAAAATCTATTTTTATGCTTTTATCGTGTATTGACCCCAGTTTGGGGATTAACTATTTGCCCATAGCTGGGACCCTAACAGGGGCTACCATTCCAAGTCAGGGTGGACTTAGGAACAACAACAATGAAGAGGTGTTTCCACGCTCTTCTAAATCTCTCAGTCACAAGTCTTGTTGCCGGATGCAGTTTATCGTCATACTCAGGACACCTCATGGAGTACTCTTCTGTGGAGGTGCAGTCGGCGCATTTTGAAGCCACAGCCGACAGGGCGCAATGACGTATTGAAAATTCAAACTTGTAATGTATAAATACAAAGAAAATGCAGAAAACTATTTATCTAATCCCCTTTGAGCTGCAAGGGAGGCGCTTCTGGACAAGAGTGTGGGCTTCTCCGTCGCGTAGAGGTGTCCACCCAAATCACATTCCCATGAATGGATTCGTAAAAATTCTCTTTATTTCACAGTCATCCCTGCCATCAGGGGAGAGAAAGGGGATAGGGAGAAAGAATGATGACCCCGATGATCGGATTTAAAAGATGCTGAAAACAAAAATTGCTTAAATTTTTAATAGGATTCCCTTATAAAATTCTATGAAAACAATATTTTTATATTCTGCCAAAGATCGTGACTTTATGAAGTCTTAATGAATGTTAATCAGCAAAATGGATGTGCGTTGTGGTGCAGTGGATATCAGCTCGGAATGAGAAATCGGGGAGCCGAGTTCGAATCCAGTTGAATTTCTTGCATTCACTTACGCGCAAATACCCATTGGGAAAGTTATTAATCCATCTCTTCCCTCCAGTTATGAGTTAAATAACAGGACAGATTGGGTTCTATAGCATTGGCTGGCAATCAGTCTAGTGCAGAGAGTAATGGACACCTACTGCGGGATAATTTTCTGCCCAGTCATCATGTCTTTTTCGAGACATGATCGCCCAAAGCGTGTATCACGTATGGCACTTAACTGACAGAATCAACAAAACCTTGTCTGCCACTATAATCTTAACATTTCTTTATTAAACGAACAGACAAGTTAACCTCAGTAGTGTCTGTCCGTTTTTTTTTGTTTTGTTTTGTTTTGTTTTGTTTTGTTTTTTATCAGAATGTATATCGAATATTCTTTCTTGAAACACACTTCAGAGTTTAGAACTACAACCAAACAAAGTCAGGTTTTTAATAGGAAATAGGGTTTTACAGGGTTAGGGTTGCTAGCCCCACACCCACCAGTTTTCAATTTAGTTGTCTTTGCTCTTGGGAACTGAATTTGAAAGGAGGAAAAGATAGATTCTTACGTTTCTCATACGGCACTTATGTGCAATTGAACGCAACAGTTTCGGACGGAATTTGAACACGCTAAAAAACCCTTGCGGCATCGATAACACACAGCAAGGTCACTCTGCGTTTTAATGGACTTGACCGAAATCTGATAAGAATCTTAGTATTTCGTTAATAGTTTATTGATTTTCATAATCTACATTTCTCCTTGAATATCAGTTGTTTCTTCTATGTACAACGTCACTTCATGCCATGAGCGATCATGACTCTCCAAAACGTCTCATCTCACGTGGCCCTTAGCAGAATTTTTCTCTTTGCTAAGATCCTCACGTTTCGCCACCCATTCACAGAACCACGTCAGTTTGCTTCCTTCCTCAACCTCTCTTACCCCCAGTATGTCTTGCGTTGTTTAAATTTTCCAAGTCCTCTTTTCTCATTATGTTCCCAATAAATTTCAACCGTCCCTTTCTGATTCTGAACATAACTGTTCTTTGTTGACATTATTTTTAATAACTTCCTTATTTATTCGATCATCTTTCTGTAGAACCGTATGCATGTTGCCTCCAGTTCTTTCTTTATCTGTGGAAGATCATTCACCACCATGTAAGAAGATGGATATCATATAGCAATCCAGCATTCTTTTCTGTTTCGCTTCATTTACCTTGGGCACCTCGGCGTGGTGTAATGGTTAGGAAAAGCTCGTCTCGCTAGAATCCTTATAACTTAGTAGTGACTTCGATTCTCACTGGGTACCCCCTACTTTCGACCGTGTGTCACATCTCAGCTACGCTTAGAACATCACCTTCCTCCAGGTTTGGGGGTCGGGCTCAGGGCTAACAACCCATAAAAAGAAACAGTTGTTACGGAAACAGCAAAAACGCTGCCCTACACACCACTGGGTGTAAAGGAAAATTTTAGTTATTTTTATTTCCTTTTGCTTAACTTTTTAAAGGCATCTTTCGCTAATCCAATGTGCGTTCAGACTGCGGTGGCTCATTTTCAATCCTGTGTTAAACACTTTTCAGATATTTGAACTTGCTCGATATTATTATCTCCAATTCGTAACTTGCATCTTGATCTTTTTCTCTTGCTGATGACCAGACTTTCTGTCGGCTAGCAGTTAATGGTCATTTCTTTTTTCTCACATTCTTTTACTTCCGCTCCCCCTGTATAGAAGGTCCTGTATTTTTCTTTCTATGTCAGCCATCTTCGTAACATGTTCAAATTACGATCAGCGATAAAAGAAAAATCCTACGACGGCCTCCAGCGGTGAGTGCTGAGCAATATCCTCAAAAATGAAGACTTAAATCAATAGAAATGTGGTTCTACAGAAGGATATTGATGATAGCATAGACCGAACATGTGAGCAAAGACGAATTTTTAGAGAAAAAGGAAGTAAAATGGAAAATTAGATTTAACATCAGGAACAGACAGTTAAGGTCTCTTGGGTACATAATGAGAAAAAAGGGCTTGGAAAATCTGATACTCACGAGACAGAGAGGGACAGATGAAAACAACGCATAACATACTTAATGAGCTTGAGTAAAAAAAATGAAGAAACATGGTTTAGGAGAAATATAGAAAGAAAACTGATGGACAAGAAGTTGTGGAGATCCATGATCGCTTAAACCTTGAAGGGATACGAAGCATAAATAAGAAGGGTTTCTAGCTCTCCTAGAATAGTTAAGGCGTTATACGTGATACACGTTTGGGCGATTATGTTTCGAAAGAGACATGTGTGATTTGATATGAAATATTTCCACAGTAGGTTGCCATTATCTTCCACAGTTGATCGGTAGAAGGCTGACAAGAAGGATTAATGCTTATATTTGGGAGTGGTGACAATAAGGAATGTCTTTGATGTATTCGCTCCTTAGGTCAGTAAGTAGTTTTGAGACAGAAAAAGATAGGTCAGGGAGGTGGAGGCGACGAGCCAAGTAAGGCCACTTGACTTGGTCAAGGGAGATACTAATTACTCTCGGCTGTCACAAGTCAGTCCGTGTGTGTCTGGGTCTGCGTCGGTCTGTCTGTCTATGCTTTCTGTC
Source organism: Ascarosepion bandense (assembly GCA_037127315.1). Taxonomy (NCBI): domain Eukaryota; kingdom Metazoa; phylum Mollusca; class Cephalopoda; order Sepiida; family Sepiidae; genus Ascarosepion; species Ascarosepion bandense. The sequence continues at coordinate 1,256,479 of JBBBDQ010001822.1, read as the reverse complement.
TCGGCTTTTTATTTCGACTTTTTGGATCGCAGGTGATCATTTGGGAATTCATATCCGTATTTGATTCTGGGCTTCCCATTGGCCGATAAATAAAATTCGCGTAGGGTCGCGAACTGGAAATTTAATATTTAATTAATTTTTAGTTTTCAACCGGAACATCTGCGCAAAGCCGGCGGCGCACCGACGACTTTTGGTCATTTTCTTTTTTGTCGTGAGCGTGCAAACATCCGGTCCGTAGCTATGCTCGGTTGGTATCACTACAAGAAAATCAACGCTATAAAATTTAATCTGTCCTGTTATTTAACTTATAGCTTTCCAAGAGTATTTTTGCGTAAATGAATGCAACGAATTAAACTTGAATTCGAACTTAGATCTACGATTTCTCGTTCCGAGCCGATATCCACTCCTCCACAACGAATATCCTGACTAATTGACTCCTAGGATTGTCTCGTTATAAAGGTTGAATAAATCTGGGGAGAAAACACATTCTTGCCTTACGCTCCTTTCTATTTTCGCATAGCTACTCCAATTCATTTTCTATCCTTTTGCAGGTGGCTTGGTCCGAATATAAGTTCTGAATTATTGCAACATCCTTTCCAAATAGATTTAGTTTTCCTAACAGTTTAAATATGTCCTTTTGCGTAATCTCCAAAACATAATTCCACATCCGATATTATCCAAATCATGACTATCGAATTTCTTGTTGTAATGTCGTTGACATGTTTAGAAATTTGCTTATTAATTTAAAACAAGACACTTGATATTGTTTCATTTACGTATGAATGAAACAATATCAACAAGACACTTGATATGGATTCATTTACGTATGAATGAAACAATATCAACAAGACACTTGATATTGTTTCATTTACGTATGAATGAAACAATATCAACAAGACACTTGATATGGATTCATTTACGTATGAATGAAACAATATCAACAAGACACTTGATATGGATTCATTTACGTATGAATGAAACAATATCAACAAGACACTTGATATGGATTCATTTACGTATGAATGAAACAATATCAACAAGACACCTGATATGGATTCATTTATGTAGAATGAAACAATATCAACAAGACACTTGATATTCTTTCATTTACGTATGAATGAAACAATATCATTTATTTCTGCTGACTTGATTTTCGGACAGGCGTATATTTTCAGATAAACCCTTTTCGAAATGTTGAAGAATTTTGAACTTTCACAGAAAGAAAATGCAGCTGATACTAATTAATTTTCCTTTGAATACAGTTTTTTTTCTTCTGTTTGTTTTTACATGATATCAAATCAAGTTTTATTGTGACAATGTTTTCCCAATCAAATTGGAATTAAACAACCGATGCTGGAAAAAAAAATCAGGATATATTTTCGAGTGATATATTTTCAAAATTCAGCTTATAAATTAATTAGGAATGATGAAAATTGCTGATAACTTGCTTTGGGTAAGGACAATTCATCACCGCCTACTGACACCAGCCATCTCATCTCCGTGGCAACTCACCGCCAGCCTAATCAGTGCGAGGACAACTGACGATGAAGCTATAACGTTAATAGTGTTTAACTTTAAAACTTTTTATTACACCGAAAATGAAAATTCTTAGACAAAGAAGAAAAGAAAATTTGCACACGAAAGCCATTTAATTGTATTTGATAACTTTACTTTTACCGAACTTACCTTTTTTGTAAATTGTTCCTTAATAAATTACTTTTATTCAAATTTAAAAAGTTATTACTTAAAAATTATCCTTAATAAATTACTTTTTCTTCTTATTTTAAACGTGTACGATAGCATCCATAGTTTGCATGTCGTTGATGTCCTAGTGCCTCGTTCTGCGCCCTTTTAGAAGTGCCCGGATAAAATTCAAAATATTTTTTATATTTATGAATATTTTTTAATCATTTCATCCCAATCAAAGCAATAATATGCCACTCAAAATACGCCTTGTCCAAGAACGTATTATTAGTTTTTGTATAGCCCGGAACATTACAGTTTCTTAATATGTTTTACAGACATGAAACTGTCATTTTAGAAAATAGAAGCTCCAGATACACTGAAATTTAAAATTACATATCTTTATTTTTTGACCAATGAGATCACTCCAAAAATCGCATTCCTTTTATATCACTTGTAATCATCTTTAGAAAAATTTAAACTTCAATTGATTTCAAATATTTTTCATCTGAAATTATTAAATAATTTTATATTCTATAAATTTAAATAACTTATCTAAACTTATTTATAAATGGAACTTTGTCTCTGTGTGTGTCTGTGTGTGTCCCCGTTACCTGTAGACTCCGAAACAGCTGAGCCGATTTTCTTGAAAATTGACACAGTCGTACTATAAGCATCTGCGAGTGTTCTTAGCTAGGTTTTGTGTAGAGGTACCCCCGATAAATATCGAAAATCGGTAATCGAAAAAATCGGGTTATAGAAGAAGTGGTCCGATTTTAATCAAATTTGAGACACTCATAGACAAAGACATAAGAAACGATATTCAGAAATTTCAAAGTTGCAGTTCTTACAATAGTGCAGAAAATTTGATATCGACACCAGGAAATCAAAATTTGACTTACATTCATTCCTTTTTCTTTCAATCTACGGTTTCGCTTTAACTGGAAACAACTATTGCTTTTTAGTCTTTCGTGCCAACGTCGAAAGAGTCTGAGCTCCAGGACCATGGATAAGTTTTAAAGCTTTCATTACACCCGAGCAACGCCTGGCTATACTGCTAGTTTTAATTAAATAGCCTTCGATAAAAATTTCGCAAGTTACCGATTATTTATTTGGCACCTTGTCCAACTCTGAGTTGCATTTATACGCTTGAAAATATTTCCTTTCATTTTTATTATTAGCATTCTTTACAATAACTACATAACTTTTATTGTTGCCAGCCGAATTTAGTTATTGTTGGTATTACGACTACAACTACTAATAATATTATATGATACCAACGAAATAGTCACCTCACGTATCAAACATTCAGATGCACGAAAGCAGGAAAAACTCTTTCAACAAACAGAAATAAGTAAAACAAAAATGTTGATATTTGGGTCTTCAAAGAACTGCCGACATTTCATCTCTTATCTCGATGTTTTGTTATTATACCAGTGAATTTATGAGCATTTTAAAATATAAGTATATTTGTAAAACTGCTTAAATTTTATCATCCAGCAATTTCTCCTCCATTCTAATCTCATTAAACAGGTCCATCTGTACGCGTTTTGAACTCTCATTTTTACGCTGAATCATTACTGTTAAGAAATTAGTTTTAATTTTTCACTTGTTTCTTTGATGACAATTTTATTTATTTATTTTTTTTTTAATATTAATCTTTTCTATCGAATCTTGACAATGATTTCATGTTTCATGGTGTAATGGATAACGGCTCGGAATGAGAATTCTTAGAACCGAGTTCGATTTCCAGTTGAATTCGTTGCATTCACTTACGCACAAATACCCTTGGAAAAGGTATTAATCCGTCTCTTCCCTCAAGCTATGGGTTAAATAGCAAGAGAGATTCGGTTATATGGCCTTGGTTGACAACTAGTTTACCACAGAAAGAAATGGTAAACTACTGCTGGAAAAACGTCTGCCTAGTTGGTGATGAATCGAAAAAGTTATGATCACTCAAGCGTGTATCACGTATGGCACATAAATGACTGTCTTCTCTTCAATTATTTCACAATTTTCAAAATAGAAACTTAAATCAATGAATTTCCTCGAAATATCTTGTTTCTCAATTGAACCTTTTGAACTAAGTTTCACACAAACCGTAACTACGCACTCACATACATATTGATAACTTATTCATAACCCTACGCTGAGGCCAGGCATTAAACTCACAAATCTTTGTGTCAAATCAAATCATCCAATGTTATTATCCACTGTGTGCCACGCGTCTCCAAGGACAGCGACACTTACCAAGGCCAATTAACTAAAACTGATCTATCAAGAGGCATAGTACGTGTAATTAGAACAAACTATCCCCGTGGACGAAATAAAGTGTTCGGTACGAAAGTCCAACAAATATCTTCTATTAGGTTGTTGCAAAAATAATGGTCTCCCGAAGTGTTGTATTTTGAAAAACCATTTTAACATAGTATTCACGGTATATTTTAGATATATTTTGGTATACATAATAATTATGTACTCTTTAATAATTTTTACTTATTTTCAGGCGAAAATATTCTATAATTATGAACATGAAAAAACATGATATTCGTTTACTTTTCTTGCATGAGTTCCAATTTAGACACAATGCCTCCCAAATTTCTACCAATATAAACAATGTCTTGAGAGATCAGTCGACAAGTGATCGGACAGTACGAAGGTGGCTCCAGAAATTCCGTACTAGTGATGAGAGCATTGAAGATGAAAAAAGAGGATGTTCATACAATCTTGACAGAGAACTATTGCAAGCAGCTGTTGAGCAAAACACACATCAAAGTGTCAGTAAAATGTCTCAGACGCTTCGTATCGGCAATGCAACAGTCTCACTTTATTTGCAAAGGCTTGGCAAGATGAAAAAGCTCGATAACTGTGTTCCTCATGATCTCAACGGAAATCAAAAAGTCAGTCGTTTTGAAGTGTGCTCGATGCTCTTTCTGAGTAACATGCTTTTCTTGACCGAATAGTCACTTGTGATAAAAAGTGGATCTTTTATGATAATCGTATACGATCAGGTCGATGGCTTGATAGTGATGAGTCCTCCAAACATTTCCCAAAGCCAAAATTGCATCAACAAAAAGTTATGGTGATTGTCTGAAAGTCAGCAATTGGTGATAACCACTACGGCTTTCTGGAGGCTAATTAGAGCATTTGTAATATAACAATCTGGCCCCACCCGAGGAAGTGATGCAAGCGATGGTGTTTTCCATCGGTGAAGGGGGCGGCGAAGCGACAAGACAGGTGTTTGTGAAATACATCCTGTCGAAGCCGGAGCGGATGTCGTTTTGACCTTATTTCCGACAGCGGCGGAAATGGCTACAGAGGCAAACAGATCAGGTGCCTCTTAGAATTACGTGGGCGTTGCGTGGGCGAGGCAAAAAACCGGAAGGAAAGTCCCGGTTCTAGAGGACTATATAAAGACCTCGACACACGGATTCGCCAGTAGCAGAGAACGGCCAGTGGAAGCAGAGAGAAACACCACAGGCAAAACTACACTCCCGTCAACCCAACTATGTGCCTCTCACCCTTCAGTTCTCTATTCCACACGGTCCGTCGTTAATAATAAAAATATAACCTTATATTTTTATATATGCGTGTTTGTTGTTTTGTCGTCGTACGGCGATATATAACATACGCAAATTGGTGCCTAGTGACTTGCTGTTTTGAGACAACAACAACAACAAAACAGATAGATACGAGCTTGGTTACCACGGCGACAATTGAAATTCGACGGAATTAAAAACAACTAGATAGAGGAAGAAAAAGAAAAAAGAAGACGAAAATAGAAAGCAGCCGGACGACCATAGACGACAGGTAGGTGACTTTTGATTCGATCTTGTGTGTGTTCTGCTCTTGTTCATAAGTCTAATTAAAAAAAAAAAAAAAATGGAACAGCATACTTTTGCCGATTTTGTTCAAGGTCTGACCCTAGAATTGAGAAATGTGGCTTGTTCGGTGTCGAACACTTTAAGGGGAGAATCTTTTTAAAAAATATACAGCCATTAGCATGCAAAGAAGATGGTGGTTGTAGTGCTTGGTTGGAGGATATGGAGAGGTATTTTAGAGTTGTGCGCGTGGCAGTAGAAGACAAGTGTCAGGCAGCTCTTCTCACAACAAGGGGAGCTGTTGGACACTATGTATATAGACTAATTTCTAGTAACCCACAACTCACATGGAAGGAGTTAAAAACTTCTTTAAAGGAATATTACTACGCACGGTTAGTCGAATTAGTGAACATTAAGCAGGGTAGAACGGAGGGGGTGCAGGACTACATGCAGAGAGTAGTACGCCTAGCGGAGGGCGCATATGTTGGGGTTGACGGGAGGAATGAAGTTGTGACAAAACAAGTTCTAGGATTTTTTATAAAAGGTCTAAGGGATCGGGAAATAAAGATGGCAGTTATGAAGGATGAGCCACAAACACTAGAGGCTGCCTATCAGAAAGCGTTATCTGAGTTGAGATGGAAAATTCGACTCGATGCAAACTCTGAATACGAAGAGGAGCCTATGGAAATTTGCCACTCTCGGAGACGGGTACGGATAGAAGCCGTAAGCCCCGCTGAATCTAATACTAATAATAATAGGAATAAGAACAATAGAAAAGTTGGTAATAGGGGAACTAAATACAAAACTCGTGAGCGGGAGAGGAACGGGAGCGTTGTTAGGTGTTGGAATTGTGGGAAAGAAGGCCACATAGCGAAATTTTGTAGACGCGCCCCGGGAAACGGCAGAGGTCCGTTCGTGTGACGCCCAACGAACGGAACAAGACGGTACCAACGCACATAGTTGGTAATATGGGCGCGCCAAATTCCATCTTTATTAGAATAGAACGTAGACCTTATAGGGCATTGGTAGATACGGGAGCAGAGGTATCGGTTATAAGCTGTAGGGTATTTAAAAAATTGCGACTGGGACTTGAACTGAAAAAGAGGGACATTAAACTTCGAACTGCGAATGGATCCCCGTTATACGTTGAAGGCCTTTGTCGTCTACAGGTTCAGATAGGAAGTAAGTCCATACCCCATGATTTTTTAGTCGTGAAAAATCTCAATAGAAACGTTATACTTGGCCGAGATTGGCTGATGCAGAACGGGGTGAGAATGTATTTCGATTTGGGGGCATTGAAGATTGGTGAAGAATACGTGGCATTAGAGGAGGATGTTCATATTTCCTCTGTTGTTAGGTTAGCTCAAAAAGTAACATTAAGACCTCAACACCTGCATGCTTGTCTGGGATTAAACAGGCTGAGAAATGGACGTGGCAAAGAATATGAAATCGAACAGCTGAGTAGTGGATATGTTAGCAACTTATGTGGTATATCAGTAGCCAACGCAGTTGTAAAAATGCCAAAGTCTCGTAAGTTTCAGTTGCTGATAATGAATAACACTAACCAGACAATCACTTTGAGACGGGGGTGTCCGCTGGCTAAATTGGAAAGGGCAGGTGATATTACTGAAATTACTATGCCCGATAAACAAAATAATAAAAGTCCTGATGTAGATTTGGAACAGGTACATGTACCGGAGGAATTCAAGCCTGAAATTAACAAATTGCTAAAAAGAAATAGGGACATGTTCGTTAGTGACGACAAGAACCTGGGCAGAACCGATACTGTGGAGATGCGTATCGATACTGGAACGCATGAGCCCATAAGAAAACGCCCATATCGCACACCCCTCAAACAAAGAAAGACAATGGATTCAGCAATCGACGAAATGATGCAGGCAGGTGTAATTGAGAGATCCAATAGCCCGTGGGGTTTTCCAGTAGTTTTAGTAGAGAAGAAAGACGGTGGTAAGAGATTTTGTGTAGACTTTAGAGCACTTAATAAGATTACAAAGAAATATGCTCGACCTCTTCCTGTCATCGATGATATACTGGCATCACTTGGTTCGGCAAGGTACTTTTCGAAGCTTGATTTAAAATCAGGGCACTGGCAAGTTAAGCTTCATGATGATGACAAAGAAAAATGTGCATTCACCTGCCACAAGGGTCTGTTTCATTTTAATGTTATGCCATTTGGACTTGCAAACGCACCCGGCATCTTCCAGGAATTAATGTCAGTTGTTTTACAGGGACAGGAAGATTTTGCTCTGGCATATTTAGATGATATTCTGATATTTTCAAATACGGTGGAAGATCATTTAAGACATATAGACACAGTCTTGAGTAGTCTACGTAAGCACAACCTTAAACTGAAGCCAGCTAAGTGTGAGTTCTTTAAGAAAGAGACCCAATACCTGGGGTTCAAGATAAGTGAAGAGGGAATACAACCAGACCTCAATAAAGTCAAGGCTATAAAGTCAGTTTCTACTCCAACCACTGTTAGGCAAGTAAGAGCTTTTATCGGGATGACCTCATACTATCGCCACTTTATTAGAAATTTCTCTGATATAGCCGAACCGCTGGTCAATTTGACAAGGAAATATGCACGATTCCAATGGGACGATGCTTGCCAAACCGCTTTCGATACACTAAAAACGAAGCTCGCGGAGATGATAACACTAGCCTATCCCAACCCAAATAAGGCGTATAGATTATATACTGACGCATCCGATCAATCGATTGGCGCATGCCTATCCCAGGTGGTGTACGATAAGGAAAATAGGAAGGATGTAGAAAAACCAATTTATTTATTGTCCCATAAATTAAGTGACACACAAACGAGGTGGTCAACTATAGAGAAAGAGGCTTATGCCATACACTATGCTCTTCAAAAACTGAATCACTACCTGCATGGCGCAACATTCACAATATACACTGATCATAGGCCCCTGGAGCACTTACTTAACTCGCCCATACAAAATAAGAAGATACAGACTTGGGCTCTGAGCATGTCTGGCTACAATTGCAGCATACAGTATCTTAAGGGTAAGGATAATGTTTGCGCAGATCTCTTATCACGCGCTGTTGATGTGAACGAAGACCATATTGCTTCTCCAGTAGATATAGATGATAGAAATTACTTGGTTAGTGTTATAAACTCCAACCTAATGGAGCCGGAAGAATTAGCAGCCCATAAAAATGTCGGAAATTCATCAGAGGCACCCGAACGGCCCACATTGAAAGGAATAGACATAATCAGGGAGCAAGAATCAGACAAAAACATCTTAGACCTGAAGATTAGATTACGAAATGGTAGGGCTACCAAAGCAGAACAGAAGAGATATATAGTAATGGATGAGGTGGTGTACTATTTGTCTCAACCTGATGATGAACCCCTCATCAGGCTGTATGTACCATCTCACCTTAGAAAAATGGTGGTAGTTCAATACCATGGTGACAGTGGCCATATGGGGGTGGATAAGACATTCCACTCAATTAAACAAAAGTATTTCTGGCCTTGTTTACTTAGAGAAATAAATGATTTCGTAGGTAAATGTATCCCGTGTCAGACAAGAAACCTAAAGAGGCAGCAACCCCACATACAGGAATGTGACTTCCCTCCTTTTCCTTTCGCAAAGGTTGCTGGATTCTAATCCAGTGATTCGGATGACGAATCCGGAGCGGAACAGACCGACTTTCCAGTGCACAAAAATTGACACCAACGTGTGGAATCAGACGATGAGTCTGATGTTCCATTAATGGAGCGTCGCATCATGACGCGACGTAAAATGGCGAATAAAAACGTGTCAACTATTGATAATGATGATAGAATCGGTGGTATAAATAATGTTTCATCCACGTTCGAGGATGATTGCTCAAAGTGCGAAACGTCTGGATCTACTCATGTAGATCAGGGTTTTTCTAGGGAATCACCTAGCAGCGAAGATGTCCAAATGAGGCAAACGTCTGTTGGGGCAAAAAGCACGGATAGACCTGCAGATTCCACAGTTGATCGGAACAAAAAGAAAGAACAACTGAAAAGTCTTGTAGACTTATTGGCTGATATGCTATAGGATTGGGAAAGAAAGCAGTGGGAGGATTAACGATAGTTTAAGTGAAATAGTTAGGTCACCTTCCTTATAGCAAAACATGCGGAAGATGCAAACTAAGGAATTACGAGTCACGGGTCTATTTTTTTTTAGACTAAATTAAGATAGATGAAACCTCTAATCCTCCACAAGTAAATTGCATGCGGATTAACGTTGGAATCAGGATAATTTTCTTCGTTTTCTATTGAACATTTCTCGGTCAGACTATGAATGATATGTACTGCAGATAATGGCAGTTTTTCTGTGTTCAAACATAGTATGTTTGAAATTAAATTAAATTAAATTAAATGAAGTTACATGTGTAACAATAAACTCGAGCGGAAACACGCATGGTGTTGGTCAAAGGTCATTTACTCGATGTCAGTTTGGAAACTGGGGCGCGGTTACCGCCTATGATCATATGGTCGTGCATCGAGGCGTCTACGCGTATGGACAGAGTCGAGAAAGGAAACGAACATTGAAAGTTACAGAAACTTTAAAAAAAAAAAAAAGAACAATGAAACATCGAGCTGGGAGAACATTATTCTACAATGGACACGAACATTGTTGGGTTGCCGATGTAGGCTCCCCTATATATTTTTTTTTGTTGTTTTGTTTGTTTCGACACATGTTTTGTACAATTGTCGGGCTTGTGTGGCATGGGGGTGTGTGAGGGTGTTGCGCTTAAAATGTTCTTAGGTGAACATTTTGGAAAATGGGAGGGCGAGGAGTGTAATATAACAATCTGGCCCCACCCGAGGAAGTGATGCAAGCGATGGTGTTTTCCATCGGTGAAGGGGGCGGCGAAGCGACAAGACAGGTGTTTGTGAAATACATCCTGTCGAAGCCGGAGCGGATGTCGTTTTGACCTTATTTCCGACAGCGGCGGAAATGGCTACAGAGGCAAAACAGATCAGGTGCCTCTTAGAATTACGTGGGCGTTGCGTGGGCGAGGCAAAAAACCGGAAGGAAAGTCCCGGTTCTAGAGGACTATATAAAGACCTCGACATACGGATTCGCCAGTAGCAGAGAACGGCCAGTGGAAGCAGAGAAACACCACAGGCAAAACTACACTCCCGTCAACCCAACTATGTGCCTCTCACCCTTCCGTTCTCTATTCCACACGGTCCGTCGTTAATAATAAAAATATAACCTTATATTTTTATATATGCGTGTTTGTTGTTTTGTCGTCGTACGGCGATATTTAACACATTAATGCAGAGTTTTACCGCATTTAACTTGGTGAAATGCATGCAAGCCTACAAAAATGAGACCTGAATCGATAAAAACGACGTGGTCCAATTCTGCTCCACGATAATACGCGGACATATGTTGCAAGAATGACGTTGCAAAAACTCGCTGACATGGGATACGAAGTTTTACCGCATCCTCCATATTCTCCTGATCTTTCACGCTTGATTATCATTTTAAGTATTTGAAGAGGCTCATCCCTTGTTTCCTGTTTAGTATGCGGTTTCCGGTTTTCTTTTTTCAAATCTTCTCACTTTTTTTTAAATTGGAGTAGATAGACTAAACTATCACCCGGTTCACACTCCACCCACGTCTATTGAACAGGTTAAGAGGCTCATCCCTTGTTTCCTGTTTAGGATGCATTTTCCGGTTTTCTCTTTTCCAATCTTCTCACTTTTTTTTTCAATTGGAGTAGATAGACTAAATTATCGCCCGGTTCACACTCCACCCACGTCTATTGAACAGGTTAAGAGGCTCATCCCTTCTTTTCCTGTTTAGAATGTGGTTTCCGGTTTTCTCTTTTCCAATCTTCTCACTTTTCTTTTTCAATTGGAGTAGATAGTCTAAACTGTCACCCGGTTCACACTCCACCCACGTCTATTGAACAGGTTAAGAGGCTCATCCCTTCTTTCCTGTTTAGAATGTGGTTTCCGGTTTTCTCTTTTCCAATCTTCTCACTTTTCTTTTTCAATTGGAGTAGATAGATCTATCTATCGCCCGGTTCACACTCCGCCCACGTCTATTGAACAGGTTAAGAGGTTTGTCCCTTGTTCCCTGTCTAGGATGTGGTTTCCGGCTTTCTACTTTTCGATCTTTTCACTATTACGTAGCCCCCTGCACATCAGTGGCATTACCGCCTTGCTCGGGGTGATACGATTAGAAAAAAAAACACGTTTTTAAATGGAAACTCTTTCAGGTACAAACCAGTTGTTGAATTAGCTTTCAAAGATTTCGTTGTATTACAACCAATAACATTTTATCAACGAGGAATAAATAATCTCGTCGATCGATGGCAGAGGTGCATAGACGTTTATGGTTCGCATTTCGACTAATTTCAACATTTCTACAGTTTAGCTTTCAAGAAGAAAATTATGTTTCTGAAATTGGCCATCGACTTTTGACAGCAGAATAAAAAGAACAGAACGTAGACAGTAAAGATGAGGACAACAGTCAAAAAAATATAGTGTAAATGTTTTTCTTATCACATCGTTGCAAAAGCTAGTTCTAGATTTTCATTATTAGCATAAAATGTTCACACCTGACTAGTGTTTGTTGCGAGTCCGCCTGTGTTGAATATCGACCGCTTGTCTACAAATGAATGTATTGAATATGGAAGATGAAAAGTTATACTTTCACTATGATATACTCTATGGATTTCGGAAGTGAGTTAGAATTAGACCTACGACAAAAAACATTCAAAAGGTTTATTTGGATCATGCTCCAGACTTTCGGACGGTCAAAAAGTAGTTTGGAAGATTTCGTCGTGATGATTTTTAACTAAAAGATCAACAATGCTCCGGGCGACCTTCCGGCGTCAACAAAGACATTCTGTTTGCGATCGTGGAGAATAAACCAAAGATCACGACAGAAGAGATTGTTCAAATATTTTTAAAAATCGATATCTCAACTTCCTTTAGCCATTTGAACTGATTTGGGTTCTAGAAAAGCGGTCGAGTTTGGCAAATCGAAAAGGTGACCAACATCATTGCAGAAACTTAAAGAGTTGCAATAGTAAACTTTTCAGCATTTACCCTGTTCTTCTGACTTTGCTCCTTCGAGTTTTCCTTTGCTCTGGTCACTGTACAGTCAGTGTAAGACTACTTCCAACAAAAAACAAAGTGTCTACGAAAATGGCATCAACACACTTGTAGAATGATAGTAGACAGTCTCAACTATGTACATGTGTAAAGAAACAATAGCGGGCAGGTCAGCTCAGTTCGTTAAACATTACTTTTATGAAAAATTTTGCCGCGTGTTTACTCTTTAATAGTGCCTTAAAATTATGATTTTAAAATAATTCTGTCGTCGAGTAGTGAAGAATATATATATATATATATATATATATATATATATATATATATATACCTTTACTATTGTAATATAACAATCTGGCCCCACCCGAGGAAGGCTGATGCAAGCGGGGGCGTTTCCGGTCGTTGAAAGGAACGGATGTTTGTTTGACCTTATTTCCGGCAGTAGCGGAAATGGCTACAGAGACAAACAGAACAGGTGTCTCTGAGAATTACGTGGGCGTGCGTGGGCGAGGCAAAACCGGAAGAAAAAGTCCCGGTTCTGGAGATTATAAAAAGACCTCGGCGCACGGATTCACCGGTAGTAGAGTAGCAGTAGAGAGGAGCGACAGAGATCGGCCGGTGAAGAGAGACACAACAGATAAGACGACACTCCCGTCAACCCATTAGAGGCGCGCTCTCTCAATTCTCTGTCCCCTATGCTACACGGTTCATCGTCATTAATAAAAATATAACTTTATATTTTTATATATATGTTTGTTGTTTATTGATATACAACACTATAATAAAGACCGCTGTGAATTTATTTGTATATATAATGGACTCTCCCGTCGAAATCCGACGTATGAGGATCTGACAGCCTATTAATGTTTTGATTAAAGAGGTGAAGGCTTAGGGCAGAACCATCCTTCCATCGGAACTATTGATAAAATCGGTCGGTGCATATAAATCCCTCAGATGAAGTATATAATAGACCTCAGGCTTTTAATTATCCCGCAACAGGTTGCTACAACCCGCTTCAGTAGAGCGGTTGTTAGCCAAGGCTACAGAACCCAATCTGCCCTGGTATTTAACCCCATAACTGGCGGAAAGGAACGGATTAATACCTTTTCCAAGGGTATTAGCGCGTAAGTGAATGCAGGGCATTCAATAGAATTTCGAACTCGGCACCCCGATTTCTCGTTCCGAGCCGATATCCACTGAACACATATCCATCAAGAAACGCTTACAGCACCTGGTATTCCCAAGCGGTCACTCATCTAAATACTGACCAGGCTCAATGTTACTTAACATTGGTGATCGGACGAGAACCGGTGTATTAAACGTGAAATGACCGTAAGCAAGTTTGTGTGAGTATATATATATATATATATATATATGTGTGTGTGATGTGTGTGTGTGTGTGTGTGTGTGTGTGTGTGTGTGTGTGTGTGTGTCTAATCTAAACTTATTTATAAATGGAACTTTGTCTCTCTGTGTGTATGTGTGTGTGTCTGTGTGTGTGCACGTCCGCTACCTATAGACTCCGATATGGCTGAACTGATTTTCTTGAAAATTTACACAGTTGTACTATAAGCGTCTGCGAGTGTTCTTAGCTAGGTTTTGTGTCGAAGTGGTCCGATTTAAATCAAATTTGATACACTCATAATCAAAGACATAAGAAACGATATTCAGAAGTTTCAAGGTTGCAGTTCCTACAATAGTGCAGAAAATCGATAATATATATATATATAAAAGGCAAGATGTTTGTGTGTCTGTTTGTTTATCTGCCTGTATGACTGTATTTGTTTCAGCCCTTTCATTTTAGTTTTTGCTAAGTAGGTATAATTGTAGTTCTTAGTCTCAGCCATGATACCATTTACTCAGAGGACTTATTTAGCCTTCAAAATTCAATTTACGACGAAAAAAACTTATTTGATATCGATACCAGGAAATCAAAATTTGACTTACATCCATTCATTTTTCTTTCAGTCTACGGTTTCGCTTTAACTGCAAACGACTATTGCATTTTAGTCTTTCGTGTCAACGTCCAAAGAGTCTGAGCTCCAGGACTACGGATTAGTTTTAAAGCTTTCATTACACCCGAGCAACGCCGGGTTATAGTCCTAGTATATATATATATATATATATATATATATATATATATATATATATGTGTGTGTGTGTATGTGTGTGTGTATATATATATATATATATATATATATATATATATCATTAGAACATGTAAAGAACTAGTACAAAATTGTACATTTTGTTTCAACAACGAAAAACAATGTCTCATCAGGTAGTTAGCAATGATCTTTGCCATCATTGCTAACCACCTGATGAGCTAATTAACTGATGAGACATTATTCTTTACGGCTGAAACAAAATAATCAATTTTGTAGTAGTTCTTTACAAGTTATAATTTAATATTTAATAATAAATATTTATTGCTTTTTTTTGTATTGACCACTGTTTTAAATTAATGTTTTGAAATCTACAATTTTGTTATTTGTTCTTCTTCATTTGGAGATATACAGTGACACGCATAAGTATTGGATACATGTTATTTTCTGTTATAACTCTAGTTTATGTCCGCCATTCTGCCTGATACTTGGTAAGTCATATTTCGTAAACTTGTTTTAGTTGTATGCGGAAGGAAAATTAAAAAATCATGGTTTAATCCTTTTTTTATCAAAGTTTTAAATTACCTATGCAAAAGTATTGGATACATCAATTTAATATTTTGTTGCGTAGCCTCTGTTTTGTTTCACTTCTTCCGGTCGCTTTCTATAGTTGGCCACAAGTTTTCCACACTAATCCACCGTTACTTTACCCCATTCTTCCTTGAATAATTCCTCTAATTGCTTGATATTTTATGGATTCCGCTTATGAACTTTAACCTTCAAAGTATTCCACAAATTCTCAATTGGATTCAAGTCAAGAACCTGACTTGACCAACTGAGAGTACTAATACCATTTTTTCAAACCATTCCTTTGTAAGTTTTGCGTTATGTTTGGGATCGTTGTCGTGTTCAAGCACGAAATTCCGACCATGTCCTAAAGAAGTTGCAGATTTCTGAAGGTTCTTCTCTAGAATCTTCCTGTACATGCTACCATTCAGTCTACCATGGAAAACTTGTAACTCACCAGTGCCCTTGGATGAAAAGCATTCCCATATCATAATGGAACCACCCACAAACTTAACTGTGGGGATGGTATTGTGCTTGTTGAAGGAAGTGCCATTTTTGCGTCAAACACTTGTCGCTATGTTCCTTCCGAATAGTTCAACTTTCGTTTCATCTAACCAGATTACCTTTTCCCAAAACTACATACCTTTCTTTTCATAAGTTTCGACAAACTTTAATTGGTCTTTGACATGTTTGGTTTTCAGAAAAGGCTCTTTTCTTGGTGATCTTGAATGAAAGCCTGTACATTTCTTGGAAACTTTGCTGTACTGTCGCCATACTTCTTATACTTTCTGATGATATTTCCTACTTTACTTAGTGCGAGATTCATTTCTTTGCTGTTTTGGTAACCTTGTCCTTCTTTGTGACGTTCAATGATTCTATCTCGCATATCTCTGGATAATTCTTTAGTTTTTGCCATTTTTAATCCTTGAACTGAAGAATGCACATCAAAGAGTCAGATGATTAGTAGCACTATCTTGCAAGCAATTGTGTGCTTCTCTGATTGGTCAGAGATAACATTCCAATATTATCGAAAATTTGAATATTTAAAGTCTTTTAAGATACAAAGTATCGAATGGAAATTTGAAAAAAGTATCATGTATCCAATACTTTTGCATGCGGTAGTTTTGAACTTTGATAAGAAAAATGGATTCAACAATGAGTTTTTAATTTTCCTTCCACATAAAACTAAAACAATTTTATGAGTTATTACTTAACAAATATCAGGCTAAATGGCGGACATAAACTAAAGTTATAACAGAAAATAACATGTATCCAATACTTATGGGTGTAACTGTATATATATATATATATATATGTGTGTGTGTGTGTGTGTGTGTGTGTGTGTAAACTCCTATTTGTATATATATATATATTTACTAGACATATATTGTTAAATATAAAAGACAATGAATGTCTATTATCTTTAATGGTGAGCTATTCTAAACATCCTATTTTGGCTTTAATTTCAGGTTAAAATAAATACCAAAATTCTCCAACATTTGAATATTTTCTATTATGTTGGTTCTAATATTGCTTTTATATTTAACAGCATATGTTTGGAAAATTATCTGCTGCCTCGATACACTTCATATATATATATATATATATATATATATAGAGAGAGAGAGAGAGAGAATTTATAGCATCAGTATGTTATAATATTACTTCAAAAGTAGCTATTTTGTTTCGACCCTACCTGTGTCTTATTTGATCCATCCATACTTACCCTATACTTACATATATATATATATATATATATATATATATATATATATATATATATATATATACTGTCAGAAGTTTTGATTATTTTTTTCTTAATGTAAAATACTCAATAGTAGGTACATCAATATGTATATTGCTGTCATTTTAAACAGTATATCGATATAAATATTTTGCCACTATTTCTGACGACACGAGCCCACTTGGGATCTAATATTTATTAAATCAACGACAATAGCTGTTATTAATAGTACTTCTAAATATCTAATACTGACATGAACATGTAAATGTCTTCCATTTTCAACAAGAAAGACACTTCGTGACAGTTTCTTCATGGAAATATATAAGCCTTGAAGCTCTATTCAGGCAAATTCTCTTTCATCAGTTTTCATGTTGTAAATTTCCTTGGCAATTTTATTTCTACATATTTATCAGTTTTGCGTTAAGATCGATTTACCTGAGTGTTTCAGATCATACGTGCATCTATCCTTCTAATGTAAATGTTCTGTTCTAACCGTCATGACTAAGACCAACCATGCCACAAAAATTGCAGCGAACCTCCCTCATTCCCTTCGTGTTTTAATGGTAAGATGTAAGAGCGGCCCCTTCCCGCTAACCGCCGCTGCTTTGTGGAACAGACTTCGAAGAGGATACTTTGCCGACGACTACAATCTTCTTCTTCTTCTTCTTCTTCTTCTTCTTCTTCTTCCCTTCAGGACGTAGGCGATCATGGCTTTCCACATCTCCCTGTCCCCGGTGGCTCTTAGCACGCCTTCTCCTGTTACACCATGCAACCCTCGTTCCATCATCCACTTGCTCAGGCCCTTCAAATATGTTATCCGCTGCTTTCCCCTGTCTCTTTTTCCCTCTATGTGTCCTGTTAGTATCAGATTCTCCAAGCATTCTTTCCTCATTGTATGCCCCAGGAACTTCAGCTGTCTCTTCCTGATGCTCAGTATTAATTTGTTCAAATCTAGAATTATCCTCATAAACAGACCTTCGTACTCTTTAACCCTCTAAATCCAGCGGCACTTTGGGTTTTGTACAGGGCGAACTTGGATGTGCGTTGTGGTGCAGTGGATATCCGCTCGGAACGAAAACTCGGGGAGCCGAGTTCGAATTCCAGTTAAATACGTTACATTCACTTACACGCAAATACCCTTTGGAAAGATATTAATCCATCTAATCCTTCCACTTATGGGTTAAATAACAGGACAGATTGGGTTCTATAGCCTTGGCTGGCAACCAGTCTACCGTAGAAAGCAATGGCAATCTACTGCGGGATAATCTTCTGCCCAGTCAGTCATGTCTCTTTGGAGACATGATCACCCAAGCGTGTATCACGTATGGCACTTAACTGACTGACAGGGCGAACATCATTTTTATAAAAAAAACACAAAATCGTGTGGGGACAAAGGTCATTAAAGAGTGTGATTATGGGGAGGGGGGGCATTTTTAGTTTTTGTAGTTTGCGTGCGTGCGTGTCTTTTATCTGGTTTTCCAAGCAGGCCCTTCGGAAAAAAGACCTGTTTGATTCTATTATGATATCAAAAGAACAACATGAAAGGGAAAAAATGGTTTTGTTGATGTCTGAGCAGACGCATTTCGTGACTTTCACATGAAGCATTGTTTTGTCTTTGTTTTTTGTCATTTTGTTTTTTTGTTTTTTACATTGTTTGTTTGTTCTTGTAAACTGAAACAAGTTAGCACAAAAATCAAGTGAAACATTGCAATATTTATTATTCTGATTAGAATAGATAAGACCTACATTTCCGGCTACTTTCAACGCATATCGAAGCAGAAATAAGTAGTGAGAATATAAATCATGTCTTATTTTCAAAGCAAATACTCTTACGTCATATCACAACTTACCTATCTGCTATCATTTTCTCAAGCAAAACTTTTATATTAATTCGTGTATATGTGAATTTATGAATAGTAATAAAATTCGCAATACAATAAAATGGTTTATCACATTACATATATAATGGTAATACTACGTTATATAATCTAACATAATCTAAATATTACGTTACATATGTAACAGTAATAGCAATATGTTAATGTTAACATGACGCTACATATATCACGTTAAATATGTAACGTTATGTAATGAAATATGTAATTGTCAAGGTAATCTTACGTTCTACAATTTAACAGTAATGTTATGTAACATATGTAACGGAATGACATATTGGTAATGTTAATTACATATGTAACAGATTATAGTTATTTAAGTGAAGCTATAGTTGCAAATTTTCGAAACAATGGAAAAATATGAATTTTGTGTGTTGATAAAGCATTGCTTTCTGATGGGAAAAAATACTGTTCAAGTGATAGCGGAAACTGAGGATAATTTTGAAAGCAAAGACCAATCGTTTTACAAAAAAAGCACCGAATTGTAAATAAGGCGTTGAAATCAGTGTATCAACCTAATGTTGATGAATAAAGTCGAAGTTGATTTAATGAGTTATCTGTTATGTGCTTTACAAAATTCAATTCTCTTTTTTCAATGTTAAGTATAAGTGTTCTTTTTATAAAACAATATGGCAGAATTCTTTTTTTCTATGTGTAGTGTCTCTTCAGATGTTGGATGATCATGAATCTCCACAATATCCTTTCCATTGTAGCTATTTTTTGTAAAATTTATCTTTTCGCTAACTATTCACTATTCTGCCAAGCATTTACAGAAGCTCGTTTCTGTTTTCATACGCCCCTGTTGTATTCAATCTTACCTGTGAGTGTCAAACTTTCTAAGCTCTCATTTCCTTATTATATGCCCTAGAAATTTTAACTGTCCCTTGCTGATGTAAAGTAAAAATATCGTTTTTGTTTCCATTTTATCTAAAACTCTGTCACCGCTCACACGTTCAGTCGATGGTATTCTCAACATCTTTCTACGTCCTGAAGGGACTTTTTCCTATATATATATATATATATATATATATATATATATATATATATATATATATATATATTCCTCTAATATATATATATATATATATATATATATTTGAGGAAAATAATAACAAAGTGGGAAAATTTTAACGCGTTTCCCTTCTCATTATCTCATTCTAGATATTATCTCTTAGGTTTCGACGTATGAGGGTCCAATAGTTCACTATAGAACTGAACAGATAGACTATCCACACAATGATTCGATTACATATGAATACCTTTGGAAACCAGAGACAGTTTTGGGAAGATCTGATAACTTATAAAATAAATTAAATTTCCTTAAAAAAAAAAAAGAATGTTTTACGCTGAGGTAAAGTTCGAAATCATTTCTGCAGATGACTAATATTTTTATTTCTTTTATTGAATATAATTTTTTGGCACAAAACATTTTACTAGAGTGCAGTAAATGTACACGTAGTTTACAGACAATAAGAAACGATTGGCTGCAGACGGAAAATCTGTCTTTTTCGGTCGAGTTAGCTCCTGTCTTCTTTTCGAGCGAGTGAGTTTATGCCCCTCCATTTTTCGACCGAGTGAGGTTGTGGTGCCCGTCCTCTTCGATCCAGTGAGGCTGTCCCCATCCTCTTCGATCCAGTGAGACTACGCCCGTCCTTTTTGGTCCAGTGAGGACGTGCCGGTGCTTTTCGATCTAGTGGGGGCGTGCACGTCGTTTTCGATCCAGTGAGATGGTGCTCGTCCTTTTCGATCCAGTGAGACCGTGCCCGTCGTTTTCAATCCAGTGAAGCTGTACCCATCCTTTTTGATCCAGTGAGTTTGTCCCCGTTCTTTTCGATCCAGTGAGACTGCGCCCATCCTTTTTGATCCAGTGAGGACGTGACGGTCCTTTTCGATTTAGTGGGGGCGTGCACGACGTTTTCGGTCCAGTGTGGTGGTGCCCGTCCTTTTCTATCCAGTGAGACCGTACCCGTCTTTTTCAATCCAGTGAGACTGTACCCATCCTTTTTGATCCAGTGAGTTTGTCCCCGTTCTTTTCGATCCAGTAAGACTGTGCTCGTTCTTTTTAATCCAGTGAGGACTTGTCGGTCATTTTCGATCTAGTGGGGTCGTACACGTCGTTTTCGATCCAGTGAGGGCGTACCCGTCATTTTCAGTTCAGTGAAGGTGTGCTCGTTCTTTTCGATCCAGTAAAGACGTGCTCGTCTTTTTCGGTCGAGTGAGGGCGTGCCCGTCTTTTTAAGTTCAGTGAGACTGTGCCCGTCATTTTCGATCCAGTGAGACTGTGCCTGTCCTTTTCGATCCAATAAGAACACGCTCGTTCTTTTCGATCCAGTGAGGCTGTGCACACCTTTTTTTATCCAGTGAGGCTATGCCAGTCCGTTTCGTTCAGCGAAGACGTGCCCGTCCATTTCGATTCATTAAGGACGTGCCCGTCCTTTTTGCATCATTGAGACCATACCCGTCCTTTTCGATCCATTGAGCTTGTGCTTGCCCGTTTCAGTGAGTTAATAAACAGATCTTCGTTATCGCTTTTTCTTAGCTGTGCGTAAGCATTCTAACATTTCAACCGTAATGACGTCTACCGAGAAAAACCCAAAACACTTTTTCTGCGTCTTGAGTCGCATTTTCAGCTTTCTTCTATTTGATATTTACAGCTGACACGAACACGATTACAAATTTTTGTTTTTAATAAGTCAGTCAACGTTTAGTACAATGGAGAACTGTCACACTATAAGTAGTGTAAGGTTTTCAACACTCTAATGAAAATATTAGTTCCTAATTTTCTTGCATATTGTCTTGAGCGAATTCTGAAATTCAAATATGCAAAAGTAGGTTTAATTTATATATATATATATTTCGCCATAACATATTTTGGTTTGTCACACTGCTTTGAACTCATGCAGGCTTATAGTTGGTCTTATTGTGGTCACATAATCAGGGTCTGAGCTTGACTGTGCCAGTTTCCTTGGTGCCGTTACAGTGTAAGCATGGCTGCTCCGCTAACAGTGTGCACCAAGGAGGAACAAAGAGAAATGAACCGATTTTTCTGCTCGGAATGTTTGTCAAGGGCTGAAATTCATTAGAGGCTTTTAACATAATCCAGCGGTAATGCACTACCACGTAGAAGCGCGTATAGTTGGATCAAGCTAAAACTCCCATCACGTGACCACGACAGTATCTAGATATATATATATAAGGGAAGAAGTTTGTGTGTGTCTGTCTGTATGCATGTCTATCTGTCTGTCTGTCTGTATGTCCTTTATACAAATCCACAATTTTTATCCGATTCTCACCACACAAATATTCTTTAGGCTTCTGGCCAGGTCATGGTTTACTTATTTTTTCCGATTTCTCTCCTTTATTGGAAATCGATACTCTGATATCCAATCAGTTCTGATTTTAGCCCTTTTATCGTGGTTCTTGCTGCAGAATTTGCTCTAACTTGGTAAAATTCTAGTTTTTAATCTCAAACATTAGTAGATCTTTTCAGACGACTCATTTTTCTCGATATCGGAAATCGATACCCCCGATATTCTATCGAATCTGATCAAAAACCGATAATCAGCCATCAATATAGCTAATTTTCTCCAATTTTAATCCCGATGGGTACGATAAGTTTTCATGGACTTACATTTTTTTTTAATCGTGTCACCCCAAGCAAGGCATTCCACTGCCACTATAGCGCAGGGGGTTACATAGAGAGATTGGGTACAGGAAATGTCAGAAGGAGGGTGATAGACGACTTAGGATGTACATAGGGAGAGAGTTGGAGAGAGTGGGAGTGAGTTAGTGTGTTAAGAGGTGTCTATTGACCTTACATTTAAACTCCTGGAGGTTGTAGCCGTCGGGGAAGCAAGCATGCGGTAGGGAATTCCACAGGCGGGAAGTGCGAGGAAAGAAGCTGTTGGAGTAGAAATTGCGGTTACATTTCATCGGTTTCACTGTAAAAGGGTGGGACCTAGTTGCCAATCTAGTATCTCGTGCAAATTCACATCTAGCGGGCACCAGTGATTTAAGTTCGTCAGAGCAGAAGACATGAAAGTATTTATAGAAAAGGCACAGGGATGCCACGTCACGCCGGTGAGAGAGATACTGCAGGCGGTCAACGAAGTCAGTATCAATCACATTACAGATTCTTCGCTGTATTTTGTCAAGAACTCTGAGGAGAATAGAAGGGGCACCAGACCAGATGTGGCAGCAGTACTCAATACACGGGCGGATGGTGGATTTATATAATTGCAGGATAGATTCAGGCGGAAAGACTTTCCGGGCCCTGCACAGAGAGCCGACTTTCATAGCTGCGGATTTAGCAATGGATTCGACGTAGTCATTCCACTGGAGGTCCGCTGAGAGTGTTAGGCCAAGCAGGCGTGGTGATTTACTCTCTGGGAGGCAAGCCTTTTCCATGCTAATGGGAGGGAGGTGCGGTTGTCTGTGGTGGTTAATTGACAGCAGCTTCGTTTTGGAAGAATTGAATTTTACGAGCCATTTCTTACCCCAATCCACCACGGATTGGAGGTCCTTCTCAAGCTCGGCAGCGTGGTTCGCCTTGTCACCAACACCAGATTTTTGATCGAGGCGAGAGTAAACTGTGGTATCATCAGCGTACATGCCTACTTGTGATCTTATGGTATCGAGGAGATCATTGGTATAGATTAGAAAGAGCGTAGGACCTAAGATATAGCCCTGGGGTACACCCGTGTTTGTAGGGTAGTTCTGGGAGACATGTCCGTTTAATACCATCTTCAGTGTGCGGTTAGAGAGGAATTACCGGATTAAGTCCAACAAAAGTCCAGTTATGCCATAGCTTCGCAGTTTCCGTAGAAAGCCGGCATGCCATACTCTGTCGAATGCTTTAGAGATATCCAAGGCGACGGTTCGGGCTTCACCATTCTTGTAAAGAGCCTGGTATATATACTCGGTGATGGTCGTTAGCATATCAGCAGTGGACCTGGTGAAGCGGAAACCGTACTGTTTGTCCGAGAGGAGCCCGTGGGCTGTGAGATGCTGAACGACCTCAGCATTGATAATGGCTTCGAACACTTTGCCGAAGATTGGAAGAAGGCTGATAGGGCGGTAATTTGCGGGGTCCGATGGTTCACTAGTGTTCTTGAATATTGGAACCACAGAAGAAGACTTCCAACAGGCAGGAAAGCAGGAGGAAGATAGGCAGAGGTTTTAGAGCTTAGAAAGGATAAAGGAGAGTTCAGTGGCACAATTCTTCAAAACTATTATTGGGATTCCATCCCCACCACTAGCTTTGTGAGGGTCCAGTTTTGAGATTATGCTAGAAATCAGCGAGGGCGTGATGTGGACGTCATTCAATTGGGCCTCAGTTCTAGCTGGGAAATCGGGTGTATGGATTCCAGACGAATCCAGAGTGGAATTGGTCGAGAATCTACGGGCAAAGCATTCAGCCTTGTCCGCTGAGGAGGTGAGGACCTCAAATTCGTTTATTAGTGGGTGTATTGAGGACTTCCTCTTGCTAAGCACGCGTTTGCGGAGGCACCAGTGTTAGATTATCCTTAGATGACTTATTTGACTTATTTTGATATCCTATAGAGTCTAATCAAAATCATGTTTTGAGCCCTTTTATCTTGATTTTTGAATCGGGTTTTGCTCTAAGTAGGTATAATTGTATTTCTTAGTCTCAGCCATGATAACTTTTACTCAGAGGACTTATTTAGCCTTCAAAATTCAGTTTGCAACGGATAACTTATTTGACATCGATACCAGGAAATCAAAATTTGACTTACATCCATTCATTTTTCTTTCAATCTACGGTTTCTGCTGGAAACAACTATTGCTTTTTAGTCTTTCGTGCCAACGTTCAAAGTGTCTGAGCTCCAGAACCATGGATTAGTTTTAAAGTTTTCATTGCACCCGAGCAACGCCGGGCTATACTGCTAGTCAGCTATAATCACGCAAAAGTAGAAGGTAGTGTGATAAATCTAAAGATATGCTATAGCGAAAGTACTGATAATATTTTTACTCATTCTCGTATATATAATATATGATCGTTTTAAAGTAGTTTATGATCAGTAGGACATACTTTTAATAGTTTTTTTCTCACATTCCAAGCAACAGTCAATAAAATTATTAGAATCTTTGCTGACGCTCTACCCTAATCATTACAATCTTTACTCTATGGTCACGTGCTTTTAATTCGCATTAATATTATGAAGAAATGCAGTTTGTTGACAGGGTTATACAGAAATTGTTGACTTCTTTCTCATCAGCCGGAGTTCGCTGAGCAACTGACCACATCCTTTCCATATATTTTGGTATGCGTTCAGTTATGTATAGCGTCTCTTGGGGAAAATAAACTTGGCAGAGCCCAAACATTTCCAGGTTAGACCACAGCTGATACCCTCCAAATTGAAGTCTCAAAATCATCAGGGTCACTTAGACGTTGATCCAACAAAGGTAATCATCCACTATATAAATATCTTCTTAAATAATCATGGAAATTTGATTTGCCTCTTGGCAAATATTAACAATAAGCATGGTTGGGTGGAGTTAAAAACCAACGGAGGGTTGTCGGCGAAAGGTGGACGTGAATTTGTCTTACAGCAGAGTTAAGTAAAGCAAAGAATTTATCGGGAGAGTTCGATTTAAATTCGTCCACTTGACAAAGCTTTCATCTGGAAGATTTTCGGTTAAAGAATAATTGCTTTCTTGCTTGGCAGGTGCAAAATTCCAATGCGATGAAGGTAGAAAAAAAAATCAAATTCATTCGACGCTAAATATGCGTATCATCTTGCAGGCACCTGGAAAACATTTATTAATGCCTCTTCAGAGACAATTACGTAAATGCAGAGAAAAGGACTTGATTTCAGGTTGCTTCCCGAAAAAAATACTAGCACATACATGTGCTTGTAAGCGTGGATATATCGCATTGGGAAACTAACAACTTTCAGTGTTGATTCTGTTTTCCACATTGGACAAACATTTTAAATTGAAGATTTTAAAAGTTAATAAAACACGGCGATTTAAACGTATTCATAGCATTCTTCTATGGTCAAATGTTCCAGCTTTCGGGTAGCTTCTGACTCACTAAAATAGGTGCGTAGTCTCTTAGGGTTCTTTTATGTAATACTAGCAGTATAGCCCGGCGTTGCTCGTGTGTAATGAAAGCTTTAAAACTAATCCATGGCCCTGGAGCTCAGACTCTTTCGACGTTGGCACGAAAGACTAAAAAGCAATAGTTGTTTTCAGTTTAAGCGAAACCATAGACTGAAAGAAAAATGAATAGATGTAACTTCGCCATCACTAGTGATCACTGCGAACACCATGAAATTGACTGGATATTTGGTTTTCATCACTCTCGGTACATCTTTTGGTGTCACGGCAAGCTAACGGTTGTTCTGTGTTTTCGTATTTGAGCTTCCGGTGCGAATGCCAAGCAAAACAGCATGATATTTTCAGATTTCTGGCGGAGTGAATTGCGTCATAGTACTCTTTTTCTCACAGATGCTGGAAATTAAAAATATAAAATAGCAACAATTTACCCATCGCATCTTTTATCATTTAACTGCTATATGTGATACACGCTTGGGTGATCATGTCTTTTTCGATCTTTGAGTGGGTAGGCAGAAGATTATTCCGCAGTATGCTACCATTACTACCT
This sequence comes from Ascarosepion bandense, assembly GCA_037127315.1. Classification (NCBI taxonomy): domain Eukaryota; kingdom Metazoa; phylum Mollusca; class Cephalopoda; order Sepiida; family Sepiidae; genus Ascarosepion; species Ascarosepion bandense. The sequence goes on along the minus strand of JBBBDQ010001822.1, from coordinate 1,229,941 downwards.
CTAGTAGACCGGTTGCCAACCAATGCTATAATATATATATATATATATATATATATATATATATACGCTCTCACACCCTGATTGAGCACTCTGGAAGAATGGTAGACTTTGATAAACAGTAGCTACTCTGGCATCTATGCATCGTTCTTTCACCAGTGAATTTGAACACTCTCAACTATAGGGCGTGTATAATGATAATATATACGCTAAAAAGTCTGCCTCCTTCTACCGAGCGCCCGTAGCTCAGAGGTAGAATCGCCGACTGACGCCAATTCGGTCGGTTTTTATTTCTGGGTAAAAAGCAATCGGCTGTCTAACCGTACTGATGAGCTGTGATACAGTGAAACAGATCTGTCTGCGGATGACTATATATATATAAATATATATATATATATATATATAGTATATCGAGGCAGCAAGTAATTTTCTAAACATATGCTATTAAATATAAGAGACAATGAATGTTTATTATGTTTAATCATGAGCCGTTCTAAACGTCGTATTTTTGCTTTAATTTCAGTTGAAAATAAAGACAAAAATTCTCTAACATTTGGATAATTATTTATTGGTTTTCTTCTAAGCTTTCGGCTCACATGGGCCATCTTCAGAGAGGTAGTTTAAACTGAAATATTATAAAATCCACCATCACCGACGATTTTATTTTGTGTTGACATAAAACTCCTCTTGGTAACGGCAATAGTTACCAAAAATAATAAACGCAGTTCTTAAGTTTGCGATGCGGTTTTATGACGTCACACCGCGGGATTGCGCGAAATGACAACAAAACCATGTAGTCAAAAACCTAGTACATATATTGGTTTTACTATAACCACGCTCTCCTGTAGACTTACATGTCATCTTTCTGATCAGAGTACTATTAAACAACATTTCTCTGAAAAACATAAACAAAATATCAGACAGATTTTGGTCAACAATACGGTGATCCTTACTCATACATACAGTAAGAGGAACCTGCAGGCCATGTGCATCAAATCAAAACAACCAACACTCAATAAAATCAACTTTAAAACAGGAAATAACATATTACATTGCATTTGACTACATGGTTTTGTTGTCATTTCGCGCTATCCCGCGGTATGACGTCATAAAACCGCATCGCAAACTTAAGAACTGCGTTTATTATTTTTGGTAACTATTGCCGTTGCCAAGAGGAGTTTTATGTCAACACAAAATAAAATCGTCGGTGATGGTGGATTTTATAATATTTCAGTTTAAACTACCTCTCTGAAGATGGCTCATGTGAGCCGAAAGCTTAGAAGAAAACCAATAAATAATTATCCAAATGTTGGAGAATTTTTGTCTTTATTTTCAACTGAAATTAAAGCAAAAATACGACGTTTAGAACGGCTCATGATTAAACATAATAGACATTCATTGTCTCTTATATTTAATAGCATATGTTTAGAAAATATATATATATATAACCAATTTGTCCTGCTATTCAGCCCATAACTAGAGGGAGAAAAGATGGATTAATACCTTACCTAAGCTGACAGCTACCATCTCCAAGAATTTAAATGCAAAGTTAATTCCCATCTTTTGTCCACTTGATTCCAGTCTTTCTCTCGTCCTTTCCCCATCACCTCGTGTATGTTGTTCGTTTCCTTTCTCACTCTATCCTCTCAACTGCCTTCACATTGGTATTCCCATCTTTCTCTTACCCTTTCTCTGACACCCCCCCGTAACTGGATCGTCTTTCTCTTCATTTTCCTTCTGCTTAAATTTTCACTCTCCTTTTATGTACCCCCTGGCGCACCAGTGGCAGTACCTCCTTGCTTGGAGAGAAATCGGAGAGCCGAGTTTGAATTCTAGTTGAATCCCTTGCATTCACTTACACGTAAATACCCTTGAGATACGTATTAATCCATCTGTTCCATCCAGCTATGGGTCAGATAACAGAACAGATTAGGTATTTTAGCCTTGGCTGGCAACCAGTCTACTGCATAAAGTAATTGCAACCTATTGCAAGAAAATCTTCTGCAGAGCCAGTTGTGTCTCTTTTGAGACATGATCACCGAAGCGTGTATCACGCATGACACGACTGACATGTTGGACCACTGAATTTTTTTTCCAGTGACTGGTTGCACTATAAACCGGTAATTCTTTGCTGGGTGGGTTCTTTGAACAGCCAGCTATCAGTTTACCTGAAAAGAAAGAATATAGTTATTAATAAGAAGAGCTGACATTAATGCATGATTTCAATGCTTTAGCATGTACTCTTCATAGACAGCTTATGAACATTTCAGCCCACCCAGAACAATATTACCTTGCATTTACTGTAATCGGTGACATGATATTTTTTTTACTTTCCAGAATAATTAGCTGTGTATAGAGCACACCTCTATTTTTTTTTTTTTTTTTTTTTTGGCGAAATAGACTGATCATCAAAAAACTCGCACTATACACGAGTATATATGGTACGTAAAATTGAACGTGTCTCAAAGCAAACAAAATTTATGCCAGTGAAATACTCAATAGTTATCTAGAGCAATAATTATCGTATAAAAAGTAATTTAAGCTCATAATATTTATCGGGGATGTTTTGTTTTGTGCTTTTTTCGGTCCTGAATCAACCTCTCAGTATTGTGAACTTAAAACACTTTTGATGCAATCAATCAGACACATACAGTGAGGCGTGCAGAAATTCCTCAGCCTGACTTATTTCCAAGACCCCTATAAAATGACCAAATTTTTTCTATTGCTCGGCATGATAACATCTTGAATTAATATGCCTTTATGCATACCAGTATTACTCCGAAATTAATTCTTATATTTTATTATGGTAGCCTTGTTACAAAAAGCAGTCTTGAAACTTTGCGTCTGATAAAAAGTATTTCCAAAGTGTCACTTTATACTTATATCCAGGAAAAAAAACCTGCATACATTGATATTCAATATCACTTGCTAAATGTTCAAGATTAAGTTTTCTGGCGACAACGACTTTGATTTTCTTTGTAGCTGGTGAGGAAGAGTGTTTCCACTGCATCGGTCTTATCTTTGTCTCTGTTTCAAAGATCCTAAATTAGGAAACGTTCATGCAAAACAGCTGAATTATTTCTCAAACAATGTCAAAGATTTTCCCGTGATGTGATCAGCCTGATGCTCTTTTGATTAGGTATTAAAAGACGTGGCGCCCATCGAGTGGAAACCTTCGTCATGCTAAATTCATTGTACAGAAAAATTTCAACTCTCTCACGGATATGCTAATAGGATTGGATAATTTATAATTTATAGGCATCAGCCTGCCTTCCATCACCATGTGGTGAATCTTATTAATGTTTCTTCGGTGGTGACAGTTGCAAGGACCTTGGGTAATCTTCAACTGTTATCCTACCTCTCCTAAATTCAGTTGCCCACTTTTGCACTGTTCATGAAGCTGGGGCAATATACCATATTGCAGCACCCATAAATGATGGCTAAACTCTTTTTCTGTAGGTACTTGATGACACCACGATGCCAAATGTTGTCCATTTCCAAGAGAAGTCGCGATTAGTTACATTTGAAAACTTTTTTGGACAGTCAAATGTCAGTATACCTGGAAATAAAGAATGGCGTTATTAATAACAAGAGTTGACATTAATGAATGCAATATTTCACTACTTTAGCATCTATTCTTCATAATCAGCCTATGAATATTTCAGCACCCCTAATATATATATATATATATATATATATATATATATATATATATATATATATATATATATGTTACGGAAATTAACGAAGATTAACGAAACTTACTTATAAACAACCGACAATTTGAAATGATTTGTTTGAACATTATTTTGATCAATACTCATATTTAGGTAGATATTCTGCTTTTAATTAAACAATTATATCTACTGGCCTGATTATTTACGATAAGTTTTTATTCCGAAAATGTGTGTCATTCGGCAGGATGTTTACATTTTTTGACACTACGATACATTTCACAGCAGATATGGTTGTTGCGATGAATCGAAAATTGTGTTTTGTATAGGCTTGATTAAAACCTCGTTTAGAATGGAGGTCATTCGTGGTCGAGCAGTCTAAAACGTTGCCATATCAAATGGTAGCTTCCCCTATGTGGATAGGGGCCGCAGGTTCGTATCCTGCCGTAGGACACACATTTTCGTAATAAAAATTTATCGTAAATAATCAGACCAGTAGATATAAATATATAACACTGTTTAATTAAAAACAGAATATCAACTTAAATATGAGTATCGTTTAAATAAATCATTTTTTTTATTTATATTTTTATATATATATATATATATATATATATATATATATATATATATATATATATATTAAAAACAGATACGTATAAGCTGGGTATGGATTGAATAAATTTTCGTATCCAAAAAACGTTATTCTTTAAAAATTGCTCAATAGAAAAAAATTTAAATTTTTAAGTATATTATAATATGTCAACAAAGGCAGCTATTTTGTTTCGACACTTCTTGTGTCTTATCAAGTAATGGTGATGAATTTGAGTTGAAGAATTTTAAAGAAGTTTTAAAACTCTTCAACTTATAATCTAAAACTTGAAATTAAAAAAAACTTTTAAACTCTTCTACTCGAAATCAGCGCCATCACTTGATACGACACAAGTGTCGAAACAAAATAGCAACCTTTATAGTAATATTATAACATACTCACATTATAAATATACTTATACTAATGTTATAAATTTCAAGCATACATACACACACACACACACACACACACACATATATATATATATATATATATATATATATATATATATAGCAATCGGAGTCTAACCGTACTGATGAACTGTGATACAGCGAAACAGATCTGTCTGCGGATGACTATATATATATATATATATATATATATATATATATATATATATATATACTGTGCGTGTTTAGATATGCACATACGAAAAATTAATGCATTTCACAGCTCTAGGATCACTCCTTCATAGTCAGCCAATGAACGTTTTAGCCCATACTCATACCTGGAAAGAAAGAATGCAGTTATTAATAAGAAGAGTTGATATTAATAAATTTAATATTTCACAGCCTATGAACATTTCAGTATAACCTCGTATAATATTCTACTGGGTGCTCTGTTTTAGTCTAATGGATCGTGTCTGCTATCGATATTTTGATTTCATTTCTGAATTAAGTTTAACGCGTTCACAAGCTGATGTTTGATCCTATTGGTAATGAGGAAAGTGTGCTGTTCTAAGAATCCCTAGGAACGAAGCTAAGGTTAAGATCTTTTAATTTTCCTATTGTTTATTTCATTTTATTCATGTATTTGCATAATGAGAAGCGTTTTTTAATTTTATCTATTTACGCGTAACTACCAAAAGCTCTTCAGTTCATCTTGACTTAGCCAAAAGCACATATATATCCATATGTCTATTGATATGCAAATATGTTCTAACGCGGTCATTTAAAGAAAAGAAAACTAATTCGGCTTCCAAATAAATAGTAACGGTCATTTGTAAGCAGAACCACACATAAAACAAAGTTTTAGGTATGATTCTAGAAATAGTATCGATTTCTTTACCGCTTGTCTATTTTTGTTGGTCAAGAAAGTTTGTTGAGAAAGAAAAAAAATTGTATTTGATAAGTGTTGCCATTTTTGTTGGAAAAAAGATTTTATGCCAGGGTAAACTGTCCTCCTCTTTGGCAGGGAATGCTGGACAATCTTATCAAAAATGAAGAAGAGACTCAAAGTAACAGAAATGGGGTTTTACAGAAGGATATTGAAGATACTATGGACCGAACCTCTGAGCAACGACAAGGTTTTTGGAGAAGAGGCAAACGAAAAGAAAACTTATACTTGAAATCAGAAAGCGACAGCTGAGGTTTTCTGGGATGCATAATTTTTATGAGGGTTTGGAGAATCTAATACTCAGAGGATAGAAAGAGGCAAAGAGAGACAGTGAAAAGCAGCGCGAGGCATATTTGGCGGAATTGAGCAAGTTGATCGCTAAACGGGGTTTAGGAGTGATATAAAGATATATGTTAAGAACGACAAGAGATAGGGGCAAATGGAAGTCTATGATGGCCTTCGCCCTAAAAAGACATGGCACATAAGGAAAAAAAAACGATTTTTAATTTTAGAAAAAAAAATGGCAGTGCTTAAACATTAGCCAGGTTGCTACTCCAGGATTTCGTGTTAAAGTTTATCAGTGAATTGTTTTCAAGTTTACAGTCGAAACCGAGATTCTGACAATATTTTTACTAGTAAATGTATGGGTGTTATGGCTACTGCAGCTGGGTTGGTTTTTGTGTTGTTTCATTTCAATCTTTGTTGAATTGCTTTCGTCTTTGAAATAATAGGCAAAGGAAAAAAGAAGATAGAGACACATTTTAGGACTGTTTTTAATTTACAAGACAGTGACGATTTTTTGAAAGGGAAAAACTTTCTTGAGCAAAAAGGTATGGGTTGTCCGTTTGAGAGTCCTAGCTAAAAAATCCGAGATTCCTTAGTTTCTATTTAGTGCCAGGAAGCCCTCTTTTTCTCGCGCATGCGCCGACGGTCTTTCCTGTTAATAGCCTCCTAGGGATTATTATTAATTTTTTTTTTTTTTAATTTTTTTTTTTTTTTTTTTTTTTTTTTTTTTTTTTTTTTTTTTTTTTTTTATTTTGTGTTTTTTATATTTTGTGTTTTTATTTTAATCTCCACAATTGCTGCAGGGAAAAGTGTCAATAAGAAAATTGTCAGGATTGAATAAAATGTACCGATACATTTGGTCTACCAACATATGTAATAGTTAAATGCTATAAACAAGGAAACGATACATCTAATGGTAATGGAAGTGACAAAGATTTTACTTGGATACCATGTCAGGCATTTTGTTTTCGTTTTCCGCTAACATTAACTGGGAAGATTATATTGAATCTATTGGTCGGTCTGCTTGGAAACCTTGTTCACTGTGTTTTCCGAGACATTTTTTTTTGCCAGAATTTATCTTACACACTTATAAATCTTCCATTCATCCACACATTGAATATTGCTGTAACATCTGATCTGGTACTTCTGCTAAATACTTAGAGATCCTTGATAAAAAAAGATTCTGCAATATTATCGGTCTAGATCTGGTACCGCGTCTTTAGTCATTTTCCCACTGCAGTATGACTGCTTCACTGTGCATTTTCTATTAATATTTTCATGTTAATTATTCTGAGATTTTTCTCCTTGGTATTTGGACTTTATGAATTTAAACACAGTATTAGATTAGTGACAGGGTCTTATCATTTTACATTTAAAATGGCTAGATGTGACCATAAGTTTTTTGCTAAGAGTTCCCTCTCCCACACTTCTTGTGTCACTCTTCTTCCGACTTCTTGTTTTTCAGTCAATTCTGATCATTAGAAATTTAAATGAAATATCAATCGTTATATTATGTCTTCTAAATAATTTTACTTTTGATTTTTCTCCTTAATAACATTTTCTTTTTCTCATATTCTTTCACATTCAGTAACCCTTTGCGTCTTAGTGACTTTACTACCTTGCTTGGGGTAAAATGATTAAAAGAAATTTGGACACACACAATATATAATCATATTTATTAAGTTCAAATATTTTTCATTAAAATGCTTATGATTTCCATAAATACAAACTTCCTTTCCTCCAATATTAACATGTAGGCACCAAATTCTAATATTTCTTAACGGCATCACCCCAAGCCAGGCAGTAAAGCCACTTAACACAATGGATTACGGGGTGTAGAAAAATTGGCAGCAGTCTTAATAATGAGCGAAAAGAGTTGGTTGTTTTGTTTTGTTTTTATGGCATATCAACCTCGGCGGGTCATTTATTGCCAACTAAATTTTATTTATTTATTGCTGGTAATACCTTTTTCTTTCAACAATTTATTGTTGTTTTTATATAAGTTTTGTGTCTAGTAGTGCTTTTTTTTCTTTTCGCGTATCAAGATTTATTGGGATTTGTTTTTAAGGGCAGTGTCCCCAAGTCTTACCCTTGTTATTTAACCCATAACTGGAGGAAAGGGAGTATCCATTTCCCAAGAGCACCAGTGCTTAAGTGAATGCAGGGTATTCAACTGGAATTCAAATTCAGCTCACCGATTTCTCTTTCCGAGCCGATATCCACTGCACCACAACGCACATCCGTCACTAAACGCTTACAGCACCTGGTATTCCGAAGCGGTCACCCATCTAAGTACTGACCAGGCTCAATGTTGCTTAACTTTGGTGATCGAGCGAGAACCGGTGTATTCAACGTGATATGGCCGTAAGCCGCGAAATGAGTAATCAGGAGAACAGTAAATAGCGATCGACATTGCATTTAAATTTTTGCGGATTTAAGTTGGTTGTGAAGCATGGAACCGGAAGAGGATTCCAGAAGCGACAAGTGCAAGAAAAGCACCTTATAAATTATGGCTACATCTGGCCATCTCACTTGTAAATTGATGACATATTGATGTCAGTCTGGTATTGCGCTTAAATCCACAAAGTCTAGATCTCAAAGTGAAGAGTTCACCCGAACAATTAACATGAAAGTATTTGTTTAAAAAGTACTGAGCGGAAATCTTACATTGGTGGGGAATTGACTGAAGCCAAGCCGCTAATAATATTGCTGATTCTTGTTTGAATCTTATCAAGAAGCTCAAGATGAAAAGCAGGGGCACAGGACGATATGTGGCAGTAGTATTGAAAGCATGGACGAATTGTGGACTTCTAGATGTGTAAGATATAGTTTAGAGAAAAGAAATGTTATCCACAACACAGTGAACCGATTTTATTAGCAGCTGACCTAGCAATAGATTCAATACAGTCTTTCTAATTCATGTCAGCTGAAAACGTTAACCAACATGTCACTTTCCTGGATGGAAGGCAGAACGGTATCTCTTAAATGATTAATGGAAAGATACTTAGTTTTGGATCCGTTAAAATTGACATGCCATCTTTTGTTCCAGTTAACGACGGTCATGAGGTTGTTTTGAACCTCAGCTGCCATTTTCACCTTGTCGGACTGATCAGCCTTACTATCGTGACAGGAGTAAATGATTTAGTCGTCAGTGTAGATGTAAAAGTTGTTAATGAAAATTAAAAACAGTGTATGACCAACGATCGATCTTTAGAGGACAGCGGCGTTAGTACCAAAGGATCTAGACAAGTGGCCGTTTAGGATAGTTTTATTACACGATTTGATAGGGAAAGACTGGATCAGCTCAAAAATATGTACGGAAACACCGTAAATTTTCCGCTTGTGATGAAAGACTTGTATGCCAAACTCTGTTAAAGGCTTTCGAGATATCCAATGCTACATCCGGGCTTCGCCTTTCTTCCTCTAGAGCATGACAGACTCTTAACACAGTAAATCCAGCAGTTGATCTGAAGAAACGAAAGCTGTATTGCATGTCTGCGAAAAGGCACTGCGATGAGAGATGAGGAACCAGTTTAGCATTGATTAGTACCTCGAGGAGTCTCCCCAAATTAAATCGAAGACTAATAGGCCGAAAGTTGGAAGAGTTGGACGGCTAACCAAAATTCTTAAATACAAATGATGACTCCCAGCAAGCAGGAAAGCGGGACGCAGCGAGGCATTTATTATAGTTGAGAGAGAACAGGAGCCAGCATCGGAGCACACTTCTTAATGACTATTACAGGGATGTCATCGAGTTCACATGCTTTGTAAAGGTCTAGGTTTAGAGATGATAGCAGAAACCATGGAAGGAGCTAAAGGAATATCATTCAACAGAGACTTACTTCTAGGAAGGAAGTTCATCAGGAATATTCTGGATGAGTCAAGAGTTAAGTTTGAGGTGCATTTACTAGCAAAGAATTCAGCTTTATCGGCAGAGGATGATAACACCTCAAATTGATTGAAGAGGGAATGAACAGAAACCTTACACTTCTGCAATACCCTATTACAGTGCCGCCAATAATCACGAGACAAAGTTACTAGAGTCTATGCGATGCCTCATTCTCTCGGCAAACAGAGACTTTTCTCTTTCGAGGAACTCACTCACATTTATTACGAGCAGTAAAAAACAGGCACCTGTTATTACAAGAGCTATCACACTGGTATAGAAGAAAATAGTCGTTCCTGTGCGTTATAGCACACAGACTGTTTTAGCCATGTATCATGGTGGGAATTACAGTCACTGAAGACAAAGATATTCACAGATGGAGGGAGAGAAAGTGCCTTTTCTAAACTGTCAACTACTATGTCTAATATACTGTAGAGAAGAGTTAGGGGCGATAAAGGAAAAGAGATATCTAACGGTTTAGTAAAGAAAGACGGAAGCACATGAAGGAATAGTCAAGTGCCTGGATGGACAATTCCCTGGCCATTGGAAGATTATTCCAGATGTATAAACCAAAGCCATGAATGTGAATGCTGGAATCTTGTTAGCAAAGAGAAAGATAATCTGGAACCAAGAATTCTTTGCAAGCAATGGAAGAATTTAAGTGGACAAAGATTTCTGGCAATCGTTCCAAAAGAAAAGATTCTACGCTGTAGAAGTTGGAATGGGTTCCACGAATATCAGTAAAAGAAAGGAGAATATTTTTTTTTGTTTACTTGTATTTCTTTTTGTTGTGATTTTTCTGAGATTCGTTTTGAGGAAAGAGGGAAAGAGAGAGAGAGAGAGAAAAAAGACTGCCGTAATTGTCACTCAGTCGTCAATGGTAATACAAACCAGCCAGAGCATAGTGTAACCTCAGTGTTACCCACCAGAAAAACATACAAGGACACCTACCAATGCGCGACATGTCACGAAAAATACCTCGATATCATGCAACTGTTGATCAGAGCAGTATCTCTAAGCACCTGTAGAACCACATTTCAGCTGCTTGAAGTTTTTCCTTTATCTTTGATTATATTCTCCAATATTCACTGCCATATTGAAGAACTGATATCACATAGTAATCTAGTACTCTCGTCTTTGTTTCTAATGAAGGCTTCCTGTGCCTTTTTATTTTACTCAGCTTCTGGAACGCGTCCTTTGTCATGCCAGCTCGTCTTCGGATATCTGAATCACACTTTCCATCTTCTGTTAAAATACTTCTGAGATATTTAAATTTTCATACCTGCTTGATTTTAGTATCCCCCGCCTGTATATGGCATTTTGGGTTGCTTCTTTTGCTGATGACCATGCATTTGGTTTTCTTGCAGTTTATTTGTAGTCCTTTTTTGTCACTCTCTTCAGCTATCTTCTTGTAGGAGGTCTTGTAGTTTCCTTTCCGTGTCTGCAATCAGCACTCTGTCATCTGCGTATCTAATGTTATTCAAATTGTGGCCTCCTATGACAAATCCTGACATAACATCTAGGGTCCTCAAAATAGTTTCGCAGTACAATCTCAATAGATTCGGTGAAAAGACACATACTTGCCTTACGTCCCTTTCTATCATTGTAAATCTGCTGACAGACATTTTGCTGTCAGTAGATATTCTTAATTATTTTAATGTACATCTCAAATATGTCGAGGCTGCTAAGCATTTCCATCAATTCTTTGTAGCGTATTTTGTCGAACGCCTTCGCATAATCGATAAAACATAGGTACAAGTCTACCTTTCTTCAATAACAGAGGCTATCTCACGTGATATGGAAGTTTCTACGTGCTGCTATCACTCTAGGCATGTTCCAGTTCAATCCATCATTTAGTTGTGGTTATAGCGAATGTAACAAATACATTCCATAAATGCTCTTTAATCTAACAAGCACGAAGTCGAGGGGAATACGTGTTAGTTATTCAGGTATTCTTCGAACCAGTTTCATGTCGTCTTCACATGATAATGGTGGGGGGTGAACAACACACAATCAGCACCGGAAATGCTTGTAGCGAATGTTGAAAATTCCACCTAAATGCAACGGTTGTTATTTCACGTAAGAGAATCAAAAGCCGCCTAACTTTGAATTCTGTCATCAATAGCTTTTTATCAAAGTCGCACAACAAATGCATTAGTATTTTTCATTCAATTAGAATTCTAATTAACAAATTATTCTCAGTCAATTTTCGCCTTTCTTGGAATCGGGGAAATCTTAGGAAATCGTCGTAATCGATTCTAATAATCAGTAATTGGTTGGATTATTTTGTTGATTTTTCTTTCTTTCAAGATGAGGCTGCAATTGTCTTTTAACCGATTAATTAGTTTTATATCTTCGATTTTGGTCGAAATCAATGCTTATAAAGAAACATTTAGCTAAGGATGTTTATTTTTGTCTTATACAAAAAATGTGTCACAAGGCCAAAACTAAGATTGGGGAAAGACTGATCTTCATCTTTCTTATCTGAAAAACTTACCAAGCCACAATCATTGACCCAAACAACCTATACAATATTCCTCGCACCAAAGCATTACATTCTTACTTATCATTCTTACTACAAACACAATAATACCTCAAAGACTCTATGAAGTCCTAACTACTCTCATATGTACAAATTATCTGTTAGTGGAGGGAAATAAAAATACGTTTAAAAGTGAAAACGCCCGATAAATATTTACACGATGCATAATAATAGGTACCTCCACTCATTTTCGATAACTAAATTTTAATTAGAATGTTTTAAGATGAAAAAGCATTTGAAACTTTTATTTTATCTTTAATTAAAAGCTAAATTATTAAATTTACTATTTCCAGTAAGCAAAATACTCTGGTGTATTTCAAACAGAAATTATATTAATTGGAATCTAAAATTTTGAGATTTTTTAAAAAATTTTAATTTTTCGGCTATTTTTGAGCGATCGACACTTTTATAAAGTTAGCAAAAGTTTATCGGTTTTAAAAATCTTGCAAAAATAAAATATACATCTGTAACACGTTAATGTATAAAAATTATCAAATTAAAGTTAAATTAATCTAATTTACACAAGTATTACTTATTTATAGCATGAAATTTAGAATAAATCTATTTTTTAATCACGAAGCGTTGATTTTTCTGAAATTTGATGTAAATGACTGATGTGTGATGGCAGCCAGATGTTGAGATAAGCTAAGTATGGTTGACCAGAATTGACATAATTGTCCAATTTTTTTCCTGTAAGGGCGAGAAACCGTGAAACATATGACCTTTTAATGTAACACAAAAAATACCATACTAAAAAACTTCAAATTCACAAAAAATAAAAATCATTTAAAAACAACGATGGTTTGACGATTTAGTTTTCGATTAGTAAATATAGTAACCACCACAAGGCCGTCTAGAATTTAAAAAACATTTTGAAATTTTATAAATTATTATAATTAAAAAAGAATAAATTGAAACAATTCTTATAAAATTTCATTATTCATCGAAAAATAATTTTTTCAGTCTATAATGTCCATAATATATAGTATTTATAAAAGCAATTAAAAGCTCATATAATTAAATAATGTCATACTTTTATTGCATTTTTTTTTTACTATTGGGATCAGATTTTCAGGTAAAATGGCAAACTGTTTGAAAAAAATAATACATGGTTTACATCCCCAATAAGTCATGAGTTTAACAAATAAAATAAATTTTCGCTACAAAATTTACTTTCTTCAAATTTTATGACTTTACGTTTAGTGGGAGTAACAAGTGTAAAACATTTTATCAAGATTTTCTAAAAGAATTAGTTTCAAAAATAATTTAATTCATTTATAAATAAGTCCTGAAAGATTCATTAAAATCTGACAATTATTTTATGTTTAAAGAATTTCTAAATTAATGTGTTTGTCACTGGAAAAAAAAATGAATTATATAATATTAGGTTTTACATTGTAATCTTTCGTAACGATTTGGTTACCCGCTGACAAAAATCAAAACAAGATTTTTTTTTCCAAAATTTCGAACGTATTAGAAAGAATAAAAACATTTTAAAAAATAGGCTTTGATCTTTCCTCTTAATAATAACATAAAAGTTTTGATGGAAAAACAATGTTTTTATTAAATTTACGGTCATTTTTCTTCATACAATGCTGTTTGTTTTTGGGGTTTTTGGGGGGGTTTTTTTTGTTTTGTTTTTTTGTTTTTTTTTTGTAGGGGGTCAATGAATTAGTGAAGGTATCTACACAAATAATATTTTCGAAGAACTAAACAAAACGATGTTATAAAAACATAATCTCTAATTGAGAGAAATATGAGTTGACGGGACAAAATTTATGTGGGTCTTGGATAAAGTCGATCAACCATAAACGACAGCAAATACGAAAAAAAAGCTAACAATGTTTCAAAGAAAGAAACGTTGATAACAGATAATCCAAGTTTTTATCCTTCTATTTTTCTCTTTCAATTAATTTTGCAAGTGAACCGAAACGGTAGTGGTTGGTAACGAATCTGTGACGGTGTTGAGAAATATTTGTATATGACTAAATTATATTCCACTAGCAAAAATGTGTTTGGTTAGTACTTAGTAGATCAGTGACCGTTTAGAAATGCTACATGCTCTAAGCTTGAATACGCGGCTGTGTAGTGGATAACGGTTCAGAATTGTTAATTAGATAGCCAAGTTCCAATTCAAGTTGTGTTCGTTGTATTCACTTAAGAGCAAATACACTTGGAAAAGATATGAATGCACCTCTTATGCCCCTGCTATGTAGGAATTGCTTCACTTTAATCATTATCTTTGAAGAAACAGAATGTTTACTCTCTGTATGTGTTTTCCGACTTTGAATAACCTGCAAAGGATTGCTAAGCCGTAGAAAAGGAATCAGTCAATAAATCCACCAACAAAACTAAAAGATAATATCTGTTAAAGAGGATTTAACACATAGGGGTTGTAGGGACATCGGTGACGTTTATCAAATTGGCCTTGCGCCAAACAAAACCGAATTCCCTTCAATTTAAAATATCAAAAGGTTGAAAAAATGAAAATATTTGTAAAATAAATGAAATGTTATTTAAAGAACAGAATAACAAATTTGTAAGAAGTAAAGGTTCAAATAGAAAATGTACGAAGTTTATTAATTTGTAAGAGTTAAATGTTCCAGAGAAATAGTAGTAAGGAGCTTATAGTTGATAGTGGCAGAATGTGTGTATTTAGAAAAGATTAATCAGGGTACTAATAAAGTCTGTGTTCCTTTACCTTTTTATGGCCGATGAGAAAGTGAAAAGGAAGGTAAAGCAACAAAGGAAAATTGTACTAATCGGACTTTAGTTTTTAGGAGTCAATTGAAGATTATATATATATATAAATACATTAATGCAGGTTTCATTGAATACTATAGACAAGTTTTGTCTATTAATTTTGTGTAGGATCCGTTCATACCGTCTGATATACTTGATGGTGATGTCGTTGAAAGACAACAAAAAATCACAGTATTTGTTGAATTTTTTATCGGGTCTAAGCTTTCGGCTCACATAAGCCATTATCAAAGAGTAAATATTAACACACAGTAAACATAGAACATTTAAGCTATTAACAATAAAGATAATTGAATTGAAAATATAAGTCCATCCCTACCGTGGCGGATGGCCGAAGACAGTGACAAAATAGTGGTGTTATGGTCCCTGGTCTAAGCACCAAAAAGAATTACTCAACCTTGGACCTACGCTCTATCAACGCATCACTAAATTACAAGATGAAAAACTTATAACCGTTAATCAGACCAGGGACATAGATAGATAGATAGATAGATAGATAGATAGATAGATAGATAGATAGATAGATAGATAGATAGATAGATATACACGTAATATAACATAGATATGAAGTATATATTGATAACTATGCATATTATCCTACGTCTAAATGAGTTGTTTTGTTTTTTAGGGGGAGGGTCTCGTGTTTTTAAAGTCGTCATAAAATATAATCTAGGATGCCACTTTTTAATTTATTAAATATATACATTAATTTGGATTATACTGAAAACTTAAATGTGAAATTATAATGTGAAATCATAAAAGTTAAACTAATATTAAATGAAAAATAACGAACGTGAACAAAACGGAAATAAAAAATAAATATTCAAATCTAGAAACGGTCAGCTCATAATAAATACCTGATGTTTGCATAGGGCATGACACTCCAAGTTGTGCTTTAGACATAGTATTATATATATATATATATATATAGTATTTAATTGTGATAATTTTTAGGACCAAGATTGTTGATTTTCAGTGGCTTTACAGATGAAATGTATTTTAGCATGCAGATTTTTATCGTAAAGTGCTCGATATCGGGGTAGAGACAGAATGTTGATAAGGACAAAGAGTTTGTCACTTGAAATGAGCAGGTTCATGCCGACTTCGATGTTTTGTAAGGACACCGCCATAATTTTATCACTCGTCACAGCTTGTCTGCCGCTAGGTCCAGTCTTTTTCTTGTTTATATAGAGTCTGATGTAATTTTGTGCAAGTGGTCTTGTTTGTAATTGGTTGATTTTCTTTTTGTTTATTTTTCCTTTTTGATTGTGCAGATGTTTGATTTATTTTAATTTTTGTTGTTTATCGTTTTTTATTGTATGCGTGAGTTAGTGTTTGCCTATTTGTTTCTACATTTTTTTTTAGTTTGGGTCGGGCTCTTTTGTTGTAATGACCTCTTTTATTGATTTTTGACATTTTTCTTTCCGTGATTTTATGTTTTGCTGCGTGACGGTTTATGTTTTTTGGGTCATGATTGGGTGTTGTGTTTTTGTATATATTTGTGTTTGTGAAATTTATCTGTGTGTGTGTTTTTTCACTTTGGTGGTTGTGTTATTTTCTGTTTTTTTTGTTGGCCGTTTGCAAAAATAAATTTTTATTTTTATATTTGTATTATGTGTATGCTTTGTTTTGGTTTATTGTCATGGTTGAGTGGTTGTAAATTTGTATTAAGTTTTAATTATTTAAATTTTTTATATTGTATATTTATATTATTTGTATGTTTCGTCTTTTTTGTTATTATATTTTTTGTGTAGCTAAGTAGGTATTTGTTCGAATGTCTATATTTTCCTATTATCTCATATCTTTTGTTTAGTATTTTGCTTTTATTTTTAAAGTTGATTATTGCTAGCTTCTCTTATAGGCATAATTTACAACCTTTACTATGACTATTGTTGAGGGGTTCTCTTTTTACTATTTCTCATATAATTTTGGTGGTAATGTTGTTTTATCTCTGGTTCCACACATATTCTGATAACATTTATTATTTTTATATTTTTCTTTGTTGGATGATGTTTTGTGATTAATGAATCTTTCTTTCTTTAATGGATGTTTCTGGTGATCCTATATAAATCATTTCGTCTATATTAGTGGTATTATATTAGTAGCTTTGGATAGTATGTTGTTGGTTAGACATTTATTACTAAGTGGGCAGCTTTCCTTCCTCCGGTAGTTGCATTTGTTCGTGCTGTGTTGTTGGTTTGTGTTGTTATTGGTTTTATTCAGTATTTTCTTGTTGTGTTTAGTTATTATTTCATATTTTCCATCCAGCTATGACTGATTTTCACTATTATGGTTTTTAATAGTTTGTTGTGTTTAAGAAGTAATTTTCTATTACGTTGAGAAATAGTTTTTCCTATTTTTTATATCGTTGTTGTAGGGTGGATTAGACCAGATTATGCTTCTTTTTCTATTGCTTTTGTTTAGTGTGTTTTCGTTTGTGTATTCAAGTTTACTTGAGTATCCACTATTTCTTAGGGCTGATTTATGTTTCCTTGTTTTAGTTGAATATTTGGATGTTACTTGAGTTCGTAGATAGCCTTTTATATATATATATATATATATATATATATATATATATATATATATATACGGAGGGTGAAAACACAAAAGGTGAAAACTGATCGGAATGCCTGTTTGTTCGGCGAGTGCCTTGACAAGTCGTCGAGAAGTTGATCGACTTCGTTTGAACTGAGGACATCATTCATTATTTAGGGGTTAGTAGGATCAAAGAAGCCTTTTTTATTTAGGGGATGTCGAAATAAAGCGTTCATATTGGACAGAAAATCTCAGAAAAGCAATCTTTTTCAAGCTATTGCAATTTCCCAGGATGTTTTTCACTGAATCCTTTGAAGTCTGAATTAGATTTTAATTCGAGATAAGCTTTTCTTATTGACTCTGTTATGGTAACAACAAGTTACCCTCCTTACTATCATGAATGGAATGATCCATTCATGATGTTTAATCCTGGGTATTTGTCAAAGAAGGTGCGACTTGTCCAGCTGAGTGGTAATGGTGATGATGGTGAAGAAGAAGAAGAAGAAGAAGAAGAAGAAGAAGAAGAAGAAGAAGAAGAAGAAGACATCACTTTTGTTAGATTCCTCCTTTCATATTCATATACATGTTAATATTTAATGAATTTGTTTCGAATACATTGCGTATTTGCTATATTTTTGCAGTGTATTTTTATGAAATCTTTTCACGTTTTCAGTAAATTTTCACAACGCAGCTTGTAAAATTAAAAAATGTATTCGATATAGATTTTTTAAATAAAAATACGCAATGAAAAAATTTAAAACTCTTAATATTAGAATGCAAAAATCAATTTCGATTTTATTTTTCTTGTTCGAATATTGGGTTCCAATGAACTTTTTTGGCCATCGACGTGTGCTTTTCCCAGAACTGTGGTTAGAAAGCAACTCTCAAAGGTCATTCGCTTATTGTGGTGAGTTTGATTTTTGCAAGGAACAAAAATGATGTGGCTTAGTTATATACAAAGCAAAGTTGAGTCAGGGTGTTTATAAAATCTTTTTATTAATAAATTTGAAATGTTTCTCGGATTTAAATTCGGTTTAATGTCAAGTATCTAATTAAAGTATTAAAGTTCCTCGTTGGTAAATTATCCATTATTTATTCAGGGCAACTAAATCAAAAAGACCACACTCGGAAATGTTTACATTAATCATAAAACTATATTATAGAATACAAAGTTTTCAAAAGTTTAAAATCTTAATGTCACAGCTGTGAAGTTTATCAAACATTTTAGTTTGTTTCAGAAAGGTGTTACACTGTAATCGATATGGTTGTTTAAAAACTGCGACAGAAAAGTTGAGGATTATCAAAAGAGAGGAGTTCAACGGTTAGATGAATTTTTTTTTAATCATATCACCCCGAGCAAAGCGGTAACGCCACTGATGTGCAGAGTGCTACGTAAGAGTGAAAAGGTTGGAAAAGAGAAAGCCGGAAACCATATTCTAAACAGGGAACAAGGGATGAGCCTCTTCACCTGTTCAATAGACGTGGGCGGAGTGTGAACCGGGCGATAGTTTAGTCTATCTACTCCAATTGTCTATCTACTCCAATTGTTCGATAGATTAATTAAATCACATTTTGTTTCGCTAAGTGTTTTTTGGGGAAATACATATTTATATAAAGAAAAATATCATTCAAAAAAGGATAACAAAATACTTGTGTATACATAGCCAAAGATCATAGAAAAGAAATAAACATTTATGGAATGAGTGATATTATTTGTATGTGAGTTTGCTACGTGGTTGAGTTTAAATTCAGAAGTGGGATTGCCATGCGGTTAAGTCGCCTCTGAGAGACATGCTGGACCACACGTCTTCTACCTACCTTATCCTGGAACAAAAACAAAAACGATGAAAGAGTCCTTTACTTTTGCTACCCTTGATAGCCATAGCATTTATTGGCAGACAATGGGGGCAAAAAGAGAATTTAACATTCACAATGGCATAATAAAGTCAAGTAAAACGGAGGGAAAGTAGCGAGTTAGTTTGAATATATAGCAGAACGGATAAAGACGGGTAATACCTAGAGCGACAAATGGTAGGAAATTGAGGAGAGTTATGATCGCCCACGTCTTGAAAAGTCACAGCACAAACGAAAAGCTGAACACCTATCTAATGAAATAACAAATAATGACCATTCGTTGAAAGGCACAGTCCACGAGCGGACGGGAAATCAAGCTCTCCTACCATTCTGGAGATGAGATTTTGATCTCGAAATACTAATAAATAATAAATAAATAATAACCCAACACCTTCTTTACTTTCTTTTATTTTACTAAACGCATTGCGATAGCCTTCAAAACCTACCCATACATCTAATATACATAATGCTTCAAGCAAATTATAAAACTCTCCCAACCAATAATTAATATAAAATCGCCTGTGGGAATTGTTTATCATGAATTTGATTACAATGAAATTAAAAAGAAACAGCATAACATGCTAGAAAAAACAAAAATATGTACAATATTCGTAGGTCACATGTAAAAAGACATAAAGAGAAACTCTTTATTGAGATTATAGGATTACCCCCACCAGTTAGCCAATGGACTTCACTTAGCGCCTGAAGGTAGTATTATATTCACAACTGCAAAAGGATTGTACATAAATTATCTCTCTCCCCACGTCTCTCTCTTTCTCTCTCTCTCTCTCTCTCTCTCTCTTACACTCACTCACTCACTCACTCACTCACTCACTCATACACAGGATGCGGTAAAAAGAAAACGACTCCAGTATTCTTCATCTGAAGGGATATTTTCCGGGCAAACCGACTTCTTAATTACAAACTTCCATGTGGCGCATGACAAACACTACATTAGTCTCATAACTGTTTTTATTTTGTTTTTTAGCCTTTATAATATTTTTATTTTTATTAGTTTTTCTTTATATAAATATATGTAATACTGTGACCAAAAATTATACAAGTTTACGATATAATTGATGAGTGATTCAGTTTCAGGTTCCCTCATCAGAGCCAGAAAAAAATACTGAAATAATTACTACAGAATACATATTTAAATACATTCATTTTCCACAGAAATGGAAACGAAATGAAATATTCAAAAAATACCATTTATCTACTTAAATACTCATGTTAATGGTTATATATATATATATATATATATATATATATATATATATATATATATATATATGACGTTTCTAATTCAAATTTTAAAATCATTTGTTTCTGAAGAAGGACCGAGGGCGGTCTGAAATATAAAATATAATAATAGAAATAAACAAATACTGTCAAAAAATACATTTTTAAACTCACAACTTTTTAATAGTTTTTCCTATACATATTAAGACAGTATACGTGGATCATCACTATATATATATATATATATATATAACTATTATTATTAAACCAAATCCTTCACCTGTTGAATTATTTTACATCCAATGATTTCTATTCCAGATGTAACAAGTAACAATACCCCCGTCTACATGATTCTACAGTTATTGTTGAGGTGTTGAAGTTGTTCAAATATATAGGATAGGAAGTTTGCCATATTCACTAACAAAGTTAAAAACCGCCATTTATTTTTTAAAACTTTTTAACAGAAAGCTTTACCTTTTATCGTTTCACTTATAGTTTGGATGTTCATAATCAAACTGAGTTTATTTTTTGAACTTTTAGTCCATGTTTTACAAATATACTCGCTCATATGAGGAGAAAATATAAATTTTCTAAATGAGTTCGTGCTATTTAATTCTGTAAAATGTTGATAAAATATTTTTCTTTTAGAAGAAGCACAGTTTTGTGGGATATGTGAGAAAGATAATGTCTATCCCTAGGACTGAATTAGTTAAGAATGTAATGATCAGGTGAAGCATCCTGTTAAGTGTCAATTCCACAAAGCAGCGGATCGTGAGAAGCTACTGCTCCAGTGGAACTTAGATCTCACTAAAAGAATACGAACGAAATGAGGTCGCTACGCTGCAATGTAAGTGGCATGGCGGCTCTTA
The DNA here is from genome assembly GCA_037127315.1 of Ascarosepion bandense. Classification (NCBI taxonomy): domain Eukaryota; kingdom Metazoa; phylum Mollusca; class Cephalopoda; order Sepiida; family Sepiidae; genus Ascarosepion; species Ascarosepion bandense. The sequence goes on along the minus strand of JBBBDQ010001822.1, from coordinate 1,208,370 downwards.
GCCGTAAACGTTGGAACTGATTTTTTTTTTTAATCATCTCACCCCAAGCAAGGCATTCCACTGCCACTATTGCGCATGGGGCTACATAGGGGAAGGTAAAGAGAAGGAGTGGATAGACATAGGGAATGTCAGGAGAAAGGTGACAGATGAGTAAGGATAGCGAGGATGAGTGTCGGGCAGATGGGAAGAGTGTTTGATAGAATGGGAGCAGGTTAGTGTGTTAGGAGGTGTCTATTGACCTTACATTTAAACTCCTGGAGATTGTAGCCGTCGGGGAAGCAATCGTGGAAGAGAATTCCACAGTCGGGAAGTGCGAGGAAAGAAACTGTTGGAGTAGAAGTTACGGCTGCATTTTATCGGTTTCACTGTAAAAGGGTGGGATCTAGTTGCTAATCTAGTATCTCGTGCAAATTCGTATTTATGATGGAACTAAGAAATGTAGTTCGTTTGTACACTTTCTATGATATTAGCTGTAGAGCAGCGAATGGCTTATATCTACTCGTGGAAATAGAAAATCGTTATTTCTGGTAAGTAATCAATTTTTTCCAAGTGTTTATTCCTAATCGCAAGTATTGAATCATTAAATGGAAGAAGTTCTTTCCCTGTGTGTCTGAAAATTGTGCCTCTTTCTGATTGTACATTTCCCTGTAGTTCACATTTTGAAAACTTTTTTTTAATCGTATCACCCCGAGTAATGCCACTGGTGTGCAGGGGGCTACATAAGAGTAAAAAGATTAAGTAGAAGAGAGTGAAGAGGAAGACGAGCCAGTTAGAAAAGAGCAAGAGAAGGATGTGAATACAGGTGTGATGACAGTTGCAAAGGTTGTAGAGGAAGGAAAGGATATACGGGGTGGTGAAAGAACTAGAGTCAAGTTGTTAAGAAATGAGTATTGACATTGCATGTAAATTCATGGAGGTTGTAGCCGTCAGGAAAGCAAGAATATGGAAGCGAGTTCCACAGGCGGGAAGTGCGAGAGAAGAAGCTGCAGGATTAGAATTATTGTCTGCATTTGGTTAATCTGTGAATGGGTGGGACCCAGTTGCCAATCTGGTTGCACGAGTAAATACCTGTTGCAGGGGCACCAGTGACTTAACTTGCTCATTACTTACAGGTTATGTCCATGGTATTTGTAGCATTCGTTATAAAGATATTCGTATAAATTAGTACTTCAGGCATTTTACTTAAACACGTCCACAGACAATCCTGTACGTTATTATAACTAAATTTCTGTAAAGATAGTGTCGATACCGTGTATAGCAGTGTTTTTACGATGTGAAGTTGACAGCCCCATGTCCAACCGGTTTTAAACTCTGTTATCCTTCTCTTAGACTAGTCGGTTAGCAAGGCTAGAGATCTTTTCTCTTTAACCTATAGCTGTGTGGGGGGTGTCACACTTTCTAAAGTGTGAAAATGAACACAACCACCTCGGCCAGAATTTAAACATAGCATGCCGACCGCACCTTTCTCATTGATAACAACTGCACTACGCGCATATTCACCAAAGACAATTAATCCAGCTTTATTAACGTTTTAATCGAAAATGTTAGTCAAAATTCTGTTATAGTATCACTATATACCAGTTTTAACCTGTGAAAATTTCACGGTTTTCTTATTTTAATATTCTGACAAATCTCAATTCTTTAGTTAATGACTGAATAGGCTCATGGCAAATTCTATGACAATAAAATATCTGTAGAAATGTCCCTATTGCATCATTAGTTATTTAAACTTAGCAACTTTTAACAAAATATTGCAAGAACAATCATCCCTCACATCTTTGTTCATATTATTCCTCCTTGCTTGCATTCGTTCTCTATTATGTTTATAGATTGCTTGTCTCTCTTCTTCTCTTAATTAGTCTCATCATCTTTTCTGCCGTTCTCTTGCTGCCTCTCTTTTTTTGTCTTTTTCTTTCTTCCATTACAATTATTTTCTCCGGAAATATAGGGCATTTCAAATTATATTTAATTTCATTCATCCACCCACGTCTATTGAACAGGTGAAGAGGTTCATCCCTTGTTCCCTGTTTAGGATGTGGTTTCCGGCTTTCTCTCTCCCAACCTTTTCACTCTTTCCTTTTTTCTTCTTTTTTTTAAAATTGGAGTAGATAGACTAAACTATCGCCCGGTTCACACTCCACCCTCGTCAATTGAACAGGTGTAGAGGCTCATCCCTTGTTCCCTGTTTAGGAAGTGGTTTCCGGCTTTCTCTCTTCCAACCTTTTCACTCTTTTCTTTTTTTTTTTTAATTGAAGTAGATAGACTAAACTATCGCCCGGTTCACACCCACCCTCGTTTATTGAACAGGTGTAGAGGCTCATCCCTTGTTCTCTGTTTAGGATGTGGTTTCCGGCTTTCTCCTTCCCAATCTTTTCACTCTTACGTAGCCCCCTGCACATCAGTGGCGTTGCCGCCTTGCTCGGTGTGATATGATTAAAAAAAAAATTCATTACAGAAAAAGCGTGACAAACATTACATACTAGGTAGGTAATACTCTATTATAGTATAAAGACTACGACTAGTTATGTTGTTCTTAGCAAGAAAGTATTTTACTTAGTTGAAGGAGAATCAAGTTGAAGACAACAAAGAAAGATTTGAAAATATTTAAAGTAGAAAAACGCTATAAGTACAATAATACTCTTTTTTTTATAATAGAGGATATATATATTTTTTTATAATAGAGGATATATATTTTTTTATAATAGAATATATATATATTTATAATAGAGGATATATATATTTTTATAATAGAGGATATATATTTTTTTATAATAGAATATATATATTTTTTATAATAGAGGATATATATTTTTTTATAATAGAGGATATATATTTTTTTATAATAGAGGATATATATATATTTTTATAATAGAGGATATATTTTTTTTTATTTTTTTTTTATAATAGTGGATACATATTTTACAGTAATTTTGTTTTCGTTTTAAATTTCCTTTGACTTTTTTTTTTCATTGATCATGCATGTTTGTGTGTACGTCGTCCGGCGTTCCTATGTTCAGTGTTTTATGTCCGTGTGCGCTCATGTCTCTTTCTAGAACGTGACACGCGTAGGTACTACGGTATTAATATATAGATAATTTTTTATTCGTCAAAATAATTTTTTAAAAAAATCTTAAACTCGTATGTATATAGTACACACGCATGTATTTTTAAAAGTACCTCAATAATTTTTACATTTTCGCGTCTAACGCCTAAAACGTGTTTATTTCAAATTCAGCTTTTGTTTTTTAAAAACTTTGGCCAGGGTGTATGTGTTCCGTCGAAACAAAATTGGCTGGAAGTCGCATTGTCGGTATTGATTTGTTTTTTTATGTTTTAGTTTTTTGTTGTTTGTTTCTGTTTCTCGTTTGGTATTGTTTTGTTTTTGTTTTTAACTAGTTCTTTTGTAAAAAAAAAAAAAACTAAATTTGAATATCTGTTGTTCAAGTTCTCAACGTAACATTTTTATGCATTATTCAAGTCGAGTGCTTAAAAGCGAATTTTTGCCTGAGACAAAAAATATTTCTACACATATTTTAACATATTTTTTTACGCTTCCAACAAATCCATTCTTTAGCTATTCAATTTCTCAGTATGAAATCTGATTAAAGTGGCTTACAACAATATTCGATCTCTCGTTTCATATCTCGAGAATTTGCTTCAAATGAACTACATTAAAGCTTCCATTGTCAACTTGTATCCTCACAATGGCGTCTCCGCGTGCGGAAGTCATACGCACGATCATTTACGACTGAACACTGCGTTCGATCCTCACTAAGTACTCAATATTTGAAGACTTTAGGTACAAAGAAAGTTAAATGACTTCTGTATTGCAAGTCCCGCGTTTCTTCCCGTCTTTATACAACCTTTTATTAAGAATAATTTCTTTAAATAAAAACATATCGGGAAAAGATGGAATCAGTGAAAACTAACATCTCTTCTGAAAATTCTAATGGCTTTTTACAAAGATCTCCAAGTAATTCATGGTGACATTTATAGTTTAAATACCCATCTTTTTCTACTCATAGCCCAGCATTGTTCATAACGCAACATGTGGCCCTGAAAATTTTTTTTAAAATTCAAAGTCAATTATTTTGTGATTTTTTCATGTTAATTCAGTCAGTTAAGTGCCATACGTGATACACGCTTGGGCGATCATGTTTCTTTCGAGACATGACTGACTAGGCAGAAGATTATCCTGCAGTAGGTTGCCATTGCTTTCTATAGCCATCCAAGTTTATAGAACCCAATCTAACCTATTATTTGACTCATAGCAAAAGGGCGAAGAAATGTATTATATTATTAAGTAGCAACTAGTGGGGGATCAGTTTATTACTTCATAACAATAGAAAACAGATCCCCCACTTTATGCCCAGTAGAAGCCTAAATGATGTTTTCAACTATTATATTCAGTCAGTCAGTTAAGTGCCATACGTGATACACGCTTGGGTGATCATGTCTCTTTCGAGATAAGACTGACCCGAAGATTTTCCCGCAGTAGGTTGCTATTAATTCTGCGGTAGACTGTTAGCCAACCAAGGCTATAGAACCCAATCTGTCCTGCTATTAAATCCACAGCTTCAGGTAATAAATCTGCAACCTATTCGGCGAGTATTAAATCTGCAACCCATTCGACGAGAATACAAACTTGAATCAATTCGGTGAGGAGTAACTGCTTCTTCATCGACGACAACAAACCGCAAGCTATTCGGCGAGAATGCTCTCAAACCGAATGTTGATTATCTTTTCACAAGATAAATCGAGGAAATATAAACTGGACCCAAGGTGACTTGCTTTTTCACAACAGATAAAATCGACCACTTCAAAATGACGGTAAAATTCTCAATCAAAATGATGAAACATAAACTCCACCCAAATTCTCACGGTTATAAAATCTACGAATATTTTTTTACTTCAAAATAACGGACTGCAATACTTCATATTTAAATAAAAATATTCAATATTTTTATTCGTTTTTCAGTAAATTGGCCGTAGAGCGGAATGGTCTGGTTGGATTTGTCTGGACATGCACATCGAGGCCGTAACGGATTCTGCGCCCAGCTTCTGCTGTTTGCAAACTCAAATCTCCGTGACAGATGACGCTACTTAAGTAGTTAACCTATCCGACACGTGTTATTTTGTTGCACTCTGTCACACCTCAGGCGTTGACTCTTGCTGACCTCTATTCATCAAAACAAAATTCTAGCTCGACACATGTGTTTTCTGACTCAGTAGCATCTCCCTGCGTCATCCAGTGCAAAATACTCTTCGTGTCAAAATTCCACACCGACCAAGATATTACATAACTATTCTGCAAAATCCTGTCATTTTCACTCGCAATCATGAATGACTTTTAGTATTATTCCACACCGACCAAGACACTATAAAACAGCTGAAAGAGAGAATAGATTAACCAAAGATTACAAAAAATAAGTAAATTATTTTATTGAAATTAAAGTTTAAGCACATTAATAATTGACTTGCACAGTAAGTTTTATTTGTAATTCTTGTAGGGGATCCATTACACCACATACACATATTTTGATACATCATGATCACATTTAAATGTGGAAATTATTACATGCTTTTTGTAGTTTTGAAAAGAAAACTTTTTGATATTATAGTAAAACATATTTGCAGTATCAAACCAGATGTCCTGAAATTTTACAAAAATTCTACAAAACATGAGTGTTGGTACATGCATAATTTAAAACACATTTTAATTCAGATTCAGTCAGTGCTATACAGGATACATGTCTTTGTCGATCCATGACTGACTAGACAGAAAATTTTCCCGCAGTAGGTTGCCATTTCTTTCCGCGGTTGACTGGTTGCCAACCAAGGCAATAGAATGGAATCTGTTCTGCTATTCAGCCCCTAGTTGGATTGAGAAAAGATGGATTAATACATAGCGAAAGTGAACGAAGCTAATTCGAATATGGATCTCCAATTTCTCATTCCGAACTCATCCACAAGACACATCCTGTTAATCACATCGTGTTTATTATGAATATTAAAACAAATTACACAAAAGCTTCAGTATTGCTACTTAAGAATTTAACTGCAGATTCTTCCACTTCTAGGTACCTTGTCCTTTCAGAAAGTAGGCGATTATGGCCTTCCACGTCTTCCTGTCCCTAGTGTCTCCTAGCATGTTTTCTTCTGTAACATCTCACAACCCTCGTTCTGTCATCCACCTGCTCAGGACCTTCAAATATGTTATCCGCTGCTCTATCTATCTATCTATCTATCTATCTATCTATCTATCTATCTAGCCTGTTATTATCAGGTTCTCCAAGTCCTCCTTCTATATTGCATGTCCCAGAAACTTCAGTTATCTCTTCCTGATGCTCAATATTAATTTCCTTTTCGCTTCCATTCTTTCCAACCTCATCATTGCTCACATGCTCGCTCCATGATATCCGCAGCATCCTTCTGTAGAACACATTTCAGTTGCTTCAAGTTTTTCCTTAATCTTTGAATATATTGTCCAACATTAACTACCATATTGAAGAACTAACATCACAAAGCAATTTAGTACTCTCTTCTTTGTTTCTAGTGAAAGTTTCCTGTGTCTTAATACTTTACTCAGCTTCTAGAACGCGTCTTTCGCCATGCCAATTCGCCTTCGGATCTCTGTGTTGCACTTTCCGTCTTCTGTTCTAACACTTCCCAGGTATTTAAATTTGATTTTAAATTCAGTATCAGGCTTTAAACAGAAACTTTTTTCATGGAGTAATCTGCAGTTGTTACTAAAATCAACTGCAGATTACTCTATGAAAAAGTTACTGTTAAAAGCTTGATACTGAATTTAATACACATATATATTTTGTTTTATTGTGACTTTACTGAAAGTTTGAAAGCCAACTATTTTGAAATATCTTCCTCTAATTTCGGAAGTATGCAAACTGTATATCTCTTCGCTGAGCAATGCACTCTTTTACCTTTGTTTTAAACATTTTTCAGTATTATCATATTAGATCATTTAATCTCTTGTATGAACATTATCTCTTCATGACAGTTTTTTAGAACTACGAACTTTCAGAATTCTGATTTATTCAGTCGAAACGAGCTAGGGATAATACTTCAAGCTTGTAAATCCGTAAGCAAATTCCTTATCTTGTTTTGTTAACATTTCCCGTGTGTTTCCTCGCCATTATTCTTTTTCATTATTTTTTTTAGCATTGGTAAATTAACAGTTTATTTGTAACCATCTATGACATTATTTTATTAAACCTACTTTAATTCAGTGCAAGGCCGAATCCGTGTTGGGTATGTTAATTGTCTATGTTATTACAATCTACTCATTTGAAATGTCTATCTTTGCCTGAGCTCTGACACCAGTTAGAAATAGGTAACTCAGCAACGATACAAGGTACATAATTGTTGTATTAATTTATTGTCCTTAATTAGTATGTGCCGTTTTTAGTCTTCATGTGACCTTTAACAGCCAATCAGCGACACCCTAGCCTGGACAGTGAATAGTTTTTAGCAAACACCTTGAAGAGAAGCTGCTTTTTCCAGGGACACACACAAGCAAAATAATAATAATAATAATATCATTTTATTTTTTCTTTCTTTAAATATACGGTTATGGATCTAGCTTGGAGAATTTTCAGGGCCATCATGAGGATTATAATATTATAATATTATTATGTTGTCATTTTTTCATCATATTTCGATTTCTGCTATGGTGGTACTACCAACCAAGTCTGCGGGAAGACCTAAGGTAGGTCGTGGCGTGTTGTTATGGCTCCATTTCATGTTTTTCTATCTCCCCTATCATCCCTAGCGTTATATAGACAAAATTCTCCTTAGTGTGTGGGCTGTACTTAATAAGACAATTTTTGCATATCTCTTAAGCAGGGGTTTCCGGGAATTCTTCAATCTGTTGTTTTGTTCCATTTTTTATCATTCCAAGTGCACCTACTCTCACTGGCACGACACTTGTTTTCAATTTCCACATTTTTTCTATTTCAATTTCCAGGTCTTTATATTTTGACAGTTTTTCGAATTCCGTGGTTGCTATGTTACAATCCGCTGGATAAGCCATATCAATTAATTGGCAAGTTTTTTCTTTCTGATTTTTAACAACAATGTCCAGCCTATTTGCTTCAATTTTTCTGTCTGTGTAGATGGTGTAATCCCAAAGAATGGTGACATTTTCTGTTCCTGTAACTGGTGCTGGGCGATGTTCATACCAGTGTTTGTTTACAGATTTTCCATCGTGTTTGCACATTGTCCAGTGTAAATATTGCCCCATACTATCGTGACGATTTTTATATTCATTTGGGGCAAGTACAAAAATACCTGAGATTAGATGGTCTATTGTTTCTTGATGTTTACCACAGAACCTGCATTTTGGGTCCACATTATTATATATAATATTTGCCTGAAAGTTTCTAGCGAAAAGATTTTGGTCTTGCGCTGCAAAAATGAAGCCTTCAGTCTCAGACTTTAATCAATATGCACGTAACCATCGATGAGTATTAACTTTATCAACATTGGATTTATTGGCACGTACGGAATATTGGCCATGCAGAGGATTGCCTTGCCAGCGTTGTTTCATCTGTTCAAGAGCTTTATCTTTGGCTTTCATTTTTATATTTTTTGCCGAAATAGTCAGTTCTTGGCTTCTGTTTTACTTTTCTACAGAATCTATTACTAAATGTAAATCTTGTTTGTATTTACTGCCTTCTTTTATTATTGAATTTATTTTCTGTTTTCATGTTCTTTGACTGATTGTGTCATCCAGTCCTTTGTTGTTTCTATGTATGTTAGTAAGCCAATAGTTGTAGTCTTGTATGACACTTCTAGCTAAATAAGACCTCTTACACCTTCTTTACTGGGTATGTATAGACGGTCTACATCAGCCTTTGGATGATGCATCTTATGCTTAGAAAGAAACTTTTTTGTTTTAGAGTCCATTCACCTGATGTTGTTTAGAGTCTAGTTTAAGATGTTGAAACTATACAGGACAACTGGGATTGCAAGGCTGTTAATGGCCATAATTCTGTTCTGAGAATTCAATTCAGTTTTTGATATCATTCGTAGCCTTCTATCGTACTCTTTACGCACTATTTCTTTCATTTTTTTATGATAAATTTTTTCACTCTGATTTACACCTAGGCATTTATAAGCTTCTTCTGGCTTTAATTACATTATTGTTACAGTAGGGTCTAAGCTAATTAAGGATGTTTGTTGTAATGATCCACCTAAAACTGTAGCTTTAGCACATTTATTCAAATTGAATTTCATTCCAATGTTTTCGCTGAAGCATTTTACAGTTACCTTTCAGCTCGTTATCATTCTTAGCATACAACTTTAAAGTCATCCATGTAAAATGGTTTATTTTCTTTTTGGCTATTTTATAACCACATTCTGTCTTGTTAAGTTGACTGGTTAGTGCTATTAATGATATGCAGAATAGCAAGGGAGACAAAGAGTCAACTTGAAATATAGCTCTTTTGATGTTTATTTCACCAGACTTATAGGTTCCATTTATATGATTGCGGTAAAGGGCTGTTTTCCATATCGACATGAATCGTTTGATGAAATTGATGATGACGGGTGATATCTTCTATTTATTTAAAGTCTTTAAGGTCCAGGAATGTGGAACACTATCGAATGCCTTACGATATTCTATCCAGGCAGTACTAAGATTTTTCCTTGCATTGTAGCAGTTTTCCAGGATCATTCTGCTAATAAGTAATTGGTCTTTACATCCACAACAGCGTTATTTCGAAATATCAACAACTAAGGGAAAATATGAATAATAAGAAAACTGTTGATTGTATTTATTCGGATCATTTAAAGAAGAAAAAGATAAATTAAATAATATATGAAGAAAAATTCATGTTTATGTTAAGATAGTAAAACAGAATTTCATATAGAAAAAAAATTCAAATAGAAAGACGCAGTTAAAAAAAAAAACAAAAAAAAAAAACTTGGACGTAACTGCCTCTCAACGGAAAAAAACATCACTACACTTAGAGAGTATTTTGTTAAAAGAAAAAAAAAATTGTTGCTACCATCACTAGTCCTTGCCACAAAAATGATTGTTAAGATAAAATTTTTAATAAATCAAAATTTAATAGAAAAGAAAAAGTTGGCATATGTTTGAGTTTATTACTGCCGTAAAATTTGAAAATAATAATTTATTCGCCCATTGTATATTCTGTTATTCTTTTATTAAAATCGTATATTCTGTTATTCTTTCATTAAAATCGTATATTCTGTTATTCTTTCATTAAAGTCGTATTATTATTATTATTATTATTATTATTATTATTATTATTATTATTATTATTATGTACGCAAGCTTTCATTTTAAGGTTCATAGAGAAGTACAAGCAACACATTTCTACATTTTGTTACCGTGTTCTTTAGAAAAAGATAAAGTGTTCACTTATGTTCTTTTCCAACTCCTCTCAGCCGTTCTTTAATTTATTGTTTATAATAATTGGATAAATATATGCATTTACAGCAAGTATTGTTAAGGCTGGTCACAGATATTTAGTAAATTCAACATGGCCAATAATACTCTCAGTATCACAAAGAATAATCTATCTCCGTTTTCAGATTATCGAGACAGCTTGGTTTTGAACTCCCTCTGTACAAACAAAATTTATATTTATACAAGGGGGTGTTGACAAAGAAGCTCTTCTCACCCTACCAAAATTCTGATATTGTTTAGATTTTGTGAAATGATTCCGGTCGAGGACTTTCCAACTCTCTTATCGTTCCGTAAAAAAGGTAAATTTTTAAATTTAGAACCAAAATTAGAAAGAACTAGTTCTGTGCGTGCGTGCAAGATTTTCCATTAATCTAAATATCTGTATATAACACGCACCCCCTAACTTTAGGCTGAGATATTCTTGGAAAAATCTTGTGTATAGTACAGAATTAATTAAGACTTTTTCGCCAAATTTAACATTTGTTCATTACTATCTGATTCGTGACGTTTAAAAATAATTTATATAGTTTTTAAAAATAATTTATATAGTTTACACTATGACTTGAAATAAAATCTAGAGTTTTTAGAAAATGCACTGACATATTCACGTAAATATGCGACAAGCTTAAAAGACAATTTTCAAAGCCATTCATAGGCAAACGGCTACTCCTATACAGTGAATCAAATATCCCTGAAGCCATTCTAACATTCATTAAAAATGCTACATCACTAAAGCACTGGTCGATAATAACGTGGTACGATCATAGAATTTCTAAAATAAAAACGCATTTAAAATTAAAGTTCTTTAAAGTTAAATTGTTCGTTTTATTTTAAAGAAAATAGCTTAAAGCTAATCCGTATTAAAAAGAAATAAGTTTCCGTAAGTAAAGTTTTTAGACATTTTTAAAACACTCGCTTTCACTCATTGACTCAGACACAAAATTTAAACAACAAATTTCAAAATCAAATATCTGTCCTGGAGATATAGTTCAAAGTAAATTCTCAAATTTCAAATAATGTTTACTTTTTCATTCCGTCAGTCAGTTAAGTGCCATACGTGATACACGCTTGGGCGATAATGTCTCGAAAGAGACACCACTGACTGGGCAGAAGATTATCTCGCAGTAAGTTGCCATTATTGTCTGCGATAGACTGGTTGCCAGCCAAGGCTATAGAACCCAATCTGTCCTGTTATTTACCCCATAACTGGAAGGAAGAGATGGATTAATACATTTTCCAAGGGAATTTGCACATAAGTAAATACAGGCCGTTATCCACTGCACTACAGCGTACATTTTCATTAACCATCATGAAAATAACTTCTTTAATACGCGGCAGGCTTTGAACTGTCGTTTATTCATGGGTCAACAGTTTTCTATTGCTGACTATTTTCACCTGCTTTCTGTTGTGTTTGTTGAAAGTAAGAATATCATAAATAAATAATAATAGTGAATACCATAAAATAAATATCATTAAAACCTTGTTTAAAATATATTAAGCAAAACCAAAACAAGTTTTCCTAGAATGCAATAGAAACGTTTAATTCTTGAGAACAGACTTCGTGCCAAAAATGCTGAACTCATTCTTATTTGCTATCGACCGTCGGAAGATGAAAACTTCCATCTCTTCTCAGCATATTGCTCGTTATAATACGACGGGACTTTCTTCCTTTTATCACATGCAACTTTAAAACAAATGTAACAAGACTACACCCACCAGCAGGGCTGTAGCTGATGCTAAAAAACACCGGGCACAGAGAAAATTGCCCGGATTTATTAGTTGACAATTTGATGACGTCATCAGTGTCATCCGTTTCCAGAAACTATGATTTTTGCTGATGTTTTCGGCTATTCCAATGGAAATAAAGCACACAACGTGAAGGAAAGCAGGAAATCGGGTTCGGACTTTCTGAGTATAACCAGTCTTTTCTCCCAAAATTAATAAATAAACAAACAGATTTTTACTGCGTTTATTCGGATATTTTCTTCGTTTTTTTCTTTCTTTGTGAATTGTTTAGTTTGATTTCTGACGAAGACATTTTTCCTTGCCCGGATTTTCACTATGATTGCACGGATCGGCCCGGACCCGTGTCCGGTGTGCTCGGTAGTCAGATACGGCCATGCCCACCAGTATACAAAAATAAATAAAATTGCATGAATTTAACATGCTTTCAGTGTATGTTTTTTATCCCCGTTAGCACTAGGCTATCCTTGCGAGTATGACCTGAGTAACGCCAAAAGATAATTGATTATATATATAAATCTACCATCCGCCCGTGTATTGAATACTGCTGCCACATCTGATCGGGTACCCCTGCTATTCTCCTCGGGGTTCTTGACAAAATACAACAAAGAATCTGTAATGTGACGGATACTGACTTGGCAGACCGCATGCAGTCACTCACTCACCGGCGTGACGTGGCTTCCCTGTGCCTCTTCTATAAATACTTTCACGGCTTCTGCTCCAATGAACTTAGATCACTGGTGCCCCCTAAGTACGAATTTGCACGAGATACTAGATTAGCAACTAGGTCCCACCCTTTTACAGTGAAACCGATAAAATGTAACCGTAACTTCTACTCCAATAGCTCCTTTTCTCGCACTTCCCGCCTGTGGAATTCCCTACCACATACCTGCTTCCCCAACAGCTACAATCTCCAGGAGTTTAAATGTAAGGTCAATAGACACCTCCTAGCATATTAACTCGCGTCCATTCTCTCAAACACTCTTCCCATCTACATCCTTACCCGTCTATCTCCCTCCTTCTGACATTTCCTATATCTAACCGCTCATTCTCATCACCTTCTCCTATGTAACCCCCTGCGCAATAATGGCAGTGGAATGCCTTGCTTTGGGTGAAACGATTAAATATATATAGTGTATCGAGGCAGCAGATAATTTTCTAAACATATACTGTTAAATATAAATGTCTATTATGTTTAATCATGAGCCGTTCTAAACGTCGTATTTTTGCTTTAATTTCAGGTGAAAATAAAGACAAAAATCCTCCAACATCTTTAGAGATAAAATCGTCGTTGATGGTGGATGTTTTTATGTTAACGTCCTTGTAACCTCTCTGAAAATGACTCATGTGAGCCGAAAGCTTAGAACCAACTTAATAAAAAATTCTCCAAATGTTGCATGAACAAACTGCTACAAACATTTTAGAACAATACTACAGAATTCATAGCTGATTCTATTAATTGAAGGCTTAAGTTTTTAATGAATATTGACTCGAGAATCTGTAGATTGCTTTCTTTGTTTTCTTAGTGTAGGATAGTTGTGTTATCGATCATTATTTTTTTATATTGTGAATGTAGAAATGTAGACAGCTTATTTCTGACATCTTTATAATACGCAAAAGATTATCCGTGAGTATGAACGGATTTTATTTAAAATAAGCAGACACAATGTCTGCAATTTATTTAATCTGACATATATATATATATATATATATATATATATATATATATATATATATATTCTTTTGAGTTAAATTCATTTCTTTTATTTTACCTTTTTTGATGTCAGAAAATATTTAATTCTGCCAAATGATATCCTTTAATTCGGAATTTAATATTTATTAAAATAAAATTGCTAGTAACAAAAGATGAGAAAGGAGTGCTGAAGCGCTTTTGAATTAAGTGTTTTCATTTGGATTCATTCCAGCCTTTAATGTCATGAAGGTCTACAGAACTTCAAGCACAAACTTAAAAACCTTAAATGTGAACGCCAGATTAAATAAAAATAAATGTTAACTAAATAACAAGGACACACAAAAACACCAATATCGATGGATAAACAACAAAACTAGATGCCATAGATATTAATGAATTTAGAATATCATATTACTCTTCCTATAGGGAACAGTAGTTAAAGGAAGTAATGTTCCCTTTTGAACTTCCGTACTAAAAATAACTTGACAGTTGGGAAAATAGTAAAATAAAGCTATTTTTTAAATAATGAAGAAGCGGAATCTTGAGATTATTCGATTCTTCAAATATAACAGAAAATATACTTAGTCATTCGCAACCAAAAGAATTAGTACTGAAAAGAGACAAGTAAATTTCTCGTATATTCGTCGTAATTTTTTGTCTTATCGAAATGATGTGCGTTGTGATGTAATGTTTATCGGCTCGGAATGCGAAGTCGGAGTGCCGAGTTAGAATTCCAGGTGAATTCGTTGCATTCACTTACGCACAAATACCTTGGGAAAAGTATTAATCCATCTCTTTTCTTTCTAGCTGTGAATTAAATAGCAGGAGAGATTGGATCTTATAGCCATGGTTGACAACTAGTCAACTACGAAAAGAAATTGCAACCTACTTCAAGAAAAACTTCTGCCTAGTCAGTCATGGATAAAAAAAAGACATGATCACCCAAAGTGTATCACATATAGCACTTAACTGAGTGAATCTGTATTAAAATGTGTTTTAATAATTGCAAGCACCAACTCTCGGGAAAAAATTACGTGTTTTATAGAATTTTTATAAGATTTCAGGACATCTGATTTGATATCGCATTTTTTTTTTTTTTACAGTTTAATATCAAGAATTTTTCATTTTAATACTACAAAAAGCATGTAATTATTCCCAATTTTAAATGTATTCATGATGTATCAAAATGTGGTCGGGTGTAATGGAAACTCCCACCCACTACAATATTATAAATAAAATTTACAAATCAAGTCAATCATTAATGTGCTGAAACTTTGATTTCAATAGGATAATTTTTGATAATTTTTCCAAGTAACGGCGGGGAGCATATTTTTAAAAATGTAATATTTTTGTCATGTATAATACTCACCCATAACTATTACGTTAAAAAAAACTCTGGGAATGGGCATATCGTGCATGACTTAATTACAGCATTTCATGGCCAATTTCTAAAGAATAGATTCTATTTTTTAAAAGGGCATTATTTGATTTTCTCAAAGAGTAATATTTTTGTTGTTTATAATACGCATGTGCGTTGTGGTGCAGTGGATATCGGCTCGGAACGAGAAACCAGGGAGCCGAGTTCGAATTCTAGCTGAATCCATTGTATTCACTTACGCGCAAATACCCTTGGGAAAGATATTAATTCGTCTCTTTCTTCCAGTTATGGATTAAATAGCAGGACAGATTGGGTTCTATAGCCTTGGTCGGCAACCAGTCTACCGCAGAAAGCAATGACAACCTACTGCGGGATAATCTTCTGCCCAGTCAATCATGTCTCTGTCGAGACATAATCGCCCAAGCGTGTATCGCGTATGGCACTTAACTGACTGATAATACGCATCCATAACTATTACGTTTAAAAAATATAGAAATGTGCCTATCATACATGAATTAATTTCATGGCTGCTTGCTAAGGAATAGCTTTGATTTTTTTTTCCATAGTTTGTTGCAGTTATAATTAAATCACCTACAAACGTCAAAACTTGCTTCGACATGGACATTATATGCGTGTTACTAACAGGTCTTTCGTCGCTGGGGTTCTTTCTGTAAATAAGTTTGGATTTTATGTGAAAAGTTAAAGAATTCTATTAGTTGGATGCTACATTTTTTTATTTTTTTTCAAACAAAAAGTTTCATGCAAAGTTTTTTTTTCTGCAGGCTTTTGTTGCCAAGAATTGTCTACTGGGTTATTTCGATTTAATAGCAAGATCATACAGTTCAATTGAGAAGCAAATAGAAATCCTCATGAGATGCAGAACATTTACATGACCCGAAATAATGTGGCCGAATCATCAAGCATCATTTCGCTGCTACTCTCGAAATCCAATGTCTGCTGGTAACGTTTTAAAATAATCGGTTTGATTCGGTATTTTCTTTTTTTAACTCGTTTAATGCTATTTTCATGTTTGTTCCTTCAGGATGTAGGTGGTAATGGCTCTTTACATGTTCTCTTTCTTTATCTGTAAAATAGCATACATTATTGGCGAGGATAGTACAGGGTGACCAATAAAAGAAAAAAAAGGTAAATTCAATAAGACGTGAGACGACCATTTAAAACTGGTAACGACTGATGTGACTGAAATTCAGCAAGATTCTCTGCACATTTCGTCAATCTCCCATGTCGGATGCTCTTCTTTGAAAAGAAGGATAACTTGATGTTCAAAATCAGTGAGTTGTTTAGCTATACGAGAAGGGCAAACCGAAAGACGAAAGTCGTCTGTAAATAACCTTTTAAATAACGAGTCACAAGATCGAGGAGCAGTTAATCAATCATTAAAAAATTGGTTAAATTATCACAAGAGAGTCGAACGATTTTTCAAGGTCATGAATATTCAAAAATAATTATTCAAGGTCAATTCTTAAAAGTTAAAACAGTGGTAATAAATGTGTTGCTTTTTTAATACACACCCGTAGTTTCCTCGTTATCTTCCCCAAGGATTGTGATTCAGTTTTCCTTTACATACACTGGCTGCCGAACAAGTTTACCCTTGTTTAGATGAATTGATTCAATCACTAAGTTTTTTCAATATTAATGTTATTTTTTTATTGCAAGACAATTAGACTAGTGTTATTTTTTGGTCGAATTTTATGTTTCACTGGCCAAAGAAGGACGGTGGACATCGGCGGGGTAAGGGGGTGCTCTCTTTGTTGCAAATGCCCGGATTATCGTGGCGTAGCACAGAAAAGTCTGCTGAGTTGCTATGTTATACTGTAGCAGTAGGGAGATAGTTAATGTTTATTAAATTGTCCTTGTGTGAAAATTACCAAACTCCCCACAACTTAGGGTTTATCAGGTCATCAGAAGCTTGAAACGTGGAAGAATAAAAGTATACCTTTTGTCTGTTTAAATAGAAATTTAATAATTGAACAAAATAACATCAATTTGTAGAAGTTAAATGATCAATGAAAAATAGTAGTAAGGAGTTAAATGAAATCAGCTTATAGTTGATAGTAGCAGAATGTGTGTATGTAGAAAGATTAAAAGGTTACTAATAAAGTCTGTGTTATTTTCCGTTTTTATGGCAGGCGAAAAAGTGAAAAGGAAGATGAAGCAATAAAAGAAATTGTACTTATCGGAGTTTATATTTAGGAGTCAGTTGAAGTATCTTGTTGGTGTTGTCGTCGTCGTCTTCTTTGTTGACTGCCGGAATTTTTAGGATAGAGAAGAAGTAAAAGAATTTAACACGGGTGAAGAAGGAGAACGAATGTGTGACGGGACCTTTATGTTCGAGTCGGCATTTGAAGCTTCCTTTGTCACATGTTGCTGGTGTACGATATTGCGGCTTCCCTCTCACTGAGTGATTCGGCTTTATTTCTTTTTTTTTATACCGAAAAACCTTTTAACATAAACTCGTTAACTTTTCTCTGAATTTTGCAAATCACTTCCTTCCATTGGTTAGAAAATCTATTTAACATTGAATCGCGAAATTCGGTTTCTTCTTTTCCTTTCAATACGGGGTCAATCCTTTTCCTATTCGTTTAAAATCAGGATTTCACACGTCATTGATAATTTTTGTAAAAGTGAAGAAGAGAAGTGAGTTACTTTTAATTTTATGTTCACTACAATATCCATCCTCCTGCGTGGCAACGAATGCAGAACAATTTCTTCATAGATAAAGAGTTGAGGCAGAAGTGATGTGGTTCTACAAAAGGGTGTTCAGAATACCATGGAATGAACATGCGAATAACAAGGAAGTTTGAAGGAAAGGAAAATAGAAACAAAACGGATAATCAGAAAATCAAAAAGATTTGAAATTTGAAGAACACATAATGAGGAAAAATGTCTTGGAGAATTTGACACTTATAAGACATAATGAAAGCAAGAGAGCTGGAGAGGAAAAACCTACTATAACAAGTCTGTATAAATGGATAATAATGGTAACATTATTCATTTCCTTATAAAGAAAATATTTGGCAATCATTGACAGGTGTGAATTTATAAAATCATTCTCTTACAACAATTCTACAGAAAAATAAGATTATCATGTTCACTGTTATCGCTCTTTCCGGTACTGATGAGGGTTTCCTTCCTAACCTTCAGTTTGAAATAGTGTGGAAAGTCAATATCGAGACTGTCATTATTTTCTCTTCGAGTTACATGCAAAATTTATTGCTCCTGTTGGAACTCAAGTGATGTAGTTTTATTATTTTGTACAATTCTTTGGTTCTGTAACGCAACGAGATTCGGAGTAGGATGGTCCTCGCTGAGACCTACAGGTTTAATCTGCGCGAAGGCATTTGATCTGGGTAATCTGTTATATACAGCTCACGGTTTAGGTATATCTGAATTAGTTTGGTGTCATGCATGACATCAATGTGTTTTGATTCGACGAGACTCTTTAAGAATGTGGGTTTAGTATTTAAGTTGACGTTTTAGAGGTAGAATAGAAAGTCGACAGAATAGTAAAGAAAGAAGATTGATAAGAGGTACCATGGAATCGAAATTGTGGAGATTCACGATAATTCACGTCATGAAAGAACATGGCACATAAAAGAAGGCCGGGTAGAGCATGATAGTGTCAAGATGACGTTCAATACGATTGAGCACGGCGGGGACGAAATTCATGTTTTAACCAAAAATTATAGCACCAGAGAAGTCTCACTCGTAATTTGACTTCAGAAACACTAAGATTTTTATGTGTAGCGTCTCTTAAGAATGAGGATGATCATGGATCTCTATAATTTTCTGTCTTTTGCAGCACTTAAGACAAAATTTACTATCTCTTAATCTGATTCGATTTGTTTTGTACGACTTATGAACGTTATGCAGGTTATTCAAAACCAGAAAATATTTTTAGATTTTAAGAAATCTTTAGAGATAATGATATTTTTAATGATACCAGTTTTACTAATGTTATGTCGTGAGTAAGAATAAATAACTCAACAACAGGAATAGGTTAATTGTTGTATTCCGTGGAAATAGTATTTACAAAGGTTATTAGTATCCAATACAAGAATAAAGGTTAATCGTCTCAACCGTCGTAAGACGTAGTATGAGCAATGGGTACTTCCGGGTCGTCACCGGAAGTCTACGACTGACTTGTCGATCGGCTGCTCGGCACACTCTCTTACGTAGATGCCACCATTACTTTACATAGTAATGGCATAGTCCATTATAGCCGAACAGGCGCGGGCGTCCCAACAACTAATTAATCCATAGCTGAGGGAAGAGGTGGGTTCATACCTTTCCCATAGATATTTTCGCGTATGTGAACATAATGAACCTGACTGGAACTTGAACTGGAACTCAGCTATCTAATTTGCAATTGCTAATCATTATTGATTACACCACACGTACATAAAAGCTTACAGTACTTGGTATTGCTAAGCAGTCATCTATATAGGTATTTACCAGACTCGATCTTGCTTAACTTCGGTAATCGTACGAGAACTGGTATTTCAACATGATATGGCTGCAAGCCCACTTAATTCTTGTTCTGCCAAGCATTTACACAATTAACGTTAGGGAGGTCATGCGCTTCTTGCCTCTGTCTCTCTTAACTATAATATGCTTAGTAAGTGTCAAATTCTCTAAGCTCGCTTTCCTCATTATGTGCACTTCAAAATTCAGCTCTCTCTCACGCTATTTTTAAGTGCCCTTTTTTGTTTCCATTTTCTCTCAAACTTCGTTGCTCAAATATTCAGTCGATGATATTCTCAGTATCCTTCTGTTGTACCAGATTTCTGTTACTTCAGATATATTTTACATCTGTGAGATTGCAAATTGACATATCGGAAGATTGATATTGCATCATAGTTCAGCACTCTTTTCTTTGTTTCCAATGGAATTTTCCTGTCTCTTGATACTCTGCTTAGCTTTTGGAATGCTCTTTCACTATTCCAATGCGCCTTCGGATTTTGGTCTTGCACATACAACCCTCTGCTAAAATATTTCTTAGATATTTTAATCTTTGCACTTGTTTCATTTTTGTGTTTCCGGTTTTTAATTCGTATGTTGAGCTGTTTCCTTTGCTAGGAATCATATATTGTCTTTTTACGTTTGATATTTATATTTTCATCTCGCCTAATTTATTACCATCTTTAAGAGATCCTGTAGTTTCATTTCAGGCTAGCTATTAGCACTAAAAACAAAAACATTTCACTTGAAATAAAATTGTATCCAAATATTTATAGCCTATTTCTAACTCGGATTTTTCTGAGAAAGTTAAATTAGTCCCGTGAATAAAAAAAAAAAAAAAACATTAAAATATTCATTTATGCATAACCTAAACTTGTGATGCAGTGGATATCGACTCGGAATGAGAAATCGTACAGTCGGGTTCGAATTCTAGATGAATTCTTTGCGTTCACTTACATGCAATTATCCGTCTTTTCCCCTCCAGCTGTGGGTTAAATAGGAAAACAGATTTGGTTCTATATCCAAAACAGCAAGTCTGCCGCAGAATGGCAACTTACTGCGGGAAAATCTTCTGCTCAGTCAGCGTGTATTACGTATGGTAATTGACTGACTGAAACTGTATTATAGAATTTCTCGAATGAATGATTTTTGCTTTTATTAGGCAAATTGGAACTTCTTTCTTTGGGTGGTAGCCATCCTAGAAAGAGAAAACTTGATTCAAACTGGGTCCGTGAACTGTTAAAAAGACATAATTGAGATCGAAAATGTGTTTTATTATCACTGTAATTAGTTCTTTTTCAACCGCTTAATTTTTGAAGATATCGTGAGCTTGCGCATGTGCAAATTCTTACTAGCACAAATATAATCTCACGCATATGTCATTCCCTCTTGAAATTAACTATAATGATCCCCTGGCATTATACTAATTACCTTATTCCGAATAGGGGTGGCAAAATAGATGACTTAGCTATATGTGATCATAACTTGATTCATTAGAGTACTATATTAAACTTGCGTTTTTAATGACATCTAAGATCCCCAGAAATGTCTGCTTAGTAGTGATCTCCTTTTTAAGTAACAGGTGACATCTTTTTTTTATGTTCGCCTGATACAAGACCCAAGAGCCACTGAAGGTACTGTAACAGTGTGGAGTTGTAAGATCGTAAGAAGGATCAAGAAGTGAAGTGTTTGGGACCATGCAGGAAACGCTAAACTTGAAGAGGTAAGTATTTAATTTAATGAACAGCATTTCCGAATTCAGCTGGAAACGTTAAAAGTATAAAGTGGGAGTAAATTTTTGAAGGAATCGG
This sequence comes from Ascarosepion bandense, assembly GCA_037127315.1. Lineage (NCBI taxonomy): Eukaryota > Metazoa > Mollusca > Cephalopoda > Sepiida > Sepiidae > Ascarosepion > Ascarosepion bandense. The sequence goes on along the minus strand of JBBBDQ010001822.1, from coordinate 1,186,810 downwards.
AAACCAAGGTAAACCTCTACTCTTACTGATAAAGAAGGACAAAAGTTAAATAAAGATAAATAATTAGTGAATAAAATTTCAGATGTTAGGAGTATAGAGCTGCGGTAGACTTTAGAAGGAACTGGAAACCTATTTCTAAACGGGAAACAGGTTCTAGATTACATGTTAGCAGTTGGATGAATAAAGGTCGTTTCTACATCAAATATTGTGTAAAAAGATTCCTGTTAAAATACCTCTGATAATGAGATGGGGTAGGAAGATATTGGTTCACCCCTTTACTAAAGGAGCTATTATGGGGACGTGACCTAGTGGTTAGAATGTTCTCTTTCTTATCATCAAGCCTGGGTTGCAATTTCACCATGGTCGATTTGTCAGGAAGGTGACTTTATGTCAGTGGTCTGGAGGAGGCGATACCAACGTGCGGCGGCTTTAGAAAGTGCCTGAAAATCATACCATGGATTGACCCTAGCCATGTGAGTGAAATTGGGTAGACGGAACCCTTTGGGAACTGTCGATGGTTGTGCTAGTCATCGTGACCGAGGGTTCGAGCGTCCTGGCCTTGTTCAAGCGTTCACTCCCATAAACTGTAACTGAGTCCACTTAGCATAACTGCAGTATAAACCACAGGTGAAACACTCACAAATGTGCTTGAGCAGACGTCTGCGACGGAGATCAGCTAACGATTCTTGGATATGAGTACATTCTGAACATTCTGAACCTAATTTGAACTCTTGTGTTCCGATTCAATTATTAATAATTGTTATTCTTTATGGACATAGTTTGAATGTTGGTTTAAATTTTATCTTCCGGCATATGTATGTCCCTTTGTGATGGAAGCATCGAAATAGCGATTTGGTGGAAAGTCTATTTTTTAAATACAAGAATGTCAAAGAACATGAGTTTAAAAAATGCAAGCGCATATATCCTAGATTGAAATCTAATTTGAGAACTTTCTGCAAATATTTAGTAAAAAAGTCCATCTTCTAAAATAAAACATATTTTTCTTCTCCCAAAAGTCTTCGCACATAATTGTAAGACCTTAGCTAGATGAAGACACCATTACCACTTAGGATCAAACCCGCTATTCGGTTGTAATTGATCGAGCGAGACAAGCTTATTAACCATTACACTGAAGCAGTCAGGAGATGGTTAATGTTTTTTGAATTGTCCTTGTGTGAAACATAACCAAACTCCCGACAACTTACAGGTTTTATCCAAAATTATCAGAAGGTTATCAGCAGGTGGATTTGTAGAAGAATAAAAGTGTACCTTTTGTATGTTTAAAGAGAAATTTATTCATATGAAAAGAATAACATGAATTGGTAGAAGTTAAAAGTTCATGAGAAACAGTATTAAGAAGTTAAGGGTATCAAGAGTTCGTAGTAGTAACTTGTGTGGATGTAGGCAGGAACGTATGTATGTATGTATGTATGTATGTATGTATAAGCGTTTATTGTTGGGTAGGATTGTCTTTGAAGTTATCACTCAGAGTAAATGGCGAAAAGAATGAGGCGAGAGAGAAAGAGGTAATAATAGCGATCGTTTGACGTTTGTCAAGGGGACGTGTTATTTACGCTCGTTGTCTTAACTCTCTGGCGATGGTCGTCTTGTCCCGTCTTTTATATCGTTTGTAGGTAATTTGGGAAATTTCTGGCCTTCCCATTTGATGACAAACATTTCGGATCGAGGTGTGAAATTTCGCGAATTTTGTGTGTGCTGAGCAAAGTTTTTAAATTCGAGTAAATTCGTTTATTTCTAACAAAATCAATGAGTCAGTGATTAGCATTTGAATTTTTAAATCTAGAACTTGTTTTGTTCACTACAACACCACGTCGTAGTGTTCAATATATAGAAATACCTTCTGCATATGCCTTCCGAAATTTCTCCAACCTACTTGTAAGACAGGTAAATAAGGACACCACTTCCACTAATTCTTATCAGGCATTTTTTAATCATTCTACCCCAAGCAAAGAAGACGCAAGAAGTGTTAGAGAATGAGCAAAAACACTATAATGGTGAGAGAACAATAAAATAAGAATTAAGACAACAAAAGACGATTGACATTCAATTGAAAGTTTTGAAGATGAAGGTCGATTGGGAAAGAAAGAAGCCGGAACAGAGTTCCACAAACGAGAAGTACAATAAAGGAAAATTTGGTTTAAAACACTGACCCCAGGTGGCATATAATGTTCAGGTTTATTTTTTCGCACTTTTTAAATCTAAAGCCATTAAGATACAAGGGATTTCTAGAGAATGAGAAGAAAAACATTAAAAAGAGCGGACAATAAAAGATCAAGAATTAAGACAGAAGATAACAGATGACTCTGCATTCAAATTTTTAAAGATCAGAGATGACTAGGAAACAAGAAGCCAGAAGAGAGTTCCACAAGCGAAAAATGTGTTGAGAGATATTTCTATCACGCCATGTATTTTACCAGCGATGTTACAACATTGAGTTTATGAATCTTGAACTTTATATCAAGAATTAAAAAAAGAAACTCAAATATAGTTTCCTTCCACCAACTAGGCATACTTTGATCTGTAGCCGAAATAAATTCGACCAGAATTTCTACTCAGTTTACTTCCTCGGGTCATTTGTTCTCAGTTAAATTCCAACCTCCTTAACTAAATGTATCTCTGACAATATATTCCTCCTTTGTATTATTACATTCCATCGTAATCTGTATTTCATATTAAATCTCCTTGAATGTCTTCCTATATGAACACCCTGTAAATCCATGATATTTAACCTTAGCTGCGCAAGCCAGAGGCTTTTAGCCATTCTAACACTTGTGCCTCTTTATGTAAAATTTTTTTTTCATCCAAACATACTACCGACTCTTCCCCGCGAAGATTTCGAGTTCCTTCGAGATTAGCGTTGTCCTTTATATTTAAGACCCTGTCGCAACGGCTGAATATTTTTAAAAATCATGATCTGATTATTCTTGCTTCGATCTCCGTCCAACGCAAAATCAAATATTGAATGGAAAGCTCTCTAAATTGATACATGTCTTACAATCCAAATACCATTGGATAAGAAATTCTCGATTTGGTGCACAAGAAAGACAGATACATTTGATTTGTACAAAATCATATAATAAAAATAAAAATGATATATCTCTTATTCAAATAGCTATCTACATCTCTGCCGTCCATAGGGTCTTTCTAACACATTAAGACTCTGTTCTAAGTGAGCATATCAACCAGTTACAACGCGTTTTCACAACGCTCAACCGATTTTAAATGTTTTTCTAAAACTTGATTTATTCACAAGGAATAATATTTGCAGTATAGAAAAACTACATAAAGTAAGAATAACCAAATTGACAAATTCGAATTTTTGCTTCTTTTTTTTTACTTTTCATTATTTATCATGATAATTTTTAAAAAATCTCTCAGTACTGATCTTGCCATATTAAAATTAACAATGGAACACATGCGAGTAGAATCTATTACCAACTCATTTGACGGTGGCAGTGACACCAAATGACCAATCGTTCACAGCTTCTCTGGGCCGAGTCCCTTCAGGACGTAGGTGATCATGTCACTTCACAAATTCTTATCCTTTGTATCTCTAAGCATTTGTAATTCTATCATACCAGCCATTGAATAATCCGTTCACTCAAGGTGGTCAGTTGTATGGCCCACTTCTACCTGTTCCGTCTTCTTTCACTGTATTCTGCAAAGGTCATATTCCATGCACTTCGTTCTCATTGTGTCACAGAAATGTCAACTTTCTGATTTTGAATTGTTTTTTGTTTCCATTTTAAATTGACTACTTTTAGGTTTCATTTTGAATTTTTCTTCTTTAGGTTTTCTTCATTACGTTTCTTCTTTTGGTCTATTTTGAATTTTCTTTTTTAGGTTCCATTTTGAATTGTCTTGTTTTTTGTTTTGTTTTGTTTTTTGTTTTTTTGTTTTTTTGCTTCTTTTTAGGTTCCATTTTGAATTGCCTGATTTTTTTTTTGTTTTTAGGTTCCATTTTGAATTGATCTTCTTTTAGGTTCTATTTTGATTTGTCCCATTTTTAGGTTCCATTTTGGTTTCTTTTTTTTTTTTGTAGGTTCCATTTTGAATTGTCTTTTTTACGTTACATCTAGAATTGTTTACTTTTTAGGTTCCATTTTGAATAGTTATTTTAAGGTTCTATTTTGATTTGTCCCATTTCTATGTTCCATCTTGATTTCATTATTTTTGGTTCCATTTTGAATTTTCTGATTTTTTGAATTGTCTGCTTTTTTTTAGGTTCCATTTTAAATTATTCTTTTTTTAAGTTCTATTTTGATTTGTCTCATTTTTAGGTTCCATTTTGATTTGTCCCCATTTTTAGGTTCTGCTTTTTTTTTTTGTTTTTTTGTTTTGTTTTAGGTTCCATTTTGAATTGTTTCATTTAGGTTGCATTTTGATTTATTCCCATTTTTAGGTTCCATTAAGATTTTTTTTAGGTTCCACTTAGAATTGTCTGTTTGTTTTTAGGTCCCATTTTGAATTGGCCCATTTTTAGGTTCCACTTTGAAATGTTCTTTTTTAGGTTCCATTTTCTTTGTTCCATTTTTAGGTTCCAGTTTATTTGCAATTGTTTTTTTAAGTTCTATTTTGATTTATCCTATTTTTAGGTTCTATTTTGATTTGTCCCATTTTTAGGTTTCATTTTGAATTCTCTATTTTTGTTTTTTGTTTTTTTTGGTTGTTTTTTTCTGTTTTAGGTTTCGTTTTGAATTTTTTTGGTTTTTTAGATTCTATTTTGAATTGTCTGTTTTTTAGGTTACATTTTGAATTGTCCTTTTTTTCTTGTTGCATTTTTCTTTAAGACCTCTTTGTTGCTTACTCGCTCCGTGCTATTTTCAGCATTCCCTTCTAGGACTAAATTTCTGTGGCCTCGAGTCTCTATGGTTTGTGTAGATATCGTTTCGCATTCAATGTCATATAAGAGGATCGCTATTGTATAATAATCCGGCACATTTTCCTGATCTAATTTCTTTTAAAATTACCTCAGTTATTAATAGAAACCCCCTCTCTTAGTTTACGTATTGGAGAAATAAGTTAACCAGAAGAGATATTGAAGGCTTGGATAATAATTAAATTCATTCTAAGAAGCATTCATATAATCAAGCCCTCTTCGAACACAACAACAACTACGAAAATTAGACCCGAAAATACGAAAGCCCCTGACATGTATGTCAGTTAACAAGGAATCTCAAATGGGTGGATGTCTTCCTGTGAAACCTTTTATTGGCCTAAAACCTGCCCACGCTTATGCTGTTCCTTTTCGAGAGGCTCCATTTTATCCTTGCGAATATTGGGTAGTAGTGATCATTGATATTAAGCTGATATATTATTCTACTAAGCAATGTTTGTATTCAATCACCAGTTCCAGTTCGGAGATAGTTGATAAAACAATCGTTACCAAAACGGAAGCTTCAATAACAGATTAACAGATGTTCAGCTTGCTATTCTTTACTTGTTTCTTTGCATTCATAAGATTTTATATCGATAACGTCTTCCAGTGCATTGTATCAGCTAAGTTTATATCAGGAGCGCATTAAATATTCCTTGTTTAAGTTGCTCGATGACTACCGAAAATTAACACAGAAAATCGTATATATATATATATATATATATATTGTATGTTTAGGGTATGGATATCTTTAAATTTATGTATAAATGAAGAATACTGTTAAGCAAACAAATTTGTAAAGAATTATACTGGCGACGGATGATTTACATGTAGAAATATAGTTTTATATATATACATATATATATATATATATATATATATATGTATATATATATATATTACTACCTGATGAGACATTGTCATTTCAATGTCGAAACAAAATGTACACTTTGTAGTGGACAATAATTTGTACATGTTCTAAACTATAATAAATATTCACAGTTCTATTTTGTATATCGACCACTGTTTTAAACGTTGTAAATATTTCTTCGTTCTTTATTCATTCATATATATATATATATACAGACAACGCAAGTTTTACAAGTAAGAATATATATGTATTAAATATACACACAGTGGGTAACAAAAGTGTTTAACACATCAGATTTTTATAATTTTCACAAAACATATTGTCAATTTGTATGGTACTTCAAATAATTTAATGAACGTTGTTTCTCAATTTTGCTTTGTTTAGTTAAACATGGCTTGCATGTACTTTATTGGCAATTTTCGAATTTGACTGTGTGCAAAAGTAGTTCACACGTATACAAATAATACGGTATGAAGGGTATTCAAAAAATGATGTTCAAGTATTCTGAGATAGTGGTTTGTGTCAGAAAATACCACATGCTAGAAACCCGGGTAGTTCGGTGCAAAATCATATATATATATATATATATATATATATATATATATATATATATATATATATATATATATATATATATATATATATATATATATATATATATATATATATATATATATATATAACGCTGAATACACGGGATCCCGCTCGATCACCGAAGTTAAGCAACGTTGAGCCTGGTTAGCACTTAGATGGGTGACCGGTTGGGAATACCAGGTGCTGCAAGCGTTTATCGATGGATGTACGTAGTGTTACGGTGGATGTCGGCTTAGAAGGGGAAATCGGTGAGCCGAGTTTCACTTCCAGTCGAACACTCTGCATTCACTTACGCACTGGTACCCTTAGGAAAGGTATTAATCCGTCTCTTCCCTACAGTTATGGATGAAATAGCTTAGGCCTGCTGTTCATGCGAACTTCTGCACCGAATGTTTGTTATCAGCAGTTCTAAAAGTGTGGATCGTGCTACACAAGCCTTCACCACTCTAAACAATTCTTTGTGTGGCAGTCTGAGTTAGACACTCATATATCGAAATCGACGGGAGAGTCCATAATATATATATATAGTCATCCGCAGACAGTTCTGTTTCGCTGTATCACAGCTCATCATAACGTTTAGACATCCGATTGCTTTTAACCAAAAATGAAACCAGACAGAATTGAAATCAGTCGGCGATTTTACCTCTGAGCTATGGATGCTCGGTAGAGGAAGGCGGACTTTAGCGTCGTATATACAATGTAAACACACGCCAGGAGCTGAGAGTGTTCAAATTTGTTACTGAATGAACGACGCGTTGATGCGCGGGTAGCTACTGTTTTTATAAAGTCTACCATTCCTCCATCGTGTTCAATCGGAGTGTGGGAGCGTAAATAGCCATCCTAAGATAGATCTGTTTCGCTGTATCACAGCTCATCAGTAGTGACAGATGTGCATTGTGGTGCAGTGGATATGAGCTCGGAAGAGAAATCAGTGAGCCGAGTTCGAATTCCAGTTGAATCCCCTGCATTCACTTAAGCACTGGTACCCTTGGGAAAGGTATTAATCCGTCACTTCCCTCCAGTTATGGGTTAAATAACAGGATAGTACTTGGGGACCCTGATCTTTAAAAAAAAATCCCAATAAATCTTGATACCCGAAAAGCAAAAGGTATTACTAGACATAAAACTTGTATAAATTGTTGAAAGAAAAAAGGTATTACCAGCAATAAATAAATAAAATTTAGTTGGCAAGAAATGACCCGCCGAGGTTGATATGTCATAAAACCAACCAACCAATCAACTCACTGCTCATCGTGATGTCGATACAAAAGATATTGGATTGTACAGAGATAATGGTCTCAAGATTATTCGTAACTCCACTAACTCAAAAGTAGATAGAATCCGTAAATACATACATAGAATACCGAAGAACTTTAATCTTAAAGTAATAGTAAATAGCAACTTCAAAATGTTGACTTTTAGATATTACACCTTCCAACAAATAATCCTCTCAGCAAAATTTTTAACATACAATAAAAACAGACGGAAACTTATATCTGCACTGACGATCTTGCTATGATGATAAAAAACACAGTAATAAAATCTGAAAACATTATGTTAATTATAACCAACATACCATAAATAATAACACAAATTTCACAACACTAAAGTATGTCTTTTGCAAAATAAACTTCTTACACATTCCATTGTGTACCAAGCTATTATCTTAACTACTGAAAATCCTAATCTTACCAAACATATGTACTAAGAATAATTTTAAATCCCGATTTTACCAGCATAACTTATCTTTCAATAATAAAGTATATAGTAATTCTACTTTTCTCTATAGCTACTCCTGGCAATTGAAAGATGCAAATAAAACTTCTTCAGTTTAATTGAGAATATTAACTAACGGTAAAACATGTAAATCATTACATTAAATATTTCCTTTGCTTACAAGAAAAGTACTCCATATAATACTAGAATGTGCGTTGTGGTGCAAGGATGTGCATTGTGGTGCAGTGGATATCGACTGGGAACGACAAATCGAGGAGCGGAGTTCAAATTCCAGTTGAATTCCTCGCATTCACTTACGCACAAATACACTTGGGAAAGGTATTAATCCGTCTCCTTCCTCCAGTTATGGGTTAAATAATAAGACAGATTGGGTTCTATAGCCTTGCCTGGCAACGAGTCTACCGCAGAAAGCAATGGCAACCTACTGCTGGATAATTTTCTGCCCAGTCAATCATGTCTCTTTCGAGACATGCTCGCCCAAAGCGTGTATCACGTATGGCACTTAACTGACTGAATCCACAGAATAATATTTCCCAAAACTGACTTATTGAACCAAGGTAATGAAATCACTAATTTTTGCCACCATAGAATCTTCCATACCCTGAAATATATCTTAAATTATCTCAATTTTATCTCAATGTTTTCACTATTTGCTCTTTTTATAAGTTAAAAAATAAAACAAAAATATGTAGCTTATTGAACTGTCAATTTTTTAATTACTATTACTCTTTTATTTATACTTATGAACAAATTTTTTTTAAAGATTTTATCTTTATATTTTTAAATTTAATTTTGATTTCTATACTTTTTTACATTATTCTTATTTTTCATGTTGGCTAAGATTTTATTTTTTTATATTTAATTTATTTTAGTTTATTTTATCTTTTCCAACGTTTCGATATTTTTTTGCTAGTGTTTCCCTTTTCTTTATCATCTCTCTTGTCTCTTGTTTCTACTTTTTACTTTTTCATCAGTTGTTTCCTCATTTATCTATTTAGCTTTTTTTCTGTTTAAATTTTTTGACATTTCTAGCTTTCAGTGGCAAAACATTGAAACACTACTGTCTATGAGTCGTACATACACCATTATTTAAAATGTTAAAACACTCACCCTATCCTATCTCATTGGATGACCTCTTTATTCTTAGTTTTTTATTTATTTTTTATTTTTACTTTATTTTTAAATATCCTTACCACTATATGTTACCAAATGAATTAACCACATTCTTACTGTCTGATGATAGTGTTTTAACACTGAAACTTTAGTGCTATTGAATTGCAGTTTGCTATTATTATTATTATTATTAATATATATATATATATATATATATATATATATATATATATATATATATATTTCATCCATAGAAAATCCTAAAGATGAAAAAATATATATAAGGAATACCATGAACGTATTTAAAAAGCGCTTTTACAATCACCTCTCATCCTTCAATAACAAAGAAAAACAAAACATGACGTCTCTCTCCAAATACTTTTGGAAATTAAAAGACGAAAATAAAACGCCTATGGTTAAATGGAAAATCCTCAAACAAGCAAGAACGACAAAATCTATAAAGGAACCATGTTTTCTTTGCCTTCAAGAAAAAATAGAGATCCTTAAATATATAAATAGTAACAAGCTTTTAAACCAGAGGCATGAAACCACAGTAAACTGTAAGCACATTAAAGATCTAACCCTACAATCATGCTAAGAAATACTAGGAATTTGATTAGATATTTTTATTATAAAAGATTAAAAATCCCATAGAAAAGATCGATCTAATAAATCCTTAAAGTAAGGTCTAATACCCACAAAAATATCTAAATAAATAAAACGAAAAATTAAATGAAATAAATAGGCTTTCAAACTATAATCTATGAAAAATTAATAATTAAAGAAAAAAATCGATCCTCTAAATTTAAAATTAAGATTAAATATACAATTTTTGATAAATTATAAGAAACTGATAAAATACAAATTTGCATTTACCTTCTAAAAAAATACAATTTTAGATTTTTTATAAATAACTTCGCCTAAATACAAAAATACTCCACACTTGAATAAACACCCCTATCCCGCTAAAATAAAAAGTAAAGTAAAAAATTCTATAGAAAAGATCAAACTACTAAATTCTAAAGCAAAATTTAATATTCCGAATTAGATTAGAAATCTACCCGTAAAAACCTTTCTTAAATACAAAAATATTCCGTACTAGAAAAATCAAAATTAAATGAAAAAAATGGCTCCCAAACTCGAAAAAGAATCAATTTCCTATATTCAAAATTAAGATTAAATATACTATTTCAGATTAATTATATTATACACAAAAAATACTCCGTACGGAATAAACATCCCACCCCTATCAGGTCTATCTAAGGAACCCCAAGGGAGACAGCCTGGCCACTAGATAAAACAGAATACATAAAATCTATCTACTAACAACAGACACCCATTAATCAAACATTAGCTAACCACGCCACTGTCCTAAAAATTCTTAGGGTCAACAAACAAGATGGGTTCCCTAATCACAAAAAACTCCCGCACACACATGCACAACTGGCCAAGTAATCAACCTTAACACACCACTTTCTTCGAAATTCTAACTAAAAGATATACCCGACCAATAAAAACGTACATTCTAACAGCGAATGCCATTAATCAACCATTTAACTTCATACACCAAGTTCTTCAAAAGTCTAACGGTCAACACGGAAGACATGTTCCCTTTATTATCAATAACCCCAACCAACCTCACAATAACAATGAACCAAATATAGATAGCGATGATTTCAGTTCTTGCTCATTCCTCTTGAGGAGACGTTGGATACCCAATGTCGAAACAACCACATGATTGTAGAGGACATATATAGAAAAAATTATGTACATATTCTAAAAAATAATTTATAATAAATATTCACAATACATTATATATCGAGCACTGTTTTAAATTAATGTTTTGGGCGGTGAAAAAAAATTCTTTCTTCGTTCTGTACGCACTCGTATATATATATATATATATATATTATTTTACTCGGCTTCTCTAGTCTTCAAATCTTTGATTCTGAGTTGTATAAAATGTAGTTATATAATGACATCGAGTAAATGATCTGAGGACACTCATCTAATTTGAACATACACATTCATTGGTATATATGTATATATACGTACCCCATCCCGAGAGTCGTAGTTGGTGTTATCATGTCAAGAGGATTTTATCTTTTCTTTTCGAAGTATCATGACATTTCTCCCCAGTGACTGATAAAACCGTTACTACTTTCAAACGACTAACTTCACCGATCATACTTAAAGATGACAGGAATTCAATGTTAAGCTGATGGATAAAATTTTCCCTAAGTTTCTTCTTAGCGTATCGTCTTTGTCTGTAGTAAGAAATCTGTTCCATGTTGAGCCCTTGTCTGCAACACTGAAACGTTATACGAAATTTATCAATGATTGAAATTGACTTTTGTCTATCCATGTATTTAAATATTTCGTTTATGAAAGTCCGTCTCTATCATTTTCCAGTATCGACAAATGTTTTGTGAGCAAGAAAGGACTATCTCGTTTATTCTATTAGATATTAAAACAGCCCAACAAAGACTGATGCCACTTTAGTAGAAGAGAGTATTTTTAAGTAAATTATTTGCAAAAATATGTCTTGAGTTATATTACTATGCAAGCTCGTTTTTCAAAACGTTTTCGTTTAAACTACGTAACTTTAACGTCTAGTTAAATATATATATATATATATATATATATATATATATATATATTTACTTTCTTTTTTTCTCTCTTGATATGTGTGTGTGTGTGTGTGTGTGTGTGTGCGTGCGTGCGTGCGCGCGTGCCCGCGCGCCCGTATATATATTTTAGACATTTTTTTAATTTTCTACAATTTCATGGGTAATACGTATTTCGAAGCCGGAAAAAAGCTGCTCGTCAGACCCAAAAATACAACAGTATCTTATATAACTCTGTTAAATTAAATAAATTTAACATTGAGTTCTTTGAGTTTGGCTCTATCGGAATTTACCTGACTTATAAACCAAGTTTTCTACGTTATATATATAAAAAACGACTTCCGGACCTATATCGGTATGTCCGCCGGTCCTTTCAAACAAAGACTGTATAACCACAGGTACTCTTTTTCGTACCCCGGTCAGAGGTACCAGACAGCCCTTTCGCGGGCATTCTGGAAAATGAAAGAGGAAGGGCTGGATCCTGAAATTAGCTGGAAACTAATAGGTTCAGCCCGTACTCCGAGGAATTTTCATGATAGGTGCTGTCTATGTTTACTGGAAAAAAATTTCAATATTAAAATACCCCCACCAACACCGGCTATTGAATCTTAGGAGGGAATTCATCAGTAAGTGCCGACACAAGGCAAATTTTTTGAATACTTAAATTTAGAATTTAAATCCCCGTTGACTAGATGTTAGAATATAAATTAAAAAGATTCAATTTAAGTTTTAATCTTAATTTTACCTTAACGTTAACCTTAAAAAGTATTTTAAACCCCTACCTTCCTATCCCAACCTCCTTTAATTGCCTATTTTTAGAAAATATGGATTCTTTTACTAAAACCATTTTTCCTTGGTTAACACATATATGTATATATTTTTTTTCTCTAATAATTTTTAAAGTGATAACTTCCTGTAACTGACATTTAGCTCGCATCTACCTAAAAGGTTTAATTAAATAAACTTAAATAAAAAATTTTAAAATCTTATATTGAAACCCATTCCTTCCCCACTAAATACACCTCTACAAACAGCTCAAAATCTTAACCTTAAAAAAGTAATTTAACTTCTTTAGTTGTCTATCTTCATAAAATATGAACTCCTTTACCAAATCCCTCTTTTCCTTTGTTAACGGGCACACATGTTTGTATATGTGTGTATGTATGTGTATATATATGTGTATATATATATATGTGTGTGTGTATATATATATATATATATATATATATATATATATATATATATATATATATATATCTTTAATAACTTTAAATTCATGATTCTTGTAATGGATAAACTTAATTAAAAATTTTAAAATATTACATTTAAATCTATTCCTCCCACTCCTAAATATACCGTTTCAAACCCCTGTAAACATTCACTAGCCTCTACCATTTGATATTTGATACCCCGTCTACCTCTTGTCTCTACACCCTGTAACCTCGCCACTAGCAGTCTGAAAAAAATTAAAAAACTATGACAGCATATAGACAAATAGAAAATTTTCCAGAAACGTGTAGAAAGTAATTTATCATTCCTACTCCTAATCCTCAAAAGAACGACGCAGACCCCGAAAACTAGAGACAGCTAGCATTAATCAGTTGTCGATATAAAACACTGAGAAAATAGTCGACAACAGGTTGAATTGGTACCTGTTATCTAAAGGCTTAATCAGTGACTTCCAATCTGCTTTCAGTTGGGAAAATGTACCATGGACAACTTATACGCCTATAAAACATTTGAAAGGGAAATTCTCATTATGAACGAACATCTTATGCAAGTCTTTTCTTAATTTCAAAAGGTGTACCACACGATATCAAAACTTGCTATCTTGAAAGACCTACCAAGAACTAAGCCTAAAAAAAGGCTGATTCAATTCATACAGTATTTCCTGGAAGACCGAAAAGTCTCATGGTTGTCTCGCTTTATATAAGTTGGTTATATCCGGTGAAAATACACATCCTTGTCTTACATCCTTTTTATTTTCTACACATGCTTCACTAATTTTCAGTTTGTATGCAGGCCGTTTGCTGCCTGTGGAGGTTCTTGGTTAGTCTGTCTTTCCCAAATGTCTAGGTTGCTGAGCATCTTCATCAAGTTTTTGTGGCTCACGTCCTTTTGCATTGGTATTGACCTTTTCGACAACATTCTAAGCATAAATATTGAGTTTCTAGTTCCAGTGTTCTTGACGGAACCGGACTGTTCTTGTTTTATCTCTGGCTTGATACTGCTGTGCGCTCTATTCATCCGGATTCGAATGATGAATTTTGTTATATGACTCATTAAGCTGATTGTTCGGTGGAGTTCACATTCTTTTGCGCCTGGCTTCTTAGGCAGTGCTATAAAAATCGATCTGCTTAGGTCTTCCGTTATTTCACAACTGTTATAGATTTAATTTATTATTTCTCTAAATTTCTCTGCGCCGAAATCGTCTAAGACACTAGTTTCATATATTAAGCTGCCAGAAAATCGTACCTAAAAAATATTCAACGCAACTTATCAGCTAGGCTTCAGACTAGTCAGTCAGTTAAGTGCCATACGTGAAACAGGCTTGGGCGATCATGTCTCGAAAGAGACATGACTGACTGAGCAGAAGATTATCCCGCAGTAGGTTGCCATTGCTTTCTGCGGTAGACTGGTTGCCAGCCAAGGCTATAGAACCCAATCTGTCCTGTTATTTAACCCATAACTGGAAGGAAGAGATGGATTAATACCTTTCCCAAGGGTATTTGCGCGTAAGTGAATGCAATGAATTCAAACTCGGCTCCCCGATTTCTTGTTCCGAGCCGATATCCACTGCACCACAACGCACATCCCAGACTTTTAGAGAGTCTTTTGTGGAGAGCTTATACAGAGAAATTGATGAAATACCTCCACATTTAAGGCGCGCTAAACTGGCACTACAATACTAAGTCAAAATAAAATAATGCTCATTTAACCCAGCTTACAGCTGTATCTTTAATTCTAATTAGTGTGATATATTCCAAAAAAAGTTCAATACCATACAACACTCAGAAAAAAATTCATTTCTGAAGAATTAGGGACAACACTCAAATATACTAGAAATAACTGCGGCGAGTATTCCACCACGAACAATCAAGCAACCCGAAGCCTTTCTAGAATTAAATAAACTCCCTAAACAAAACAAAAAAAACGCACCTACTCACATTTTAGAACAACTTTCAGAGCATATTGGAAAACTCACCTAACCATACACTTCCCTATACAGACGAGTCTAAATGTGAGAACAAGAGAAGATGTGTAGCAGTGGGCCAAAATATAATTTTTAAAAATGCGTCTCCCAAAGGAGGCTTATGTAATAAAACCCGCTCTTAACACCATAACAGGGCAAACAAAACATTTCTTAATTTAGGGTGGGGCTCACCGTCATAATGGTTCTGAAGGAAAAAAAAATTGAAAATTAGCACTACTTTCAAACGTAAAGACATCAAACTATGTTCGAATCCTAGACACATCTGGATTGAAGCTAACAATAAAGCAGACCTAGCAGCCAAACCAGCTTTAGATATGAATGTAGACTCAAGGCTCAAAATCCCATAAACTGACTTTAACGTCAGTTTATGGGATTTTGAATTTAAAAGGAATGGCAACGGTGCTTGGATGTTAATCCACACAAACTCTTCGCAATTCAACCCAAACTAGGAAAATGGAAGTCGGCTTAGAAAATCTTGAAAGGAAGAAGTAATACAAGAATAACCCACTCTTACTTACAAAACAACGAAAATCAACCAGTATGCCAAGTATGTGAAACGGCATACACAATCAGATATATATTAACCGAGTTGTCAGCTCTTGCCCGCTCAAGACAAAAATGCTAGTATGTAAACATGTATGAGCTCTTCGAAAAAGAAAAAAAAATGGATGACAAGATTATTTCTTAAAACAGTGGGCCTCTACCCCAAAAATATAAACCAAAAATGAGTTTCAATAAATCAATTTCTCTACGAACTGTATACATGAAAAGAGTATATAATTGAAACCAAACTCTAGACAAAAACTCTCTTTACAAAATCCCGTCAATGAAACGTGGTCTACAAACTAGTTTTTTTTAACAAAGAATATCTAAATCTAGACTTATTTATAAAAGGAACTTTGTCTGTGAGTGTGTATGTGTCTGTGTGTGTGTGTGTCCGCTACCTATAGACTCCGAAACGGCTGAACCGATTTTCTTGAAAATTTACACAGTTCTACTATAAGCGTCTGCGAGTGTTCTTAACTAGGGTTTGTGTCGAGGTACCCCCGATAAATATCGAAAACCGGGTTATAGAAGGAGTGGTCCGATTTTAATCAAATTTGATACACTCATAGATAAAGACATAAGAAACGATATTCAGAAGTTTCAAGGTTGCAGTTCTTACAATAGTGCAGAAAATTGATAATATATGTAAAATATAAAAGGCAACAGTCTGAGCTTCAGGACCATGGATTAGTTTTAAAGCTTTCATTACACCCGAGCAACGCCGGGCTATACTGCTAGTATATTCATATAAATCTGTTGTAAAATCTTGTCGGCATTAAATAACCCATTGGGGTTGATAAGCCGTAAAACAAAACAGGCCAAACCAAGGTACAATTTCATGTCTTATACCGCTATCGTTTTTTCTTTTCTTTTTCAACTCCTTAACATCTATTGCTTATTCGGAATGCGCAATGTGATGCAGTGGATATCAGCTCCAAACTAGAAATCAGATATGCGAGTTCGAATTCCAGCTGAAATTTGTTGCATTCACTTACGCGCAAATATCCTTGGAAAAAATATTAATCCATCTTTTCTCTCTGAAGCTTGGTAGGATAGATTGGGTTCTATAGCCTTGGTTGGTAACTAATCTACCGCAGAAAGTAATGGTAAGTTACTGCGGGAAAATCTGCCCAGTCGGTCATGTCTCAAAAAAAGACATATCGTCCAAGCGTGTAGTATCACCTGCGGCACTTAACTGACACGGTATATCCCCTTGCTTCTCTTAACTTCAATATAACTTGTGGGTATTATATTCTCAAAACCCTCTTTATTCGATGTTTTACAGAAACTTCAATTGTTTCATTCTGATTGTAAGTATATTTCCTGGTCCCCTAATTTCTTGTTGATCCCGTGTTTTTACCATTATATTCTTAGCATTCGTCTGTTGAACCACATCTCTCACTTTAAGTCTCTTCATCTGTGATGATATTGTCCTGTATTTACTTTTATATAAGAAATTAGACAGCAGTTTAGTTCTTTTCTTTTTATTGTTCCCTATTCTTAATACTTTCATTTTCAAGTAGACATCTTTTGCTAATCTTGTATGCCTTTGGATAACTGGTATTTTTTCCATTGTTTTTTACTAGAGCATTCAGAAAGTTCAATTTTGTACCTGCTTGATTCTACCGTTGCAGTTACAGATATCACATCTTAGCCTGTCTTTTTGTCTTCCTCCTACTCTTTCTTCTTCTATTTACTATTTCACTTCAGAACGTAGGCGATCATGGCTTTCCACGTCTTCTTATCCCTGGTGGCTCTTAGCACACTTTCTATTGTTATCACACCCAAACCCCACTCTGCCACCCACCTGCTCAGGCCCTTCAAATATGCTATCCGCTGCTTTCCTCTATCTCTTTCCCCTTTATATGACCTGTGAAACAAAGAAAAAAGTGCTGGACTGCTACGTGATGTCAGTTCTTCAATACGGCAGTGAATGCTGGACAATATCATCGAAAATGAGGACAAAACTGGAAGCAGCGGAAATGTGGTTCTACAGAAGGATGCTGCGGATATCGTGGACTTAGCACGCAAGCAACAATGAGGTGTTGGAAAGAATGGCAACAAAAAGGAAATTGATACTGAGCATCAGAAAGAGACAACTGAAGTTCCCGGGACACGCAATGAGGAAGGAGAGCCTGGAGAACCTGATACTGACTGGCCAAATAGAAGGAAAGAGAGACAAGGGAAGGCAACGGATAACATATCTGCAGGGCCTGATCAGGTGGCTGACGGAACGGGGGTTGACAGGAGTAACGGGAGCAAACATACTGGAGCCACAAGGGGTAGGGAGACGTGGAGAACCATGATCGCCTACGTCCTGAAAGGACAGGGCACATAGAAAAGAAGAAGATTATCAGTTTCTTCCTGATCAAATGTCCCAAATAACTTCAGCTGTCTCTTCTTGATGCTCAGTATTTATTTCCTTTTCGTTTCCATACTTTCTAAAACCTCGTCATTGCTCACATGCTCGATCCATGATATTCGCAGCATCCTTCTGTAGAACCACATTTCAGTTGCTTCAAGTTTTTCATTCATCTTATAAGATATTGTCCAGCATTCCTAGAGTTAATGATTATGTGGTTAACATAACCACCAATGATAAATGCCTGATGAACTTCCAGATCTCTCAGGATTGTCTCGATGCATAGGTTAGGTACGGTGAGAAAACTCATTTTTGTCTGACTTTTCTATTTTTCTGTATCCAGTGAATTCCTCCTTTATCCATATGCAAACTCTTTGTTTCAAGAAATAACAGAAATTAATAATTCATAAAATAAGATAGGGCTTAAACAAAATATGAAAATATTTTTCGGAAATGAGGGTGATAACACGCAACAAGAAATACCATCGCTGAACTTGGTTCAGAGTTGGCATTTCTTGTTGCGTGTTATCACCCTTATTTCCGAAAAATATTTTCATATTTTGTTTAAACCCTATTTTATTTTATGAATTATTAAATTGGTCCACTTTTAAATGAAGTTTGAATTTTCCGGTTTTCAGGAAACAAATGGACGGGAGTTAATTGAAAGCTGAGATGGTTTACTGGATAAGAAATAATTTTTTAAAAAATACTAAAACACTCGTGTCAGCAGCAAGAGAAAAAATTATTTGCAAGCGCTCATTTTTGTCAAAGAAAAGACTTATAACTATTTTTCGAAACTCATTTAAGAATTTAAGAAAACAGAGCAATCGATCTTATCGTAAATCTAAAACCGTCTACAAATGCTTGACTGATTTCCATTAAAACGAAACAAAAAACGAACAAACTGTTTAAAAAAACTTATAAATGAAGAAACAAAGTTAAAATCTATGAAAAGGTACCAAGGGAACAGAACAGAAAGCTGTCTTGGTAATTGTTCGTAACAACGATAATTTTCCAACTCGCTGCAAAAAACCAGATTTGAAAGCATCATTCAAAATTAGAAACAGGTTCACATAAAAAAAGTTTATTTTTCAGCAGATAGTTTACAAGAAAGAACTCCCGGGTTTATCTCTAAATGAATTGTTAATTAGGTATGGCTACCAATAATTTAGTGATGTCTGCAGCATGTACTCAATAAACGTGAAGAGCATGAGGATCAACGAAGATTGATCATACCTGTCAATAGACTCTAGTTTCACTGGTGGTATCGGCTAACAACAAAAACATTAATGAGATTTGGTATTGTAATTATTTACACCATTTACATTGTTCGGACATTAGTCTTCATCTTTGTTACCATATTCCCGACTTTTCGGTCGTTGCACGTTTTGACCTTCTTCAGGTGAATGGAATTTCAAACCGAACCCTTTATTCCATTCACCGGGGTAGATTATTCTAGTCCCACAAGTCCTGTCACTTTCAGATGTCTTCGTATCAGTTAAATAACCGCAAAATGAAGGTCATTTTGAATGGGCATGCCTCTCCATCCTACAGCACAAATGCTGGTGTCCCACAGGGCTCTATCCTGGGCCCGATGCTCTTCCTTATTTTCATCAATGACCTCCCAGATGAGATCAATTGCCAAGAAGTGGCTTGTCAATTTCAATGCGTCTAAGACCAAGCTGCTGTCTGTCAATCATCACAGGCAACCTCTCCTGCCTCCCATAAGCATGGACCAAGCGATTCTCCCTGAGAGCAATACACTGCGCCTCCTCGGCCTTATCCTCTCTTCTGATCTCAAATGGAACCACTACATCGAGTCCATAGTTAAATCCACTGCTAAGAAGGTTGGGTCACTGTATCGGGCCAGGATGTTTTTCCGCCTGAATCCATCCTGCATATATACAAATCAACCATTCAGCCGTGCATGGAATACTGCTGCCACATATGGTCAGGCGCCCCTGCCGTTTATCTCAGTGTTTTCGACAGGCTCCAAAGGAAAATCAGTAATGTGATAGGTACTGACTTGGCGGCTCGACTACAGCCACTTCCCCACCGACGAAATGTGGCCTCCCTTTGTCTGTTCTATAAATACTTTCATGGCTTCTGCTCGAACGAACTTAAGTCACTGGTACCTCTGCAACAGGTGTTTACTCGTGCAACCAGATTGGCAACTGGGTCCCACCCATTCACAGTTAGGTTAGCCAAATGCAGACGACAATTCTACTCCTGCAGATTCTTCTCTCGCACTTCCCGCCTGTGGAACTCGCTCTCATATTCTTGCTTTCCTGATGGCTACAACCTCCAGGAATTTAAATGCAAAGTCAATACCCATCTATTAACCACTGGACTCTAGCTCTTTTCCCTCCCCATATACCCTTTCCTTTCTCTCCACCTTTGAAACTGTCATCACACCTGCATTCTCATCCTTCTATTGCTCTTTTCTAACTGGTTCGTCTTCCTCTTCACTCTCTTCTAATTAATCTTTTTACTGTTATGTAGCCCCTGCACATCAGTGGCATTACCGCCTTGCTCGGGGTGATACGATTTTAAAAAATCTCCTTTTAACTCAAGTTTTTTGTTCACTTCTGCTGTAGCAAAGTATTGAACTCACAACTCTTTGGGTCAAGTCACTGGATCCAACCAACGCTTTTATCCACTGGGTCATGTGTTCTTGAGCAAGAAAGATGAGAACAGTCTGAACAATGTATATACTGTAAATAACAAACAACATTCCACATTATTTTACCACCACAGTAATAGACACAACCTCATACGGTATCAGTTACACACAAACCGAAAGAGTTTAAAACCTGTCTGGTTTACCAAGACAATACGATGCCATTCTGTTATGGTAATATTCTCTGGCAGTAACCAATACAAATGTGCTGATAATGGTTATCCTAGTAGGTCAATAATTAAGAAACCCCAGTGAAATATTCCCTGTACACTACATTGATTTATGGGTGCAACAGCACCATCATTATATTACAATACGTCTTGATGCATGGTCTCCATTCTTGCCAGCTGAAATCGGTTCCCTTCTTGTATCACGTTTAGGTACCTACAATTGTCATGTGCCGCTGATGCCAGTCTGGAATTTCCGTATCTTTGTGATGTGCGTTGTGGTGCAGTGGATATCGGCTCGGAACGAGAAATCGAGTTCGAATTCCAGTTGAATTCCTTGCATTCACTTACGCGCAAATGCCCTTAGGAAAGGTATTAATCCGTCTTTTCCCTCCAGTTATGGGTTAAATAATAGGGTAGATTGGGTTCTATGGCCTTGGCTGGTAACCAATCTACCGCAGAAAGTAATGGCGACCTACTGCGGGATAATCTTCTGCTCAGTCATATCTCTTTTGAGACATGATCGCCGAAGCGTGTATCACGTATGGCACTTAACTGACTGTATACTTTTGCTGTTGTTGCTCTAGGGCAGGTTGATTTTCTTCACGTCTTTTAGAAAATCTTATTGCACTCGGCATGAAAGCTGCAAACTTGCTGTGATATGTACTGACACTAAAATTTAGTTTTATATCTTTTAGCAGTTTTTGAGCATTTCGTTTTCAAAATCGTCTGGGAAAAATCTACAGAAATACAGGTTTTTGCTTACAAACTATCTTTAAACTTTTATTATTTCAAGAATAAATAAAAAATAATGTTTAATATATTTTACATTAAATACACTGAATAGAAATTATATTCACCCCAGAGTTCTAATTATGAATTACCACAAGGAAAATATACAATTCTATACTGTATTCAGTAAGTAAAACCTGTTAAATTCTTTTTTGAAAGATTACAAAAAGGCTAATCAATAAATAAAATTTATTAGATCATTTGTTATCTCATATTTAATATAAAAGTGTATAAAACACTATAATACTGCTTGGGACAGATTATAAGACAATGTTTTAAATTCTCATTGTTTACTGAAATTCACATTAAAACCCCTGCAGTGTATAACATATTACAGTTAAATTGTTCAGTATAATTTCCCTTTAAATTAGTCTTATTTGATGACACAATAATGTGTTTCTGCTGTACATCTTGGCCATATACAATTTAAAGATCTTCAGTAAATTATAAAGTATATAAGGCTGTGCTATAAGACTGTAGGGGCCTCGGCTATGTTTGTCAGATTGATCTTGTGCCAAACACAACTGAAGTTCCCACAATTTAAAATAACAGAAAGTTGAAGGTTGCATGTTGAAATGTGGAAGAATAAAATATTTCGTTTTGTATGTTAAAGTAAAATTTTATTAACTAAACAGAATAACAAATATGTAAGAAGTAAATGTTCTAATAAAAAAATGTACGTAGTTAATTAATTTGTAAGAGTTAAAAATTCAAAGAGAAAATGAACGTAGTTAAATGTTCCAGAAAAATACTAGTAAGGAATTAAATGAATCCAGAGTTTATAGTTGATAGTAGTAGAATGTGTGTATGTAGAAAGATTAAAAGGTTACTGATAAAGTCTGTATTCCTTTCTTTTTTTATGGCCGGCAAAAAAGTGAAACGAAACAGGAAGCAATAAAGAAAATTGTACTTATCGGATTTTAGTTTTTAGGAGTCCGTTGAAGTATCTTGTTGTTGTAGTCGCCATCTTTTTCTTTGTTGATCGCGAGAATTTTGAGAAATGGAGAACAAGAGGTAAAAGAAATAGACACGAGTGAAGAAGGAGGACGACGGTGTGACGTGACCTCACGTCTGGGTTGGCCTGAAGTTTCCTTTGTTTACACTTAGCGTGTCGTCTCTATGATCCTATCTTGTCGGTCAAGAGACGTGATGAAGTAGTGGAATCTAGTCATGTGATACGTGTTAAGAAAAATTGACCGAGGTCATAGATCAATTTGTTATTTGCTATCCAATCAGAATCCAAAATCCTAATTTTCATACTGGCTTGTAAAATTTGGTCTGGGTTTTTCCAAAATGTTTTCAGTCATTCAGGTCTGTTTTGCAGGTGTGCAATTTTACTTTTTGCGTTTCAGTTAATTGTTGGATGATATAGGATTTGTAACCTATAAGACTTTCACTGACCATCGAAATTCAATTCCTATGTTATGATTTTGAACCTCAACTTAATCCTTAAACACATTTCCTTAAAAAATTGGTAAAGGTTTGGCAAAAATATTTTGTCTTTATCATGTCAAACCTAAATCTTCAAATTGAATGCAATAATGTAATTCCAAAATCGACCTGCCATACTGTTGAACTTTTTAAATGAACACCTGTTACCTTGAAGTTAGTGTTCCATATTTCTGGCCTTCCCAAATTAAGTCATGGTTAAATGGTATTACATCTTGCCCATGTTCTATGGCTATTATATCTACAAAACCCATTTGTCTATTATACCATTTTTACAGCATACTATTTGAACGAAGTGTAATACTCTTTATGTGCTAGTTATGTAAAACAAATGCAAAGCGGAGAAACTGCACTCTTAATAATCATAGCATCTGAAGCATAGAAGAATCGGATGGCTAGCTTTGTTAGAAACCATTCTGGGATATAAACAATTGTTAGACACGTTTTGTGTGGAGTTTGTTAGCAATGTCTCCTGTTCTCTTAGTGTAAAGTGCTGAAGTAGAACTCTTCTAGTCTTATCCATTACAGTGCAGTAATGAATATCATCTTCAAAAGAGAAATTTGAATTAGTTTGTTCCATTCAATTAGGCTCAAATACCGTTGGGAAATCCACCCCTAACAGTTATAGCTTAAATATTAAGCCTTACAAAAGTCTTAATATTAGTATTATTCATCGCAAAAAAAGAATTAGTCTTAAAATTCAAAATATGTTTCAGCTTTAAAGGGTTGAAAAGCCGTAAAAAAATCTTATCTTGCGTAAGTTCCAATGTCATGTATTCTCTTTAACTCTAACTTGAGTGTTTCCAAAATTTTTCATAACAAAGTATATCAGAGCAGACAAGTGTAATGAAATAGTCATGTCAATTAATGATAACATGAGACTAAATAGCCTTAGGTAACATTTCATTCTGGTACTTCGTCATTATCTATTGGCCAGCACTTTGGGGTGACCTCCACTCCAACAACTTCTACACCCTTGGGCAAATTAATTGAAGTGAAATGAATAATGTCTTCCTATGATCTTTCAAAATCTCCCTGACCACGTATACGTCGTCTCTTGGTCTTGTTTTTCTTTTCTGATCACATTTTCCTTTACGTTTTGGACTGACGGATCCAGTTTAATTCTTTGCCTTGATGAGACGAATGACAGTTTAATAGCTGACACCAGCAATATCCGCAATATCTCTGTAAGGCTTGCCATTGTGTTTGCGTAGCGTTGTAATTTTCGTATGCTTCCTTGGAGTAACGTCCATCACAGTCAATAGCAGTAGAATAACTAATTGACAGTTGAGACAATAGTATGTGAGTGATAAAAGTCTGGTGCAATCACGAATGACGCAATATTTTTCAAGGCTAAAAAAATTTCATCATACACCTCGAAAATAGTCATATTGCTGCAGACAACTGCAAATAACCTAATCTGAAGAGAAAATACAAATCACGTAAACAGGTGAAGAGGCTCATCCCTTGTTTCCTGTTTAGGATGCGGTTTCCAGTTTTCTCTTTTCCAATCTTCTCACTTTTTTTTTCAGTTGGAGTAGATAGACTAAACTATCGCCCGGTTCACACTTCACCCACATCTATTGAACAGGTGAAGAGGCTCATTCCTTGTTCCCTGTTTAGGATGTGGTTTCCAGCTTTCTCTTTTCCAATCTTCTCACTTTTTTTCAATTGGAGTAGATAGACTAAACTATCGCCCGGTTCACACTTCACCCACGTCTATTGAACAGGTGAAGAGGCTCATTCCTTGTTCCCTGTTTAGGATGTGGTTTCCGGCTTTCTCTTTTCCAATCTTTTCACTTTTATGTAGCCCCCTGCACATCAGTGGCATTACCGCCTTGCTCGGGGTGATATGATTAAAAAAAAAAAAAATTGATTACATCCTGTAACTCCAGTGGGTTGAAAACTGACCGTATAGTGAAAGAAGGGAAAGTAAAGAAGTTGTTTCAACTAATTTGCACGCGGGTGTAGGAATCTACATCCGGACGTGTTGTAAATATGGCAAGGGTTTGTTGAGGTCTGGGAAGGAAACATTTAACCGATTCATCTCGCAAGAACTACGCGGTAACAGGCAGAGAAGAGAAAGAGACGGCAGGAAACAAAACATCACCGCCTCAGAAAACCCACAGCACAGCAACTTTAGGAAGAAAATGCCGAAAGGAACGACTTCACAAGACACCGAGTCTTGCCAACTTCCTATTGTTGGTTCCCATATCTTTTAATAGCATGAGGCAACTGACAGAGACTTGAATCTGGACGAGTTGCAGGCTAGTTTTGCCAGATATATATGTACGTGAGACTCCCTTTTGCATTTGTACTGATGCGCATTCATCACAGAACATGTACCTTATACTCTCGTCAGCCATATCTGAGACTCTGCTCTCTGACTGCCAGGCATGTTGTTCTCATGCTTACAAAAAAACGTGAAGCTGTGAAATCACATGTTTCTGCATTCAGTCGGGATGTTACTCCAGGTCAACACTACAGCCGTCTGTTGTAGTGTTTAAGATCTTTACAGACAAAACACACCGTGCTATTTGCCTGGAATCAAAAAGCAAAGATTTATCAATATTTGTCTATATTTCTGAAATAAGGGATTGTAATTATGTACACTACTTACATTGTTTCCCTTCTCAAGTTCAAGATGCTATAATATAAACAGTATCTATGATCTCTTTTAAAAAGCAAAAGTGGATGACATAATATTATTTCTTAAAACATAAATAGAAAACAAATAAAAATGTCAATAAATTCAATTTCTCTACAAACTACATATGAAAAAAATACATCAATGAAACTAGACTCTTAACAAAAACCCTATTTACAGTAATGTGTCAATAAAACCTAATCTAGAAACTGTAATATTACGAAGAATGCATATTATATTCATACAAATCTATTCTCAAAATCTTGTCATTAACTAACCCCTTAAGGTTGATATGTGATAAAAAAAACAAACCAAGTCAGTTCTTATTCAATCACCAGAGTTAAGCAATGTTGAACCCAGCCATCACTTAGGTTGGGGCTGATATAAGAATAGTGCCTACTGAAAATAAACTCCTACAATCCGAGATAGTTCAGCTTTAATTATGCATAGTGTCAAGCCATTAAAAAAATCAAATTACTCCATATTCATGATTACTATTTTCCCAGCAACCCACTTCTTTGTCTGGTTTTCAACTCTTGTATTAGAGGAAGTTCAGTATAAAAAGAATTTTCCCTTCTATGGCATTAAATATTTTTCTTTTCTTTCAATAAGAGAACATTTACTCTTGCACCCAATTAATTACAATATACAACAGGGAAAAGATACTGAAAGTATTTAATTTATTACCCAACATTACAGAAGTAAATCTGTCTTGTTACCAGTCTTGTAATTCATTATGGACGTGGGGGCAACATATATTGTCATTGGTGTTTAAATTCAGTTTTCCCTTCTCCTACACTGGTTGGCACACATTCTAAATTGCTATTAACCTCTAGCAAAGTGAAGGATAGATTCATACCTTTTAAAAGGACACTTTGACATGGTCTAATAGATAGCAAGCTTGTCTCACATGATCAATTACGATTGAATAGTGAGTTCAATCTTCATTAGGTTCCACATATTTTTGACCTTGAGCTATATCTAAGCTATGCTTAAAAAATCCTAGAGGGGCACTTCAATGTAGTGAAATAGTTACCAGACTGGTCTTGCTAGATCAATTATGACTGAGTAGTGAGTTTGAGCCTCACTGTGTTATACCTAATCTATACTTAGAAAGTCATCATACTTTTTGAGGGTTATTTGTGCAAACATGAAAGCAATAGTCTTGGGTGAAATTTTAACTTGACACACCAATGCCAGTTTCCAAGTCAATAACTGGCATGCTATTTGTATAACCATAAATTTAAAAGTAAATATCATAATCCACATTCTTTTTTTTTTTAACTTATATTTGGATAAAGAGAACAAAAGAGAAACAATGTAATAATTTTATTTGGTGACAGCAAACAAAATATTTGTCAAGGCGGTTTTTGCATCTGATGGTTCAAATACATCCAAGGCTTTGAGGGCATTTTGCTCAAATTTCAAGCATTGTTTTCGGCATTCTTCCAGTGTGTCTTCATTTACAAGTGAGAATATCTAAAATGAAATAAAAAAAGAAAGCTTTTAGTTAAACATCACAACTGTACAAGGAAATGCACGTTTAATATTAAGAGATAATGTAAACTTTTTTCAGTTGAATTTTTTACTCTTATCCTATCAAATATGAATAAAAAAAAATTCTGGGAAGTGAAAATAACAAAAAACATTTTTCAGATGTGAAATGACTGGTAGGAGTACAGTAAGTCAGTCAGTTAAGTGCCATGCGCGATACACGCTTGGGCGATCATGTCTAGAAAAAGACATGACTGACTGGGCAGAAGATTATCCTGCAGTAGGTTGCCATTGCTTTCTGCGGTAGACTGGTTGCCAACCAAGGCTATAGAACCCAATCTGTCCTATTATTTAACCCATAACTGGAGGGAAGAGACGGATTAATACCTTTCCCAAGGGTATTTGCGCGTAAGTGAATGCAAGGAATTCAACTGGAATTCGAACTCGGTTCCTCGATTTCTCGTTCCGAGGTGATATCCATTGCACCACAACGCGCAGGAGTATAGTATCAGGCAAAAAAAATTCCAGGATTTTTCTTTTTTCCTTGATAAATTTCAATGAAAAGTAATCTGCTTTACTTTATTTTTATCAGTTCATTTTAAAACTGTTTAAAGTTAAAGATAGCAATGTGATTACATTCAGTATATCAGCAAGTTAAGTACTTTACATAATACATGTTTGGGCAATCATGTCTATTTCAGTCCATGACTTACTAGGCAGAAGATTTTTCTGCAGTAGACTGGTTGCCAACCTAAGCTATAAAACTCAATATTTCCTGCTATAAGTGTATGCAATGAATTCAACTACAATTCAACCTCGGCTCTACCAATTTCTCATCCATTACACCCCAATGTCTATCCTTCAGTATATATAAAACCAAATATAAAGTCATGCTAAAATTATAGCTTCTTTGAATTATTAAAGTTACTGGAATTTTTTTTTTTAATTTTCTGATATTCCTCAGGTGTATATCAATTAAGTAACCTACAGGGAATTATAAAATGAGGGTAGACCGTTCTTGTTCCACTATGGATATCATCTAATTATTTATATTCAGTCAGTCAGTTAGTTTAGGTGCCATACGTGATACACGCTTGAGCGATCATGTCTCTAAAGAGACATGACTGACTGGGCAGAAGATTATCCCGCAGTAGGTTGCCATTGCTTTCTGCGGTAGACTGGTTGCCGACCAAGGCTATAGAACCCAATCTGTTCTGCTATTTAGCCCATAACTGGAAGGAAGAGACGGATTAATACCTTTCCCAAGGGTATCTGCGCATAAGTGAATACAATGGATTCAGCTGGAATTCGAACTCGGCTCCCCGGTTTCTTGTTCCGAGCCAATATCCACTGTACCACAACACACTCAGTACTGTTCATTTATTGCTTGTCCATTTACAATGAGTTGCAAGTACACACTGCCTGACACAGGGATTAAGCTAACAACCACTGTCACCAATCAATGCTTTTACCCACTTGGCTATTGTCAGTTAGGAATTCTCTGTAGGATACATAAAACATTATAAATTGTCATGGTGTCCTTCTACGTGGAATGGACTCTTCCTCCTGTTATAAATAATAACCAGAGTGACTTCAGGGGATGCAGTTGTGATGGTAAGGCAGTGGTAAGGCAGTCAAGATGCAGCCTAATTATATCATTCAGATGTACTCATCTATTTGCTGATTCTAATACTTATTATTGTATATATTGTTTTGTTACTCTAATATACTGTTTGAACCTACCTTCTTGTTTCCGTGTTTTACTTCTGGCCCCTAACAAGGCCACAACAACTTGGCAATGAAGATTTCGCCACAACAACTCCATAGCATAAATGAAGGCCGGAGGGTACAGTGGCCAAAGCGTTGTGATTACAATGCCAAAGGCGAGGGCAATAGTCCGATTATCAATAGTGTAAAAAATAACTCTTCATCCCATAATTCTCTTTCTGATGGTAAGCGTAAGTTTCATTAATTCTACAATTGCAAATTATACCTCAAAAGAGAAAGGAAAGAGGCAAGATATACTGCCAGCAATAACATGCTCTCATCCATGCACTGAATACTACTATTGCCATATCTAGTGTGGTGTTCTTGCTATATATATATATATATATATATATATATATATATATATATATAGAGAGAGAGAGAGAGAGAGAGAGAGAGAGAGATTTTTAATAAAATGCAAAGAAGGATCTGTAATATAATTGATCTTGACCAGGCATCTTGACTTCAGTCACTTTCTCACTGACATGATGTGGTTTCCCTCAGCCTGTTCTAAAAATATTCTCATCAAAACTGTGCTTTTTTCCCTGGTAGCCTTAATACATGAGTTTAAGTGTGGTTCATCCCACCCTTTTACTGTTGAAATAGATAAATACAATTGCCGCTTCTACTCCAACAGTTTCTTTCCTTGCACTTCCCCCCTGTGGAACTTTCTTCCTTTTACTTGTTTTCTTAATAACTACAATCTTAAAAATTTTAAATGAAGCATCAATCACTATCTTCAGAATTCACAATTCATCATTTTTCGTTTCATCAATCCTTCCTTATTCTCAGTCTTCTTATATGCTTTCACTCACTGAAACCCTTGCATACTATTTGAATTAATGTCTTGCTTCGGGTGAAATGGTGACAAAAAAGTTCATAGACAGTATAGCAGGTTCTTGAATAACAAATAGTTTACTAGTATACTAATAAAGTCCTATTATATCAATCATATTTAATTGTACAGAGGTAGGCATGAACATTAAAAAGTAAAAACAGATTGAATATCTACTTTTTTAAATTCTTCTTTTTTTTTTTTAGATATAGAACATTTTTTATTGCCTGAAATGTGTTTTATATATATATATATATATATATATATATATATATATATATATATATATATATATATTAGTCATCCACATAAAAGCCTGTTTTGCTGTATCACAGCTCATCAGTGTGGCTAGACACATCCACTTGCTTCTGGCCAGGATCGAAACTCAACCTATTTGGTGTCAGTCAGAGTTGCTACCCCCTAGGCCATAGGTGCATGAAATCAGAGAAGGGAAATTTTAACGTTGTATATAAGCAGTGTATACACATGCCAGTCACTGAAAGAACTCTATTCATTTCTGAAGAGTCATACTTATATTGCAGAAGTGGTAATTGTTTTTAAAATTTTCTTCTCTAAAGAGCTCAGTCATAAAAGGAGCATAATATATTAGTCATTCACATACAAGCCTGTTTTGCTGTATCACAGCTCATCAGTGTGGCTAGACACATCCACTTGCTTTTGGCTGGGATCAAAACTCGACCTATTTGGTGTCAGTCGGAGTTCCTACCCCCTAGGCCATAGGCGCATGGACTTATATATATATATATATATATATATATATATATATATAGTCATCCGCAGAAAGATCTGTTTTGCTGTATCATAGCTGATCAGTACGGTTAGACTCCGACTGCTTTTAAACCAGGATGGGCTATGGGCACACGGTAGAAGAAGGCAGACTTTTTAGCAAGTATATTATCATTATATACAACCAATAGCAGGTCCTCCCACTAAACAAGGCTAAAAGTTCATATAAACATATACCTGCAAACCTTTCATTTTAATTTATTAATGATAAAGAAAGTTTACTGTAGGATGTGCATTGTGGCGCAGTGGATATCAGCTCGGAACGAGAAATTGGGTAGCCATGTTCAAATTTCAGCTGAATTCATTGCTTTCACTTACGCACAAATACCCTTGGGAAAGGTATTAATCCATCTCTTTTCCCTCCAGTTATGAGTTAAATAACTGAACAGATTGGGTTCTATAGCCTTGGTCGGCAACCTGTCTACTGCAGAAAGCAATGACAACCTACTGCAGGATAATCTTCTGCCCAGTCAGTCATGTCTCTTTCTAGACATGATCGCCCAACCGTGTATCACGTATGGCACTTAATTGACTGACTGTAGAATCAGAAACATGCCATCAAAGTTTGTAAAAGTATTTTTGGATTGTATCTTGGATTGTTCATTTAACAATGTCTACCATAAAACATAAACATAATAACTCAAAAACAAAGGATTAGTGGTCACATTTTTCCATGGACTTTTTCCTTGTTTTGGTGTGATGAACCTGTCCCTAAAGTTTGTGAAAATATTTTTGATATTTAGTGGGTAGCTGTGTTTGAAATAAATGTACTATTTTAAATTTTAGAAAGTGTTTCTTCTTTGAGAAAATCAGTCCACTTGAAAAAGCTTTAAATTGTGCTATGTATACAAATAGTGCAAAGAAAGAAAAATTGTGTGTGTAATGCACTATGTGTGAGGCAATGTGATTGGATTGAAATTAAGTAGTTGACTGTCCAGGTAACCTCTTCCAGAAGAAGAAAATGTCCCATGCTATCACTACTACATGCTAAAGCAAAAAGACTCTTTCTTAAGTTTTCTTGAGTGAACAGTCCGATATATATAATATGCATTTTTTTAAATAGATGCCTCATATTTTTATTTTTATTTTAAACACTGGTATCCACTAAAAAAAATTATTAGATGCAATAAAAATGTCAGATTAAAAATAAATCCATTAATTAACAGACAATATATTGATATCATGAGCAAATGTTCTTCGATTGAAATTTCTGAATTGGACTGAAAAGTATTCTAACTTTCTTTTAATGAAAAACTTTGCATATTCTGAGAATGTGTAGCTTTGGGCATTTCTTTTTTTTTTTGGAAAGGAAATAATTGCAATGCATAGTTATTTCTAATTATGGCATTCCAGTTGCCAAAATAATTGAGTTCTAAATTAAATTAAAAGCAGACATTACAGATCTATTTTATTTCTTGATCCCAGAAAATGTCTGAGAAAAAAAAATGTCAATGAAATGAAGAGAAAGTGGCAAAATTAAAAAAAAAAAAATACTGTCCTCGTCTTTGTTACAGACTCTGGTCAAATCAAAGCTATTAATTTTAATACAAGTAATCTAGTCAGAAATAATTTTTTTAAAATTCCTTTGAAAAGTAGAAATAGTTTAAGACTAATTCCAGCTGTAATACTTCTATTATGAGGCATGAATTGAAATGTGTTTCAGGAAGTTTGGAGAAACTCCATTTTTCATACCAACTGGCAAATCAATAACAATAATCTCTCTCAATTGAATAATATATATAGATATATATATATATATATTCTAAATTACAGACTAATCTAATGACTGTCAACAGACATATTTAAAAAAAAACACAACACATCAAAGTCACCTACAATAGAAAATGTCTCTGCATTAGTTTGGAAATAACACTCACTCAGTCAGTTAGTTAAGTGCCGTACATAATACACGCTTGGGTGATCATGTCTCGAAAGAGACATGAATGACTGGGTAGAAGGTTATCCCACAGTAGATTGCCATTATTTTCTGTGGTAGACTAGTTGCCAGCCAAGGCTGCAAAATCCAATCTGTTCTGTTATTTAGCCCATAACTGGAGCGATAAAATGGATTAATACCTTTCCCAAGGGTATTTGCACGTAAGTGAATGCAAGGGATTCAACTTGAATTTGAAATCAGCTCTCTTATTTCTCATTCCGGCCAATATACACTGCACGACAATGCACATCCTCAAATTGCCAATGAATAACAACTAGCTAGCTTAAAACACAAACAGTGTTCAAATTTTAATATATGAGTAAAAGTAAAAAAATGTATATTGTAATTTTGTTATTACAATGGGTTATAAAAGCATTTTCATGTTTCAGAACAATACTGTTCTTCAGGTGATATTTTAAAATAAATGGTGAAAATTATTTTAGAAAATATGAGATGAATTCACAGTTATTTAGAAAATTAAAGAGTGGTAATTAGAGAAAATGCTTGTAGGTGTGTCAGAATTGTTCAATTAAAAATGAGAATTAGGTTGAACTATGAAGATTTAGGTTGCAAAAAGAGACAGGGTAGCCTGGTGTCAAGGTATAACATTTTAATTTTGTCTAGATAATATACATAGTGCGATGATACATTATTTAAATGAGTAGACACTAATTTTTAACAGCTGGTGGATTTTAGGTTTATCTACCACTCCTTAATTTTCTAATTTGTACAGCAAGACTATTTTGAGAACCCTAGATGTTATGCCAGGATTTGTCATCAGAGGCCACAATTTGAACAACATAAGGTACACAGATGATACAGTGCTGCTTGCAGACATGGAAAGAAAACTGCAAGAAATCCTACAGAAGGTAGCTGAAGAGAGTGACAAAAATGAACTACAAATAAACTGCAAGAAAACTGAATGCATGGTCATCAGCAAAAAGAGCAACCCAAAGCAAGAACTGAAGAGTGAAACTTTCTTAATTCAAATTTCCTGTGTTTAAACTGTGAGGTATATTATGATTTATTTCCTATATCTGTATTTTTGTTTTTGTTTTTTTTTCCTTTTTGGCATTCATGCTTCATTTAGGAAAAATGATAAAAAATGATATTCGGGTAAGTATTTGAGGCTATAATCAATGCTGAAATAGTTCATCATCTCACTGCCCACAAACTGTTCACCGACAGGCAATATGGATTCCGCTTTGCCAGGTCCATGGCTGACCTGCTAACAACCGTAACGGAGTACATGCTACAGGCCCTTGATGAGTCTGACGAGGCTCGCGTGGTTGCTCTGGACATCTCCAAGGCTTTCGACAGGGTTTGGCACTCTGGCCTTCTATGCAAACTACGCAGTTATGGTATTACCGGTCGCCTGCTTGACCTAATCCAATCTTTCTTAAATAACTGCAAAATGAAGGTTGTTCTGAATGGGCGTGCCTCTTACAGTACGAATGCTGGTGTCCCACACGGCTCTATCCTGGGCCCAACGCTCTTCCTTATTTTCATCAACAACCTCCCAGATGAGATCAAGTCCCAAGTAGGCATCTACGCAGACGACACTACAATATACTCCCGCTCCAGTAAGAAACCTGTCATGGCGGACAGACATAATCTCGCTGCTGACCTTGAGCGGGATCTACACTCTGTGGTGAACTGGGGCAAGAAGTGGCTTGTCAACTTCAATTCATCTAAGACCAAGCTGTTGTCTGTCAACCATTACAGGCAACCTCTCCTGCCTCCCATAAGCATGGACCAAGTGATTCTCCCTGAGAGTAATACACTATGCCTCCTCGGACTTATCCTGTCCTCAGACCTCAAATGGAACCACTATATTGAATCCATAGCAAAATCTACTGCTAAGAAGGTTGGGTCACTATGTCGATCCAGGATGTTTTTTCCACCTGAATCCATCCTGCATATATACAAGTCAACCATCCGTCCGTGCATTGAGAACTGCTGCCATTTATGGTCAGGTGCCCCTGCCGTTCTCCTCAGTGTTCTTGACAAGCTCCAAAGGAGAGTCTGTAATGTGATAGGTACTGATCTGGCGACTCAACTGCAGCCACTTCCCCATCGTCGAAATGTGGCCTCCCTTTGTCTGTTCTATAAATACTTTCATGGCTTCTGCTCAGACAAGCTTAAGTCACTGATGCCTCCTCAACAGGTGTTTACTCATGCAACCAGACTGGCAACTGGGTCCCATCCATTCACAGTCAGGTTAGCCAAATGCAGACGACAATTCTACTCCTGCTGCTTCCTCTCTCACACTTCCCGCCTGTGGAACTCGCTCCCGTATTCTTGCTTTCCTGACGGCTACAACCTCCAGAAAATTAAATGCAAAGTCAATACTCATCTACTAACCACTGGACTCTAGCTCTCTCCCCTCCTCTGTATAACCTTCCCTTTCTCTCCACCTATGTATCTGTCATTGCACTTGCTTTCTATTGTTCCTTTCTAACTAGTTTGTACTCCTCACTCTTTTCTAATTAATCTTTTTACATTTATGTAACCCCCTGCACATCAGTGGCGTTTCCACATTGCTCGGGGTGAAATGATTAAAAAAAAAAAATGCCAAATACAGGTGGAAGATAATAAAATCAAGCAGGTACAAACATTTAAATACCTGGGAACTGTTCTAACAGAAGACAGTGTGACACAGAGATCTGAAGGTGAATTGACATGGCAAAGGACACATTCTTCAATATGGCAGTGAATGCTGGACAATATAATCAAAGATAAAAGAAAAACTTGAAGCAGCTGAAATGTGGTTCTACAGAAGGATGCTGCAGATATCATGGACTGAGTATGTGAGCAATGATGAGGTTTTGGAAAGAATGGAAGCAAAAAGGAAATTAATATTGAGCATCAGGAAGAGACAACTAAAGGACTTGGAGAACCTGATACTAACAGGCCAGATAGAAGGAAAAAGAGACAGGGGAAAGCAACAGATAACATGTTTGAAGGACCTTAGTAGGTGGATGACAGAACGGGCATCGTGTGGTGTTACAGGAGAAAGCATGCTAAGAGCCACCAGAGATAGGGAGATGTGGAAAGCCATGATTGCCTGAAAGGACAAGGCACATAGCAGAAGAATATCTTCTGATAATAGTAGAAACAGGATTTCCAGTGGTTTTCAGTAGAACCAATATAGAATTTAACATCAGGATGGATTCTAGCTCTGTAAATTATACTTTTGATCATGCACTGGCCATTTAGTGATCAGGTTTGTTTTTTTTTGGCAGTTGCCTTTATTTTTAGTAGTTACTTTCATTTTGTAGATTGAACATGTTTAATATCATATTGTTGTGTTGCTATAGATATATTTGCCAATATTTTTAACACAACTTTAGCTAACCTTTGATGTGTGTTGTGGCGATATCAGCTGAGTTCAAATTCCTGTCATATTTGTTTCATTCACTTATACACAAATGTCCTTGGGCGGGAAAGTATTAATCCATCTCTTCTCTCTCCTTGGGGGAAAAGTATTAATCCATCTCTTCTCTCTCGAATAGCAAGACAGATTGGGTTCTATAGCCTTGATTGACAACCAGTCTACAACAGAGAGTAATGACAACCTACTGGGGAAAAATCCTCTGCCTAGTCAATCATGTCTCAAAAGAGACATGATCATCGTCACATATGATAATTAACTGATTGACTGATAGCTAAACTTCACGTTGTTTTTGTTAAAATTCTTTTTCAGTATTGTGGAATGGTTGAAGTGATTATGAATTAAATTTAAGCAAATTCTTCTGATGTTTATTTGAATATTACAACTAAAAGATGGGTTAAATCATATTTACATATTTAATTTTTCTGTCAGATATTTCTTTATTACTTGAGTTGGTAGATAATCTAAAATGAACAGATTCATGTAAGTCATCTAGAATTCAATGATGGTGGCTAGATTCTTTGTTGTTGTAGATATAATTGTATGAAACTTTGGTATATGGATTATATTGGCTGTTATTCAGGTTCAAGGTTACATTATGAAGTTGATCACTTTGGCATTAGTGTTGGTCGTAATATTTAGTTTCTGATTTTTTAAATTTTAACAGGTCCTTTTTTAGTCAATCTGTTTGCTGTGGGCATGCTTTACAGCAGAGGATTATTCTGTTGTCTCTATAGAGTTTGGTGTTTTCTATCAAAGATAAACCTTAGTCTCAACAGCAGTAGTATTCAAACCAATTCACAAGCCACCATAGAATCATCTACACTCATAGCAATGCAGAAGTCTGGGTTATTTCTTTTTGTTCATGGGCAGCCATCATAAAATAGCATAGATTTTTGTGCTTGTTTTATTATATTACTGTCTAGGTCACTAATGGGGCAGTAATATTGTTTTTAATTTATAGCAGCTGTTAGCATTTGTTTATTGATGGACAGATAAAAGTTACAAATATCAAACTGTATGAATATGCATACCTTGTTCATTTTTTATTTTAGGAGACTATTCTATAGCTTCAGCCATGCTTTCCTCATTGGTTGATTCCTGAAGCAGTTTTGGTGTATTTACATGCTCTTTCCAGGATTGTTTTGTTGATTTTATTGATTTTGGTTTTTTAGAATGAGGTCCTTGCATTCACTTATGCACAAATACCCTTAGGAAAGGTATTAATCCATCTCTTCCCTCCAGTTATTGGTTAAATAATAAAACAGATTGGGTTCTATAGTTTTAGCTGGCAACCAGTCTACTGCAGAAAGCAATGCAACCTACTGCAGAATAACATCTGCGCAGTCAGTCATGTCTCTTTTCAGACATGATCGCCCAAGCATGTATCACGTATGGCACTTAACTGAGTTGGTATTGGAGGGTTGTTTAGGAAATACTTTTTTGCTGTCTTTAACTGTGTCAAATACTTGTATAATTTGTGGATTCTGTCATTAATTCAGTCTCTATTTTATTGTCTTCACTGTTCATGGTATTTTCCCAGTTGCTAGGCAACATTTTATAACTCTTATTGACTCTGTTGATAGCTTTATCAAATACACCTATATCAAATACACCTATATC
Organism: Ascarosepion bandense; assembly: GCA_037127315.1. Taxonomy (NCBI): domain Eukaryota; kingdom Metazoa; phylum Mollusca; class Cephalopoda; order Sepiida; family Sepiidae; genus Ascarosepion; species Ascarosepion bandense. The sequence goes on along the minus strand of JBBBDQ010001822.1, from coordinate 1,149,258 downwards.
AAATACACCTATATCAATATAGTAATGACTGCCTGTCTTATCAGATTTGATAATTACCTGATCAGATTGTTTGATTGTGGAAATGTCTTTTCTTACTGCAGATCATTGGTGGTATACATGAATTTGATTTTTTTTTTTATTACCAAGTATAATTGTTTCTTAAAGTTCAATAGTTGTTCATCACATGCTGATGTTTTTGGATTTAAATCCATAAGGCTCAGCTTCATTCCGGTTGAAGTGTTCGTTTTTGTGTTTGGAGAAGTGTTTCCACTTCCTCCTTTTTATGAGAAATTGTTGATTTTGTGTAACAGGGTCAGTTTGTAATATCTTTTATCAAGGACCATAATGTTTTTGGCTAAGTAGTCCAACTTAATAGATTTCATATTTCAGTGAAGGTGAAAATATAAATGTTATATAAACACTTATAACAGTGCCCTACTAAAAGAAGCAGAATACAAATATGAAAATAAATAGAATTGTTTAATACTTAGTTTTTGGTTCTAATAGGGTTAGACCAGTACACATTTGTATTCAAAAATGTTCTGTACAATTATATTGTAGAACTTTTGAATATTTTTCATTTTTAAACGAGTTATTTCGCTACCTTGGTTTTTACCATGGGTGGTGTCTTCAGGTGATTTTTAATAACTAAGTTATTAAAAATCGCCTGAAAACACCACTCATAGTAGAAACCAAGGTCGTAAAATAACTCATTTAAAAATGAAAAAAAAAAAAATATATATATATATATATATATATATATATATATATAAATAAAACAAGTTTTGTTAAAAACGACCAACAACAAAGATTTTATTACTTTTTGATTAATATCACATGACAGCTTTAAAGAACTGTCCTTTAAAAAAAACAAAAACAAACACTAAAAATGCGGATGTATCAACACCAGAAAAATAACATCCTTGAAAATGGCCTGTGAAGAGGCTGAAAGTGCTTGAAAAAACAAAAATTATAGAACATTTTTACATTCTTTATCTCCAGCAAAAAGGAAACATGTAAGAATACAGAAAAAATTAATAAAATCTTCTTTGTTGGTTGTTTTTAATGAAACATATTTAAATGAAATATTTCTTCCCATATATATATATATATATATATATATATATATATATATGAATGCATATATAAACTGTATACTCTCTGCCCTAAAAATATTCTTTCTATTACATCAACATTTGAGTTTTTACCTTTTAATTTTTAGTTTAGATTAAATTATAGATTAAAAAAATTTGATAATATATATGTTACTGGTTTTAATTAAACAGTGCTCAATGAAATATAACAGAACTATTCAGTATATATATATATATATATATATATATATATTATTCTATGTCTCCCCTAAGCTAAAAACAAGTAATCCCACTTGGTATGTATGCATAAACTGTATACCCTATGCCCTAAATATATTCTCCCTATTAGATCTGCATTTGAGTTTTTGCCTTTTAATTTTAAATTTTAGTTTAAATTAAATTATAGAATTAAAAAATTACATATGTACATTTATTAATGTATACTTAATAGCTCTATTATATTACTTTATGCAGTTTTATTAACACCAGTAAAATATGCATGTGGGTATACACACACCTGGATTCTGAAGAATCATGTAAAAATTAAAGGTTTCTTTCTTTTTTTCAAAATTAATCAACAGTCCAAAAGGACTTCAATATTGTTTTTAAGTGTTTTATCATATATTCAATAAAAATAATAATAACAGAGTTAACCAATTACCTCATAAAATTTTCTTTTATGCTTTGGCTTTTTTTTTTCTTTCTTAATCTACCTTACTGGCTAATGGTAATCTTAAGCTTGACAGAGATAAACCCCTCTCAAAAAAAAAAATAATTTGAATACCATGCACCAATAGATTAAATAGTTTCAGCACCTTAGTTTAGTAGAAGCTAATTAAACCAAAAAAGATATGAAACTTACTAATCAAATTCAAAGGGTCTCCCCACAACTTCTAACCTATAATGTGCATATATATATATATATATATATATATATATATATATAAATTAAGACTGTGGGCATCAACACAGAGTCATGGGAGAGCATAGCAGTCAACTGGACCAAGTAGAGAGGAACCCTGGCCCAACAACTCAAATTAAGGGAAAAGCAGCTGACACAAGTCACCATGGAGCAGAAAGCAAAATGACAGCTCCGACAGACCAGAAACAAAACATAAATGCAGCCAAAGACTGTCACTCCCGCATCGGCTTCTACAGTCACAGACACAAATGCTCCAGCCAAGAAGACAACTAGGATGCTACTCATGGTCAACCCTGACAATGATATAACACTTTCACTGCTGTATTGTTAATTTCCCAGCCTATTCCAGATGAGCCATCACAGTTGGGCAACAATACTATAACAACGCAGCAGTAAAAGTATTAATTTCCCAGCCTATTCCAAATTGGCCAGCACAGCCACCCAACAATGAAACAGTGGAAGTGTTAATTATCTATAAAAAGTTGGGCTTAGAGATACAAAGCTAAAACAAAATTTCAATCTGAAACATATAAAGAAAAAATATATATGATAAAAAGTGCCAGCAATTTTGAACGAATTTTTTTTTTCAAATACTCGGGGAGATGTGCAAAGCCACTCCCGGATGTCATGTAGTTATCTCTCTTTTAACTCAACACTCTCTATAGCCAGAAATTGAACTCACAACCCTTTGGGTCAAGTCCCTGGAACTAATCAATGCCTACATTCACTGAGTTATTAATCCTTTCAATATATGACTTCAGCAGTAGTGAATAATTTAGAGAGTGTTGAGTTAAAAGGGAGATAACTATTCAGCATCCTGAAGTGGCATCACACACTAAATGAGAATGATCTACCCTAGTAATCAAAATAAAGAGTTTGGTTTAAAATTCCTCGCACCTGAAGAAGGCCAGAGCATACAACAACTGAAACATCATAAACATGGCAATAAAGATGAGGACAATAATCCGAAAAATGTAAATAATCTAAATACTACCTCATCTCAGAAGTATAGACAAATAGTAAAGGATAAAGAGTTTTAAAATACAAAACAAAGAATGTATTCTTAAAATTAATCAGGAATTCTGTTTTTTTTTTATTTCAAGCTAAGAAGAATGGAAATTACATTGAAAGAATTTGCCTTCTTTTCTGAAAATAAACATTACAATCTATAATACTGTGTTGTTTGCGTGTACGCAAGGTGAGCAAAAACATTTCTTTTTTGCTCACATTAAATCAGATGTACTAAAAACCAAAGATTGATTTCTTTTTTTTCTCTTTTCAAAAGTTTCATTCATAAGTCTTCACATTAAAATATAAGTAAAAATCCTATTTAGAATTCAAGCCCATACAGAAAATGAGCATAAAAATAAACAGTCAACTGACACCAGATGTATGCCTTAATGTATACAAAAATAAGTAATCCCATTGGATTTTCAATGTTAATGCAATTTGGACACAGAATTTAATGAAACCCATTTTATAAATTTATGAATAATTCACTGAACAAACCAAGAAACAATTTACAAGTGCAGAATTAAAAAGTTGATTAATGAATTCATTATCATGACAACAATCCCAAAAATTTATGAGGAATAAAAAAATCTGCTTTAGAATTACATTGTTTTTTAAAACATTTAATAGCTTGAATCCATCAGTTTAAAAGAAATAGTGTCCAACCTGGGAAAGGAATGGTATTTATGAACAATTAAAAGCATTTTACTAAATTTAAATAGCGTTATTTAATCTTGAGAATGAGAAACTGTTCCTTTGCGTCTCTTCCAATGCAGAAAAAAACGTTTTTCTTGTGATCATTTCAGACAGTTTTTAGATAATATAAATGGTTGATAACATTTAACAGAAGATAAAACTTGAAATGATTCGCATTCATCTTTGTTATATCGCTACAAACTTTCCATTATAAAAAGTTCACTAATTTACTGATTTGTGTAGGGGCCTTGGCTATGCTTGTCAAATTGGCCTTGTGTCAAACACAACCAAAGTCTCTACAATTTAAATACCAGAAAATTAAAGGTTGGGTGTTGAAATATGGAAGGATAAAATATTTAGTTTCTACACTAAAGTCAATTTTTTTATTAACAGAATAACAAAATTGTAAGAAGAAAAATAAAATATTCATAGAGAAAATGCATGTAGTTAAAATTGTTCAAAGACAAATGTAGAGTTCATAGTTGATAGTAACAGAATGTATGTTTGTAAAAAGATTAAAAAGGTTGCTAATAAAAGTCTGTGTTTTTTTCCTTTTTATGGCTGGAGAAAAAGTGAAAAGGAAAGTCAAGGTAATGAATGAGATTGTATTGATCAGAGTCCTTGGAAATATCGTATTGGTGTTGTTTTCTTTGGTGACATGAAGTGAAAACGAAGAAAGGTAAATTGGAAGAAGAGGTAGAATGAATGTATGTCGGCAAGACATGACCAAGTCAGCTTGAAGTTTCTTCCTTACATTGTAACAAGATGCTATCAGATACCGCTCCCATTCTGACCATTTTGACTGATCAAGAGATGTGGTTTTAGTAGTGGATTTTAGTCATGTGACTGACTTCAGCTGCATTTTCATTTTAGATGTGAAAAAAATTGACTGGCGTCACATATCAATTTGCTATTTCCCATCCAATCAGAATTTACTTTTCACACTGACTTGTGAAATTTGCTTTGGTCTGAGTTTTTCCAAAATGTTTTATGTCCATTGGATCCAATTTTGTGGGTGTGCAGTTTTACTTTGTGTGTTTTTAGTTAACTGTTGGATGATATAGGATTTGTATCCTATACTTGAAAATATTTGATTTATCATTCAATAATCTGCTTCATTCTGTATTTTACAGTTATATTGTCATGTCCTGTATGACACCAGGTAAAGGACAATGACTGAAATCAATAACTGCAGCAGGAAGGCAATACTTGCAATTTATAAAAATCAAGTGTGTAGAGTGAGTGGCTATTGTTAAGTATAAATAGATAAATAAATGACAGAACTGCCCAACAAACAGATTTGACAAAGCTTACAATAAACAATTACAAGGAAAATAAAAGAACAGGACAAAAATAAATTACGAACCAAGCAAACAATATATGCAAGGCAAATTATCAGTAATAAAGCAAAGCAACAATAATATGGCAAAACGTTCACAAACTAAAAATTGGTTGTAGGTTGGTTGTTTTGTTTTTATGGCATATCAACCTCGGCAGGTCATTTATTGCCAACTAAATTTTTATTTATTTATTGCTGGGAATACCTTTTTCTTTCAAAAATTTATTCTTGTTTTTATATAGGTTTTGTCTCTAGTAATACTTTTTCTTTTCGAGTATCAAGATTCATTGGGATTTGTATTTAAAGGTAGGGTCCCTAAGTCCTACCCTGTTATTTAACCCATAACTGGAGGGACGGATTAATACCTTTCCCAAGGGTACCAGTGCTTAAGTGAATGCAGGGTATTCAACTGGAATTTGAACTCAGCTCACTGATTTTTTCTTTCCGAGCCAATATCCAATGCATCACAATGCACATCCGTCATTAAACGCTTACAACACCTGGTATTCCCAAGCTTTCACCCATCTAAGTACTGACCATATTCAATGTTGCTTAACTTCAGTGATCAAGCAAGAACTGGTGTATTCAACGTGATATGGCTGTAAGCCCTAAAAATTGGAGTTGACACACAAGATTAAATTAAAAAAAAATTTTTTTAAAAATGTGCTGACTCGAAGACAAGACAGTCAGGATGGAGTCATATGAAACTGAAAACCAGCATGCATTTGTGTGCTTCTGTCTATAAATTAGGGAGGGAAAGTATTTTTCAGTCATTCCATGTCATGGGTGTTTTTATAAGTTTCTGTGAAGACGTGGTATATGTCAGATCGAATGGTGATGTATGAGCTCTTGTGGTGTGGTGAAAGAGCAAATTATAACAGATTAATAGATCATGAATCTGATTAGCCCAATCTTGAGTAGTTAATGTTGACTACTTCCCTTTTAGCCAAATTGTTCATTTTCAGAACAATAATCATTGTATACATGATTGAAACCAACAGTGTTTGGAAACAACTGATTGTGAAATAGTCTGGTGATGCAGGAAGAACTGAAAGTCCTGCCAGAAATTTTTTTTTATTGATAGACACAATCTTAACAACATAAGATATGCTTAGTGTTGGCATCATGTACAGAAAGTAGACTTCAAGAATTTCTACAGAAGGTAATAAAAGAAAGTGAGAAGAAAGGGTTAATTATAAATTGTAAGAACATAGAATGTATGATTGTCAGCAAGAGAAACAGTCCAAGATGTGAACTTCAAATTTTAGATGTTGAAATCAAGAAAGTACAAAATTTTAATATACAAGAAGTTGTGACACTAAATTTTAAAGGTGCTTTGGAAAGCTACATAGAAACACGGAAGTTTTTTTCGAAACTTTCTTGTTTCTGAAAAAAGTGTTTTGTACTAAATAGTTCTCCTATATAGCAGTGAATATTTGATATAGGAGACTGAAAATTAAAAAGAAATTTTTTTTTTGGTCAGCTGCCTACACACACAACCACATTCAAGATCAAAGTCATTGTAAGCCCCATGTTCCTTTCATTAGCTGCATAAAGACTATATACTTTTTTTTTTTACCTGAGGAAACTAACCATGGGTATATGGTACCCAGCGCAAATGACACCATTTTAATTACAATTAAATTCTATTTTTAGTACCTGATTTTCTTACCTAAATAATATGTTTTTTAGTTCCTATTAATGTTAAGTCAAAGTAAAAATTTTGAAGTGCCTGTATGTAAAATATCCCAAATAAAGTTTTATATTTAATATTTTTTTGATAGTTTCAAAATCAGGTATGATATACCCATGGTTAGTAGTGGTGTAACTTTTGTTGATGGTTAGTGTTCCAGGGTTAATTCATAGTTGTCTTTTTCCTAAACTGGTTGACCCTAAGGCTGAAGAGCCTAGGATGTCCTAATATTTACTTGTAGTTTGAGTTTTTTTTTTTCAATTTAGAGTTGTCCAACACTGAGACAAGTTGCTATCCAAGACTATAGAGCCTAATCTGTTCTGCCATTCACCCAAGGCTTGGGGTGGGAAGAAGAGATTAATTCATACCTTTCCCAAGGGTATTTGCACAAAAGTGAATGCAAGAAACTTGACTGAAATTTGAACTCAGATTTCTGACTTCTCAATCTGAGCCACTATCCATTACTCCAATGTATCTCCATTAAAGGAATATAATAGACCCAAACAATTAATACAATACAAGGGCATTAAAGAACTGACAAAGTAAATTCAATTTATTCCAGATGCCATTTTATTTTGCCATTTGTAGTCTAGTTCTAATTGCACCAGAGTCTCTGGAACAGAAGTGACAATACTCATTCATTACCAAATGAGTAGACTTGCTCAGAGTTTAGGGATCCACCTCTATACTGCCAAAACTCCAGAATTTAAATCATATGGCCAGTAGAACAATGGATGCATAAGTGATAAAACTGACAATCCCAAAGAAATTGCTGTCTCACTCTGACAGTTTATTTCATAAATAAACAAATATTCTTTTTTTTTATTTGAATGTGTCCAGTAAGAAAGGAAATGAGGTATTTAGGTTTCAGAAGTGGAGCTTGTTTTTTTTTTTTAAAACAAATGACAGTTAAGGAAACAAACAAGTGATTTATTTCACATATTTTTATGATATTCAATTTTCCTAAGCAACATTTATCAAACACAGTCAGTGCTAGAATGAAGAGAAAATTGTTCCTGAAGTCTTGAAATAACCAAGGAATAATGAAATAGTTTTGTGTGTGTGTTTTTTTTAGTCTATGCATGTTTTATGTAATAGAAAATAGCATTAAATATGTTACTCAGATTTTGCATGCATGCAGATCTTATCAACAATGCAAGCTTGTTAAAGTGGCAAGAAAAAGTAATCATTTTTTCCTTCTTAAAAAATAGAAAATTATTTGTTTTCTAAAGATTTAATAAAACACTCTAAAATATTTTATAACTCCGTTTTAGTTGAGATCTTATTTTCTCAATTTAATGAAAGAAAAACAAGTTTTAATCCTGGTTCTAAACATCCATTAAAAAAAAATGATAATTGAGAATATGTTCAGTAATTGTAATATGGAATGATTTATTAGACTTGATCCTGGTTCGCTTATAAAAACAGAAATTAATTTTTTGGAATCAGCAAACAAAAAAGAAAGGAAATACAAGAAAAAAAGATGAAAATAATTCTGTTCCATAATAGTTCAGGCATTGATATATTATTCTTTTGATTTTGGTATTTTTGGTAACAATTAAATTATGTTTATATGTTCAAGCAACAATTTGACAGTTTTATGCAGTAGACTAGCAGTATAGCCCGGCGTTGCTCGGGAGTAATGAAAGCTTTAAAATTAATGCATGGTCCTGAAGCTCAGACTCAGCCAAAAGAATATTTGTGTAAAGTTTGGTGAGAATCGGATAAAAATTGTGGATTTGTATAAAAGACATAAGGACAGATAAACAGACACACACACAAACATCTTGCCTTATATATATATATATATATATATATATATATATATATTATCGATTTTCTGCATTATTGTAAGAATTGCAACCTTGAAACTTCTGAATATCGTTTATTATGTCTTTGTCTATGAGTGTATCAAATTTGATTAAAATCGAACCATTCCTTCTATAACCTGATTTTTTCGATTATCGATTTTCGATACACAAAACCTAGCTAAGAACACTCACAACTGCTTATAGTACAACTGTGTAAATTTTCAAGAAAATCGGTACAGCCGTTTTGGAGTCTATAGGTAACGGACACACACACACAAACACACACACACAGACAAAGTTCCATTTCTAAATAAGTTTAGATAGATTTAGATAGATTAGCAAATAATATCAATGTTGGGTAGGAAATTTCAGAACAGGTAAGAAAAAACCCGAAATGACAAAATCCTGTATAACACTATCTGTTAGAATGATGCCTTCAGTCCCGCTCCTCATGTGCCACATCTCCTCAGGATGTAAGCAATCATGGCTCTCCCAGCTTCCTGTCACTTGTAGCTCTTAGCAAATTTTGTCTTTGTTTCATCATTCATTTACTCAAGCTCACTAAGTATGTTATATGCTGTTTTCCTTTGTCCTTTTTGCCTTCAATCTGTCCTGTGAGTATCAGATTTTCCAAGCCCTCTTTCCTCATTATATGCCCCAGAAGCCTCAACTGTCTCTTCCTGATAAGTACAAGTTTCATTTTTGTCTCTAAAATTTCTCTAAAATTTTTTCATTGCTTGCATGTTCTGTCCGTGGTATCCTCAGCATCCTTCTGTTTCAAGTCTCTTCATCTTTGAGGAGATTGTCCAGCATTTACTGACATACAGAAGGACAGATATTACATAGTAGTTTAATACTCTATTCATTGTTTCTGGTGAAATTTTTCCGTTTCTATTACTCTGCTTAGCTTCTAGAATGAATCCTTGGATATCCCAATATGCCTTCAGACTTCAGCATTGCACTTTTAATCATATGTTAAAAAACTTCTCAGATATTTAAATTTCTGCACTTGTTTAATACTGGAGTCTCTGATTGGCAATGAGCTCGTTCTGTTTTCTTGCAGTTGATGTTTAGTCCTTTCTTCCTGCTTTCCTTCACTATCTTCTGAAGAAGGTTTTGTAGTGTTCTTTCCATGTCTGTCAGCAACACTGCAATTTGTATATCTATTTTAACTCGTTTTCCAGCAGTTATAATATAAAGTCTTACATAGGTACTTGTCTGTAAGAAATACTCTGAAAACCAACTCCAACGGCATTTTTTTTAGACTCCTTCAAGATCTTTATTTAAGCATCTAGACTAGTTCTTTTAAGTCACAGGGTTTTAACATTTATTCCACAATGCCTACTTTTTAAGATTTCTTTTATTAATAACTAGCAGTATAGCCCGGTATTGCTTGGGTGTAATGAAAGCTTTAAAACTAATCCATGGTTCTGGAGCTCAGACTCTTTCGACCTTGGCATGAAAGACTAAAAAGCAATAGTTGTTTCCAGTTAAAATAAAACCGTAGACTGAAAGAAAAATGAATAGATGTAAGTCAAATTCTGATTTCCTGGTATTGATATCAAATAAGTTTTTTTTATCGTAAACTGAATTTTAAAGGCTAAATAAGTCCTCTGAGTAAATGGTATCATGGCTGAGACTAAGAACTATAATTATACCTACTTAGAGCTAAACCGGAAGCAAAAACTAAAATAAAAGGGCTGAAAAACTGATTTTGATCAGACCCGGTAGGATATCGGGGTATCGATTTCCAATATCAGAGTCAAATAAGTCATCCAAGGATAGAACTGCAACTTTGAAACTTCTGAATATTGTTTCTTATGTCTTTGTCTATGAGTGCATCAAATTTGATTAAAATCGGACCACTCCTTCTATAACACGATTTTTTCGATTATCGATTTTTGATATTTATTGGGGGTACCTCAACACAAAACCTAGCTAAGAACACTCGCAAATGCTTATAGTACAACTGTGTAAATTTTCAAGAAAATCAGTTCAGCTGTTTTGGAGTCTATAGGTAATGGACACACACACACACACATACACACACACACACACGCACACACAGACAAAGTTCCATTTATAAATAAGTTTAGATTAGATTAAATTTAGATTATCTAATTTTATCATTAATCCCCCCTCCTCTTTCTGGTGAGTTCACCAACATACTGAACTTTGTATTTTTACTTTTAGGATTAACCTCTAGTTTTTCCTTATGCTTTCTTTTTTCTAGAAATCTAACTTATACTTTCGACAAATACTTGGGGTGACAGTACATCAAGAGTATCATTCATTACTTTTAGAAATTCTTCCATACTTTCAGGCTTCTTTTGTATAAACCTTTTCTTTTGCTGATTATAATGTCTTTTATGTTCCCATCTTTTTCCTGTTACGATGTATATCATCTTTCTGATTCGGGATAATATTTCACCATCTCCCCATATTTCTTTTTCATCTTTATATATTCTGATAAACACTTTTTAACCAATTTTGAAAAATTTGGTGTGTTTCTTGTTCTTATTCTGATTAAGTAACAATTTGTCAATCACTGATTTAATTTTTCTTGTAAACATTTTTTTCTTATTTTTTTTTTAATCATTTCACCCCAAGCAAGGCATTCCACTACCACTATAGCTCAAGGGGTTACATAGGGGATGGTGCTGAGAGAGCGACTGGATATAGGAAAGGTCAGAAGGAGGGTGATAGATGAGTAAGGAGGTACATAGGAAGAGTGTTTGAGAGAATGGATGTGAGTTAGTGTGTTAGGAGGTGTCTATTGACCTGACATTTAAATTCCTGGAGATTGTAGCTGTCGGGGAAGCAAGTATGCGGAAGGGAATTTCATAGGCAGAAAGTGTGAGAAAAGAAGCAGTTGGAGTAGAAATTGCAGTTACATTTTATTGGTTTTACTGTAAAAGGGTGGGACCTAGCTGCTAATCTAGTATCTCATGCAAGTTTGTAGCTAGGGGGCACCAGTGATCTAAGTTCATCGGAGCAGAAGCAGTGAAAGTATTTATAAAGAGGCACAGGGAAGCCACATCACGCTGGTGAGAGAGTGACTGCAGGCAGTCAGCCAAGTCAGTATCAATCACATCAATTCTGCCAGTGACGTGCATAATGGTGTATTGGTGCTGTAAGGTAAACTCTTATAAATTTTTGGAGTTTTTTCTTCTTTCACTTTTCATAACATGCTTTTTCCAAGGCGAGGTAGTAATATGTTCAATTCATGGGCAGTGCATTGTGTACCTTTATCTGAGACTATGGCATCTGGAATGATATCTCTTGCAAACATTGACTTTATTTACATGGTTCAAACTATTGCCCTCACCTTTGTTACCATATTCACATCTTCAGCTGTTCTACACTCCATCTTTCTTCAGGTGAATTTTGAACTGAAACCTTTATTTTGTTCACCAGTGTAAATTGTTCTAGTTCCATGAGTCATGCCTCTTTCAGATGTCTCAGTATCAGTTATCTCCCTTTTTGTTCACCTCTGCTGTAGCCAGATATTGAGCTCATAACTCTTTGGGTCAAGTCAGTGGATCCAACTTCCAGGTCAGATGTCTTTGAGGAATGAATTATTTTTTGGACTTAATCTCAGTAAAGATTTTTACCAGAGTTTATATTACAATTTTGTTGTTTGTAATTATAACACCGGATGTGCACTGTGGTGCAGTGGATATTGGCTTGGAATGAGAAATTGGGGAGCCGAGTTCCAATTCTAGTTAAATTCATTGCATTCACTTACGTGCAAGTACCCTTTGGGAAAGGTATTAATCCGTCACTTCCCTCTTTCCCTCTTAGTTATGGGTTAAATAATAGGACAGATTGGGTTCTATAGCCTTGGCAGGCAACCAGTCTACTGCAGAAAGTAATGGCAACCTACTGCGGGGTAATCCTCTGCCCAGTCAGTCATGTCTCGTTTGAGACATGATAGCCCAAAGCGTGGATCACGTATGGCACTTATCTGACTGAATTATAACATCTCATGTAGACAAACATCTTGCAAAGAGTCTGTGTAAAAAAATTCACTATAACTGCAAAAGTTGGTTTCTTGCACTTACAAATTTCAGGCCACTTAGTAAAGCTATCCAGCACCACAAGATAATGAGATCTGTTTATTGAGCCTGCAAAATCTATATGCAGTCTTGACAACAGAGTGTCTTTGGCCAAAATTGTATTTTTGAGGTAGATAATTTTGCTCCCAGAACACAACCTCTGCAGTTTTTTACTACTTTTTTAATGTCTTGATCCATTTTGATCCAGTGTACACAACTTCTCATAAGAGGCTATGTATCACAACTCTTTGTGCAAACATCAGTACATCAGTGTAGTGAATAAGTGTTCAGATCTGGATTTCATTCTTACTTTCTTTTATTCTATGCCCGTCTCAAGACTAAGGAAGGTTAGTTCTGAACTTCATTTGGTGTTGGAGTCTGTTTATACTAAGTCCTACCAGCCATTTCTCTGTAAGCAGAAGGATGGGTTTGTAGTTTTAAGGGTAATTAGCCTGTAAGTTACACAACATTTGGCCTTTGAAGTTCATTTTAAGTTCATTTTTCATCCACAATTTACGTCTGATTTTTTTTTGCTAATTATGGTAATATTTTTTTCTCACACCTTTTCTTTGTTGTTAAAACAAGAAAAATTTATGTATCCATTTTAGTTACTTTGTTTCCATTTACAAACAAGTAAATTTTATTCATTTTCTAAACAAAATCTATTTATTTTCTTATTTTTTAATTTTGAGGACATATGTGATCATGTCTCTCTGGAGATTCTTTTTCTTTAACTGTGATGTGATGTAACATTTTAAGATATTAGAGTGGTTTCCTGTTGCTTTCTCCTCAGTTTTGGAATTCAGTTTTTTCCTTTTCTTACTTTTAGTTGCCACTCAAGGTTAGACTACACTGCTGTTTACCATATGGTTGGATGAACAGACAAGATGAATTTCTGTTTTTCCTAAGAAAAGTGGTAAATTTTCATTTTAGGTGCTGATGGCTTTTTCACCTTCAAATTTATCCAAAATAGCATTATTTCTGTGCAAATGTATATGCTGAACTCAAATCAACAAGTAGTTATTGAAGAAACTTACCTTTTTTGCTTTGAAATTCCATAAAAAAACGAACTATATCTCGCACTTTTTCTCTCTCGTAACTCTCATGAAGTCATGTAATTAATTACAGAATGATGTTCTACGTAGGCAGCAATTTTGGTCGAATTTTGTCCTTTACTGAAACTTCCGGCGATGTACTTCCTATTTTGCGAGTAATAAGCATAGAAATACAATAATGCATTACTTTAATTACCGGAAGTACATCTCTGGAAGTATCAGTAAATGAAGAAAAATCTGCCAAAATTCGTTCACATGCGCAGTACGTCATTCTGCAGTTAATTAATCAATGCTGAAATAGTTCAACATCTTACTGCCCACAAACTATTCTCTGACAGGCAATATGGCTTCCGCTTTGCCAGGTCCACGGCCGACTTGCTAACAACTGTAACAGAGTACATGCTCCAGGCCCTTGATGAGTCTGACGAGGCTCGCGCGGTTGCTCTGGACATCTCCAAGGCTTTTGACAGGGTTTGGCGCTCTGGACATCTCCAAGGCTTTTGACAGGGTTTGGCGCTCTGGACATCTCCAAGGCTTTTGACAGGGTTTGGCGCTCTGGACATCTCCAAGGCTTTTGACAGGGTTTGGCGCTCTGGACATCTCCAAGGCTTTTGACAGGGTTTGGCGCTCTGGACATCTCCAAGGCTTTTGACAGGGTTTGGCGCTCTGGACATCTCCAAGGCTTTTGACAGGGTTTGGCGCTCTGGACATCTCCAAGGCTTTTGACAGGGTTTGGCGCTCTGGACATCTCCAAGGCTTTTGACAGGGTTTGGCGCTCTGGACATCTTCAAGGCTTTTGACAGGGTTTGGCGCTCTGGACATCTCCAAGGCTTTTGACAGGGTTTGGCGCTCTGGACATCTCCAAGGCTTTTGACAGGGTTTGGCGCTCTGGACATCTCCAAGGCTTTTGACAGGGTTTGGCGCTCTGGACATCTCCAAGGCTTTTGACAGGGTTTGGCGCTCTGGACATCTCCAAGGCTTTTGACAGGGTTTGGCGCTCTGGACATCTCCAAGGCTTTTGACAGGGTTTGGCACTCTGGCCTCCTATGCAAACTACGGGGTTACGGTATTACCGGTCACCTGCTTCACCTAATCCAATCTTTTTTAAATAACCGCAAAATGAAGGTCGTTTTGAATGGGCATGCCTCTTCATCCTACAGCACGAATGCTGGTGTCCCACAGGGCACTATCCTGGGCCTGACGCTCTTCCTTATTTTCATCAACAACCTCCCAGATGAGATCAGTTCCCAAGTAGGCATCTACGCAGACGAACACCACAATATACTCCCGCACCAGTAAGGAACCTGTTGTAGCGGACAGACATAATCTCGCTGCTGACCTTGAATGGGATCTACACTCTGTGGTGAATTGGGGTAGGAAGTGGCTTGTCAACTTCAATGCATCTAAGACCAAGCAGTTGTCTGTCAACCATCACAGGCAACCTCTCCTGCCTCCCATAAGCATGGACCAAGCGATTCTCCCTGAGAGCAACACACTACGCCTCCTCGGCCTTACCCTCTTCTCAGACCTCAAATGGAACCACTATATTGAATCCATAGCAAAATCTACTGCTAAGAAGGTTGGGTCACTATGTCGATCCAGAATGTTTTTTCCGCCTGAATCCATCCTGCATATATACAAGTCAACCATCCGTCCGTGCATGGAGTACTGCTGCCATTTATGGTCAGGTGCCCCTGCCGTTCTCCTCAGTGTTCTTGACAGGCTCCAAAGGAGAGTCTGTAATGTGATAGGTACTGATCTGGCGGCTTGACTGCAGCCACTTCCCCACCATCGAAATGTGGCCTCCCTTTCTCTGTTCTATAAATACTTTCATGGCTAGTTCATGGACGAACTTAAGTCACTGGTGTCTCCTCAACAGGTGTTTACTCGTGCAACCAGACTGGCAACTGGGTCCCACCCATTCACAGTCAGGTTAGCCAAATGCAGACGACAATTCTACTCCTGCAGCTTCTTCTCTCGCACTTCCCGCCTGTGGAACTCACTCCCATATTCTTGCTTTCCTAATGGGTACAACCTCCAGAAATTTAAATGCAATGTCAATACTCATCTATTAACCACTGGACTCTAGCTCTCTCCCCACCCCTGTATAACCTTCCCTTTCTCTCCACCTATGTATCTGTCATCGCACCTGCATTCTCAGCTTTCTATTGCTCCTTTCTAACTAGTTTGTACTCCTCACTCTTTTCTAATTGATCTTTATACATTTATGTAGCCCCCTCTCTTAAGTGACATTTCTGCTTTGCTTGGGGTGAAATGATTTTTGAAAAAAAAAAAATTACATGACTTCGTGAGAGTTATGGGAGAGAAAAAGTGCAAAATATAGTTCTGTTTTTTTTATGAACATTTAGATAAAAAAAATTAGTTTCTTCAATAACTAACAGTTGATTTGAGTTTAGCATATACATTTACACAGAGATAATGCTATTTTGGATAAATTTGAAAGGGAAAAGCATCGGGGCTTACAACGAAAATTTACCAGAAAACATGTATTAAAGTGAATGAAACAGCCTATACTAAAATTTGAATGTAGCTGGTTGATTCCACTTACTGTACACTGTTAATGTTCTATACTAAATCAAGAAAACTATTACTTTCAAGTCTGGAATGGAAAATTGAAAGAAGTACATACAGTAGTAAGTGT
Organism: Ascarosepion bandense; assembly: GCA_037127315.1. NCBI lineage: Eukaryota > Metazoa > Mollusca > Cephalopoda > Sepiida > Sepiidae > Ascarosepion > Ascarosepion bandense. The sequence goes on along the minus strand of JBBBDQ010001822.1, from coordinate 1,132,917 downwards.
TAAGACATTTACAGTCTAATGATGAAAACAGCATTTATTGTAACAAAAAAATCTTTCATTATTCCTACACAATTTGATAAATATCACAACTGAATTACAATTCAGTTGTGATATTCATCAAATATTATTCTTGGGTTCAGAATAAAAGGGTAGGTTGGAAAATCAATTGAAAATTCACTTATTTTTAGAAGAAAAAAAAGTAGGCTGTAGTTGGAATAAACAGATAGGTTGGAAAATAAAGTAAATAGGAGTGAGATGTCTGGAATAACAAAGGGTAATTTGGAGAAAAAATCAATTTATATAACCAGGCAGGCTCATCTATTCTGGACATGACAGTATACTGTGTAAATTTCAGCTCAAAATTCAGCTAATAACCATGTTAGACACATACTTATGGACCCACTTTCATGCATAGACTGTGATGAAACCATTTATTTCAAATAAAAAAGTAAAATTGATGCAATATGCTGTGTATGAAATCTTCAATCAGTTAACAATGAATCAATTCTTCTTCTATATGTGGAAAATAAATAGCTTGTCTGGAATAACAGTAGTCTGAAGAAAACAAAATTTAAATACTATAGAGCTTACATTGCCTGCTGTAAAACAACATCCTCTACTAAATGTTCAAAGAAATAACAAATAGGATGTGGATTTAAAAAAACGATCTTCTATGTGTGCCATGTCACTTCAGGACGTAGGTGATCACAGATGTTTACTTGACCCTGTCCCTTATAGCTCATAGCATTTTTCCTCTTGCTACCTCTCCCAAACCCTGCTCTGCCATCCACTTGCTGAAATCCATCAACTATGATATGCACTGCTTTCCTCTGTCTCTCTTTCCCTTTATTCATCTTGTGAGTGTCAGATTCACCAACAAATCAACCATCCGATCATGCATGGATACTGTTGTCATATCTGGTCAGGCGACCCTGCTGTTTATCTCAGGATTCTCGACAGGCTTCTAAGGAGAATTTGTAATGTGAAAAAGTCCCAACCTGGCAGCCTTTAGCCACTTTCTCACCGACAAGACATGGCTTCCCTCTGTCTCTTCTACAAATACTTTCATGGCTTCTGCTTCGATGAACTTAGGTCACTGGTGCCTCTTCATCAAGAATTTATTTGTGCAACCAGAATGGCAACAAGGTCCTACCCATTTACAGTTAGATCAACCAAATGCAGCTGGCAATTCTACTCCAGCATTTTTTTCTTGCACTTCCCACCTGTGAAACTCACTTCTGTATACTTGCTTTCCTGACAGCTACAACCTCCAGGAATTTAAATGCAATGTCAATTTCCATCTCTTATCCACTTGACTCCAGTCCTTTCTATATACCTTTGTATATCTTGTTCTTTTTCTTTCCCTCTACCTTCGCTATTGTCTTCAACCTGTGTTTCCCATCCTTCTCTTACCCTTTCTCTGACACCCGCTGTAACTGGTTCGTCTTTCTCTTCACTCTCCTCCAACCTAAACTTTTTCTCCTCCTGCCTAAACTTTTACTCTCTTATGTAGCCCCCTGTGCATCAGTGGCAGTACCACCTTGCTTGGGGTGAAACAATTAAAAAAAAGCTCTCCTTTCTCATTTTGTGTCCCAGAAACCTCAGCTGTCTCTTCTTGATGCAAAGTTTCCTTTTTGTTTGCATCCTCTCCAAAGCCTTGTTGTTACTCACATGTTCAGTTCATGGTATCCTCAGCATCCTTCTGTAGAACCATATTTCTGTTGCTTTAAATCTCTCCTTCATCTCTGAGGAGATTGTTCAGAATTCACTGCCATATAGAAGAACAGATATCACATAACAGTCCAGTATTCTTTTCTTTGTCTCTAACGAAATCTTCCTGTCTCTGAGTACTCTGCTTAGATGGCTCAGTTATAACAAAATAAAAATAAGGAAATAGAATATAGAATAGTTTGCTCTAGAGATAGTTTCACCAAACACCACTAATACTACAGACTTATGGCTACTTCAAGTTGAAAGACTGGTCCCCCTATGATCACTGAAGTTAAGCATTATTGAGCCTGGTTAATACCCAGATGGGTGACTGCTTGAGAACACTAGCTGCTGCAAGCTTGGATGTGTGCATGGTACAACGAATATTCACTTACACACAAATCCTCTTGGGAAAAGTGGGAATTCAGCTAATCCCCCAGCTATGAGTTAATTAGTAAAATTTGTGTCAGTAAACCATCATTATCTTCAAAAATAAAATGGTGTACAAAAAATGTTTAGATTCTGGCATTACAAATCCCATAGAGGTTAAGATAAAAAAAAAATAATGAACCAGCCAAGCTAATTTCTACAGAACTAAAATATGAAACTGAAAATTTAAGTCATGTTCTTAAATAGTTTCGTCACATCAAGGCTTTCATGCAGATGTCAGACATAGCACCAAATCTACTCAGATATATCTAGACTGTCAGTTCTATAGAACTGTCATCTAATATCAATGGTTAAAAACAGCTTTGAGCAAGTCAAGACTACACTTGTTTAAATCTTTTGGACTGACACTACAGAATCACAAAGAATTATACCAAATAACAGAATCCTTATAGATTGTTTGACTTTTTTTTTTTACAGATTATCAACTCTTTGCAAGTCATTTAAAACCTTAAAATATTTTTAGATTGTAGAAATTTTTTTAAGTAATAATGACTTAGTGATAAAAGTATTACTAAGAAGTGGATTCATGCCTTTCTCAAGGGTATTTTCATATAATAAAATGAACCCAACTGGAATTGAAACTCAGCTCTCTAATTAATAATTCCAAGCCATTATCCATTATAACACTTGCACATCCAAGCTTACTGCAGCTGGTACTCCTAATATTTTATCATGTGCATGTTGGGTTACAGCATTTTAATAACCATTAAAAGGATAATTCTCTATTTTCCCATAATGAGCCAGCACAGCCAGATGACAATGCAGCAGTGGAAGTGTTAATCTGATCTGAATTCAAAAGAACTGGGTACATCGTGAGTATTACTTTAACTACTTTAGTGAAATGGTCATTGAGAGACACTTTCTCATCAACACATAAACATCAAATTTATATCATAAACTTCAGCCATAAATAACATTACATAATAAATAAAATTAAAGAATTGGCCGATTTTCTAGTCTGTGGCTAGCATTCAATGATGTAGAGCTGTATCAAAACCAGTGACTCATTGAAAATTTTACTATTGTTTGGGATTTTATTATTATAGCTATTTTCAAATCATACTAAAAATGATCATTAAAATAACTGAACACTTTCAAAATATTAAATAAAAAATAAACTTACATATTTTAATTCAAAATTTTTTACAATTGGTTTCCAAACAAAATATCAGCAATAATTAGGATACAATTTATATTGTTGAAATTTCCCAAATTGTTTTGCCCAGATTTCAGTAGACAAGAAAATGTATTTTGGCCTGCCTTATCTAATTTAGATTTTCACTAATGCAAATAATGTAGAAATTTTATTTCAAAAAGGAAAAATGAAAAAGCGCAGGCAAAATTATTTTGGAAGAATTTAATTTGTTTTAATTTCTGTTTCCCAACATAATTACAAACAACATTCACAGTAATCATTTTGAATCCTGTCTCTGTCAAAAATATTTGGGGCATTTTTTTTTAACTTGAAGACTTGTCGCAACCAGAAAACAGGAGAGATTTTAAACACAGCTACATTTGATTTCTTATTACACAAGAAAGACAAATCAGTACTAGTAATATATATATATATTACTAGTACTGCAGTACTTAAAAAGCAGTCAAAGTCTAACCGTACTGATGAGCTGTGATACAGCAAAACAGATTTGTCTGCGGATGACAATATATATATATATATATATATATATATATATATATATATACTAGCAGTATAGCCCGGCGTTGCTCGGGTGTAATGAAAGCTTTAAAACTAATCCATGGTCCTGGAGCTCAGACTCTTTTGATGTTGACACGAAAGACTAAAAAGCAATAGTTGTTTCCAGTTAAAGCAAAACCGTAGACTGAAAGAAAAATAAATGGATGTAAGTCAAATTTTGATTTCCTGATATCAATATCAAATAAGTTTTTTTTTTTGTAAACTGAATTTTGAAGGTTAAATAAGTCCTCTGAGTAAATGGTATCATGGCTGAAACTAAGAACTGCAATTAGAGCCAAACCCGAAGCAAAAACTAAAAAATAAAAGGGCTGAAAAAAATACAGACATACAGGCAGATAAACAGACATACACACAAACATCTTGCCTTTTATATATTTATATTATCGATTTTCTGCACCATTTTAAGAACTGCAACCTTGAAACTTCTGAATATCATTTCTTATGTCTTTGTCTATGAGTGTATCAAATTTGATTAAAATTGGACCACTCCTTCTATAACCTGATTTTTTCGATTATCGATTTTCAATATATTTCTCTGGTACCTCGACACAAAATCTAGCTAAGAACACTCGCAAACACTTATAGTAAAACTGTGTAAATTTTCAAGAAAATTGGTTCAGCCGTTTTGGAGTCTATAAGTAATGGACACACACACACACACACAGACACAGACACAAACACAGACAAAGTCCCATTTATAAATAAGTTTACATACATAATTAGTTTTTGGTCATAATTAAATTAAACCAGTGGTTAGTTGTATTAAGAATGTTCAATACATTTATATTGTAGAACTTTTAAATATTTTTACTTTAAAAATTAGTAATTTCCACAACTAAGCTTTCAAGCTTTCGGTATCTTCAGGTGATATATAATAACTGATTTTCCAATGTTTTTCATATGTAGAAACAGGGATTTTTATGAACCCATGGCTGGAATTTTTTAACAGCCAAAAATTTTTTAAATTAGGTAGGAGTTACTTTAAGTATTTCAGAACATTTTCATCCAGGTTTGTATGAACCTATGTATTTATAGGTATGAATACATCTGGACATTACTTCTGATCTTTCATTCAGTAATTTATTTTGTTCTAGAAACAATATTATGGTTAACTTTTCCTCTTGGTACAATCTGCAGACATTACCATACAAAATTTAATTGCATATTCATAAAAAATTTGTGTTTGTACGTTTGAAAAACGTTAAAAAATCAGTTATTATCAATCACCTCAAGATACTGAAAGGTTCAAATCTAACTCATGGAAATAATGCATTTCCATATGAAATATATATATATATAGTCATTTGCAGACAGATCTGTTTCACTGTATCACAGCTTATCAGTATGGTTAGATATCCAATTGCTTTTAACTCAGGATTGAAACTTGACCAAATTAGCATCAGTCGGCAATTCTACCTCTGAGCTATGGGTGCTTGGCAGAAGGAGGCAGACTTTTAGCATATGACATATCATAAGCCAATAGCCAGAGTGCTCTAATTCATTACTGAATGAGCAATGCTTAGATGCTAGAGTAGCTATTGTTTTATATATATATATATATATATATATATATTCATTTGTTTTTCACTGATTATATTACTAGTTACACTTGTTTCAGTGAACAAAAGGTAAACACATTTGGATGCAATCACTGGACAGAGAAAGCATCAAATTGCTTAAATTGTGCTTTGTACTATTTCCTTGCAGCAACTGAATGTCCACAGTCGGTCAAATGTCTGACAGATTTCTTTATACAGGAAGGGACGGAACCAGCAATCAGTTAAAAGTAGCAGTGACACTATTTGTGGAGAAAGGAAAAATCAAATTTATTGTGACAATGTTCAGATACCAAAAGAATCCTTTTTTTTGTTTTGTTTTTTGTCTTCCCCAGCATTCATTTCTGTCATACTTGTTTACTGTTTATTATGAATGAAAGAAAGAAAATTATATCCTTATCTGTCTGTCAGTGTCTTAGATAAATAGTATTTTATTTATTTGCCTTTCATTCTAGTGTTGGGGATTATTCTACTTAATGAGCTTAGAACAAGGTTTGGAACAAGGAATAGTAAGAAAACAAACATTACTTTGAGCTGGGTATTGCTGGAGACTGCAGGAGGGAGCTGGGTGCTGCTGGAGACTGCAGGAGGGAGCTGGGTGCTGCTGGAGACTGCAGTTTCCAGCGGTCTCCAGCTCACTCCTGCAGTTTCCTGCAGCTTGCAGCAAGTCCGGCAGCCACTAGCTACCTACTGCGGCATTTCACTGACGTCCTACTACCTGTTTCAGTTCCCAATGATGTCCAACGACCAGTTCTAGTGCCCACTGACGTCCAACAACCTGTTCCAGTATCCACTGACATCCAACGACCAGTTCCAGCACCCGCCAACATCCTGGGTTCCCCTCCAGATATATGACCTTCATAGCCTTACCATTCACCGTTTGCTTAAGAAAACAATAAAGACCTGATTTTCATTGTCTCCAACTGACCATCTGCTTTTGTCATCCTTCTTTGCTACTGCCATCTCTTTTCCTTGCCTTTGTGTCTACTTTCTTAGTTGCACGGTCGATCATTACTCACACCTCTCGGCCCCTACTCTGCAACAATTTATAGTAGAGCTACAAAGGACAGGAAGATGTGGAAGGCCATGATTTCCCCTTTCTTTAAGAGACACAGCACATTGGGGTCACAAATCTCAATATTTCAGCCTCATATTTAGAAGCAGGGCATAAGTAAAAAAAACTAACAGAAAAAAAAACTGAATGGTAAACTTTTATCAAACAGATATTTTGAAAAAAATACTTGAAGCACCAAAATGAGAATACAATGGATCAAACTTTTGAAGAGGATGGAAATGAAAAGGAAACTTATACTTATCAGGAAGATACAGCTGAAGGTTTTGGGACATGTAATGAGGAAGGAGGACTTAGAGAATCTGATACTCACAGGACAGATAGAGCAAAAGGGGAAAGCAACAATGACATCCTTGATGGGCTTGAGCAAGTGGATGGCACAGCAGGGTTTGGGAGAAATAACAGGACAATATAGTAAAAGTTACAAAGAACAGGAAGATGTAGAGGATCATGATCACCTATGTTCTGAAGGGACATGGCACAGAAAAAACGATTCTAAACAAAAAAGTGTTTTTTCACCCGATCAAGTTAGGAAATTCATTTAGTTGTTGAGTGTGTATTAGAATAGAAGAAACAATGGTTTTGTTTATTAGCTGAGCATATCTATAGAGACACCTGACCATTATTTTAATTACCTTAAATTATAGTGGAGTCAGTCAGTCAGTTAAGTGCCATACGGGATACACGCTTGGGCGATCATGTCTCAAAAGAGACATGACTGACTGGGCAGAAGATTATCCCGCAGTAGGTTGCCATTGCTTTATGCGGTAGACTGGTTGCCAACCAAGGCTATAGAACCCAATCTGTCCTGTTATTTAACCCATAATTGGAAGGAATAGATGGATTAATACCTTTCCCAAGGGTATTTGCGCGTAAGTGAATGCAATGAATTCAGCTGGAATTTGAACATGGTTACCCGATTTCTCGTTCCGAGCCGATATCCATTGCACCACAACGCACATCCTTATATCGTGGAGAGGATATAATTAAAACAAAACAAGATATGAAAGACTGCTGAAAAGTTCTCACCCAAACAAGAAAGTATGGATGCACAGTGGATATCAGCTTGAAATGAGAAATTGGGGAGTTGAGTTCAAATTCCAGTTGAATTCATTGTATTCACTTATGCACAAATACCCTTGGGAAAGGTATAAACCATTTCTTCTCCCTCCACCTATGGGTTGAATAGCAAAACAGAGTGGATTCTATAGCCTTGGTTGGCAACCAGTCTATCATATAAAGAAATGACAACCTACTGCGGGAAAATCTTCTGCCTAGTTAGTCATGGATTGAAAGAGACATGATCACCTAAACATGTATCACATATAACACTTAACTAACTGACAGTTTATGTCTAGAACATTTCAGCACCCACCTCATACAAAATTCCAATTTAAGCAGTCTTATTGAAAAATGGTGCTAAGACAGACATATGGAAGCCAAAAAGTATCAAAAATAGGTAATGCATGTTTTTCTTGTTTTATTTTTTTAGTCACCTCAAGGTAGAATAAGTCAACTTAGATGTCAACGGTTAAAGTTATTGTAATGAGAAAAACAAAAAGTGGAATGATATGGTCAGGGTGAGAAATGAATAAGAATACTTACTAAAAATATTTTTAACTGTTCATAAGAATATAAAAAACAAAAAAAATGTTTTCTTTTGTATTTCCCTTTATAGAAAATGGTTTTAGTTTGATAATCATCTCGATAGCAGCCAAAAATATGGAAGTCGATTATCAAGTAGAAAAAGAATAAACACTAAAACCGAATAGTCCTCAGAAAACTGCCTGTTTGAATATTTGCAGTTTTAAATGGTTGCACACTTATCATGGCACATTACTTATATAAAGGTCAACTGGATTACAATTAAAACCAAAAAAGGGAATGGGGAGACACTCATATCTCATAGGGTTTAACAGTTAAACAAATCAAATTTGAGAAAAATTCTGAAAAAAAAAAGCAACAGTTGCATACATGATTACAAATTCTTTTTATTTCATGATCCTTGAGGATGTGGGTGATTATGGTTCTCCACAATTTTTATCCTTTTTAGTTCTTAAAAATTCTTTTCCACTATCCTTTCACTCTCTGTTCTGACATCCATTTATCCAAGCTTGTTAGGTAGTTTACTTTTTTTTATCAATTTACCCGAGGCAAGGTTACATTGCCACTAGACCACATGGGATTCTTCTTCTTCATGTGGTCCTGGGTATGACAGTAAATTGCATCTTTTTTTTTTTTATAAGTGTTTCACCCCGAGCAAGGCATGTCACTGCCACTACTGCGCAGGGGGCTACATAGAGTGGAGAAAGGATGATTAAATATAGGAAATGTCAGAGGGTGGGTGATAGGCGGGTAGGGTTATCGAGAATGGTTGAATATAGGAAATGTCAGAGGGTGGGTGATAGGCGGGTAAGGATACCTAGAATGAGGGTTGGGTAAATGAGAGTGTTCTGAGAATAATTGGGAGTTAGTGTGATAGGAGGTGTCTATTGATCCTACATTTAAACACCTGGCGATTGTAGTTGTCGAGAAAGCAGACTTGTGGAAGGGAGTTCCACAGGCGGGAAGCGCGAGAAAAGAAGCTGTTGGAGTAGAATTTATGGTTACATCTTATTTGTTTAACTGTAAAAGGGTGGGACCTAGTTGCTAATCTAGTATCTCATGTAAATTTGTGCTTAGGCGGCACCAGTGATCCAAGCTCATCGGAGCAGAAGCCATGAAAGTACTTGTAGAAGAGGCACAGGGAAGCCACATCACGCCGGTGTGAGAGCGGCTGCAGCCGGTCTGCCAAGTCAGTATCAACCACGTTACAGATCCTCCTTTGTATTTTGTCAAGAAGCCCAAGGAGAGCAGCAGGGACATCCGACCAGATATGGCAGCAATATTCAATACACGGGCAGATGGTAGATTTGTATATGTGCAGAATAGATTCAGGTGGGAAAAACTTCCGGACCCTGCACAGAGAGCCGACTTTCATAGCAGCAGCAAGGCCCTCTGATTAGGAGGTTGTGAGGAACATGGAACCCCCTCTTAATTGCTGTTGTTTTCAAATCCACCCTAACCCAGAGTGGTAGCACCTGTTAGGGTCCCAGCTATGGGGAAATAGTTAACCCCTAAACTAGGGTCAAAACACTATGAAAGTATCAAAATAGATTATTATAGAAAAATATACATTTTTGAATCAAAAATGTTGCCAACAATACATTTTTGAAGAAAACAATTCTTACCATAATACATTTTTGAAGGAAAAAAATATTACTAACAATACATTTTCGAATACAAAACTAGAAGGCATCTTGAGTTTCTAAAATAAAAATTAAAAAAATTTCATCAGAATCTGATTAAATCAACCCTCTCACTATAACTGAACATTAAAAAAATACCTTTAAAACACAACCTTTTTGGCATTAAATAACCCACTGAGGTTGATATGCCGTTAAACAAAATTCAAACTCAAACTCTTCTTCATGTGCTGTGTACCTTCAGGATGTAGGCAATCATTGGACTTCCTCTTGGTATCTCTCCCAAACCTTGTTTAACCATTCATTTGCTCAAGCCTATCAAATATGTCTAATGCTACTTTTGCCTGCTTCTCTTTCTTTCTATCAGTCCTGTGAGTATTAGATTCTTCATGCCCTCCTTCCTCATTTTGTGTCCCAGAAACCTGAGCTATGTCTTCCTGATGGTAAGTATGAGGTTTCTTCTTACTTACATTCTCTCCAACATTTCATTGTTGTCTACATGTTCAGTCCATGGTATCCTTGCATCCTTGTTCTGCCTCAAGCCTCTCCTTCATCCTTGAAGAGATTAGTCTAACATTCACTGCCATACAGAAGGACAGATATCACATAGCAGTTCAGCACACTTTTTCTTTTACAGGAAATAAAAGTGCAAGAGAATGAGAAGCCTGATGATATATGCTTGAAGAAAGAACAAAAAGGAACAGTGTTCTGGAAGGCAGAAGATGATGATTGATGTGGCATGTAAATTTTTGAAGATTGTAGTTATCCTGGTAAGCTCGTAAATTTTTGGGATGTGCGTTGTGGTGCAGTGGATATCGGCTCAGAACAAGAAATCGAGGAGCCGAGTTCCAGTTCCAGTTGAATTCATTGCATTCACTTACGCGCAAATACCCTTGGGAAAGGTATTAATCCGTCTCTTCCTTCCAGTTATCGGTTAAACAAGAAAACAGACTGAGCTCTATAGCCTTGGCTGGCAACCAATCTACCGCAGAAAGCAATGGTAACCTACTGTGGGATAATATTCTGCCCGGTCAGTCATGTCTTGAAAGAGACATGATTGCCCAAGCGTGTTTCACGTATGACACTTAACTGACTGTAGTTATCAGGAAAGCTAGAAATTGAAAGAGAGTTCCACATGTGAAACATGCCAGAAAAGAAACTGTTAGAGTAGAAGTGGTGGTTGCATCCAGCTAGTTCAGCAATAAAACAGTGAGACCAAGTTGCCAATCTTGTAGCACACTTAAATACATGTAGTCAAAGAACCATAGAGAAAAGCACATAAGAACAATTGCCATGAAAATATTGGTAGAAAAAGACAGAGGGAAGCCACATCACATGGTAAAGTAAAGTATGTTTGGTTGTTTTGTCTTTATGGCATATCAATCTTGGCGGGTCATTTATTGCCAACTAAATTTTTTTTATTTATTGCTGGTAATACCTTTTTTCTTTCAACAATTTATTGTTGTTTTTATATAAGTTTTGTCTCTAGTAATGCTCTTTCTTTTCGTGTCTCAAGATTCATTGGTATTTGTTTTTAAGGGTAGGGTCCCCAAGTACTACCCTGTTATTTAACCCATAACTGGAGGGAAGGGACGGATTAATACCTTTCCTAAAGGTAGCAGTGCTTAAATGAATGCAAGGTATTCAACTGGAATTCGGACTTGGCTCACCAATTTGTCTTTCCGAGCCGATATCCACTGCACCACAACGCACATCTGTCACTAAATGCTTACAGCACCTGGTATTTCCAAGCGGTCACCCATCTAAGTACTGACCAGGCTCAATGTTGCTTAACTTTGGTGATTGATCAAGAACCAGTGTATTCAACATGATATGGCCGTAAGCCCAGTAAGTGACTGAAGTCAATATGCATGGTCAGGATCAATTACATTATAGATCCAACTTTGGATTTTGTCAAGAATCTTAAAATGGACTGAAGGAGCACCAGACCAGATAGGGCAACAGTATTAAATACATGGGCAAATGATAGATTTATAAATGTGCAAGATGGATTCTGATGTGAAATATTTTCTGGAATGATACAGAGAGTCAACTTTGCTTGCAGTAGATGTAGCAATTGATTCAATATATTAACTCTACTTCACATAAGTAGAAAGCATGAGGCTAAGAAGGTGTTTATTCGCTGTTTCCCTTCTGTAAATTTTATGAGCCCTGTTCCATCGCCTCAACTTTTAAAAAAATTCCCTGCTTGATACTGATATTAAAGGTTTCTTAAAAATGTATTTCTGTTGTTTTGAATTTTGTGCAGAAATAGCATTAAAATAGAAGTTATCGATATTGAACCAAGCAAGGCATCTGTATTAAATCTTGAGTTATGACAGTCAATGGCTTGTGACATTTCACCTGTAACCATTCTGCAATTAAATTAATGTCTAAACTGATATGAAATTGGGGGAAATGTAAACTGCTTCTCTAATTCATTTATAAACTTTTTTTCTGATATTTAAGTTTAATAGAACGAAACGACATATCTAGAGTTGCCTCCAGGATCCTCATTCACAAGATGATGCCATAATTCATATTGAATAAATGTGACTCTGGTTTTGTAAAAATACAAAGTATCCATCTGAATCTCAGCAGTGTATATGTTTTTAAATTCAATTCAGCCTGATTTTCGTAAAAGTAAAATGTTAAAAAAAAGTAAAAAACAAAAAAAAGTCTAGCCTTAAAATAACATCTCAGAAAATAAGTCTAAATAAATTTAAAACTCACGAATAAAAATTAACTGTCACGATTAAAAAAAAAAGTCAGTTAACGTGCTTCTGTCAAAAATTATCAATTTTCTTCTGCAGTGCTTTGTCAGATTCAGTCAGTCAGTAAAGTGCCATATGTGATACACACGTATGTTTCTTATGTTTCATGACTGACTTATCAGAAGATTTTCCGGCATTAGGCTGGTGTTTCTTTCAACCTATAGAACACTGTCCAGCTATTCAGCTCATAGCTGAAGTAGAAGAGACAGATTAATACCTTCTCAAAGGTATTTGCATGTAAATGAATATAATGAGCTTAATCGGAATTTGAACTCAGCTCTCTAGTATTGAACCTTCATCCATTATACCACACCACAACTCATTTGATTAGAAATGCAATAAAGGTCAATTTCAGTTACGTAACAATAAATCTCAGACAATAGTCACTATGTAAATATGTGTATTATTTCTGAGTAATAACTTGTGAGTCGTGTTGAATACACCAATTCTTGTCTGATCACTAAAGTTAAGCAACGTCAAGCCTAGTCAGTACTTAGATGGGTGACCATTTGGGAATACCAGGTACTGCAAACGTAAGAACCAAGAATGGTTCACTGGTCCTCCAGGTTTGGGGGTTGGGCACAGGGCTAACAACCCTGCCCCATAAAAAATATTTTGTTATGGAAACAGTAACAAAAAATTACTACCCTACACACCCTTGGGTGTAAAAGGGTGAGATGATGAATAACTTGTGAAATGAGCTTGCAAGGCCTTTTTTTTTTCAGGTATGTGCTTTTACTTGTAATCAAGTAAATACTGTTGTAAACAGGATTATCATGAAGTGCTCCATACTTTTGGTAATGTTAGCCATTTCTTTATAAGCAAACATTCAGCATTCAATGACCAAGCAACCAGCACTGCTTTTAATTGAAATCTATGAAATCTTTCTCTTAAAAATATTTTTCAGGAAAATAGGGTTCAGAAGTACTGTAGATGTTATCAGTGCTGATGGGGGCTTCCCTCTTAACCTTGTATTTGAAATAGTATAGAATATGAACTTCATTATTTCATTATCTTTTTTCAAGTTACATGTAATATATGGGGTGGGGGCAGACAAAATAATAGAAACACCTTGAAATTTCAAGCAAATTTATTTCAATATGGGGTAGGACTGCCTCTGGCAAAAACTACATATTGAATTCTGGGATCGACTTCGTACAATGTTTAAATTGTTTCCAGTGAAATTTTTATCCATTTTTCAGCTGAAACAATCATCAATTTTTTCAATGATTATGGAGGAGGATATCAACTCCTCAATTGTTTTTCTAAAATTAATCATAAATGTTCAATGATGTTGATATCTGAGGACTGTGGAGACCAGATAAGATGTTCTACTTCACTAGAACACTCCTCGTGCCATTCAGTTGCAACTTTAGCAGCATGAATGGGTGCATTATCATTCTGAAAAATGGTATTTCCACTGGAAATTGTTCCTGAACCACAAGTAAAGTTGATCACTTAAAATTCTTAGTCCTGGCTGTTGATTTTTAATAAACTTATATAACACTGTAACACAGTCGTGGGGTATCTGATATCGACACTCTTTGTTTCACTGATCACAGCCGTGTTCAAGGGTAAAATAACACTTCTTACATTGACACATGGCCCAATGAATATAGACATTGGTTATTTCAAGTGACTTGACCCAAAGAGTTGTGAGTTCAATACCAGGATACAGCAGTGGTGAACAAGTAACTTCGAGAATTGGGTTAGAGGGAGAAAACTCATGACTACCAAAAGTGACTTCGCCCAAAGAAATGAGAATGATATACCCTAGTCCTCATAATAAAGTGTTTGGTTCGAAATTCCTTAGCCAGAGTGTACAATGGCCAAAACGTCATACAAATGGCAACCAAGATGAGAACAATAGCCTAAATAATGTAAATAGTGCAAATACTACCTCATCTCAGAAATATAGACAAATTATTTAAATAATATCTGTAATAAACAATTTTAGCATAAAAATGAAGTACTCTTAATATTAAATCAACAAATGTAAAAATAGACAAGCTTATGACAGTTTAATCAAACATAAAAATAGACAAGCTTATGACAGTTTAATCAAACGTAAAAATAGACAAGCTTATGACAGTTTAATCAAACGTAAAAATAGACAAGCTTATGACAGTTTAATCAAACGTAAAAATAGACAAGCTTATGACAGTTTAATCAAACATAAAAATAGACAAGCTTATGACAGTTTAATCAAACATAAAAATAGACAAGCTTATGACAGTTTAATCAAACATAAAAATAGACAAGCTTATGACAGTTTAATCAAACATAAAAATAGACAAGCTTATGACAGTTTAATCAAACATAAAAATAGACAAGCTTATGACAGTTTAATCAAATTTTCCACATTATGCTATTATGATACTAGGTGTTTCCTTTATTTTGTCCACCCACCATATGTATAAATTGTTGCTGCCGCAGAAAGTCCTGAAGTTAACTGATTTCTCTTATCTGGTAAACTTCTTTGTAACTCCACAAAGCCAGTACACAGGTTTCACTCAATCAAAGCCATTTTTTTTACTATTGATCTTAGAAAGCAGTTATACAAATCTAACAATTTAGATATTTCTTAATAGGTTTGGCAACATGCATGACATTCATATGAAACGCTGAATCTGATGAGGTTATTTAAGAACATAATTGGAGTTTTAATGTTTGGACTTTGTAGCTGATTGTGGTATTGGGCAAAACTGTTTCTGGGTTAGTAATCATAACAGTTTTAAAATTATATTTAGAGTAATTTAAATTCGTGTCATTCACTTAATTTATTAAAATATTCAATAATTCTAATAAGGAAGAGCAATACACTGCGCTTCCTTGGCCTCAGTCTCTCAATCAACCTCAAATGGAATGACTACATAGAATCTATAGCTGAATCTACTGTTAGAAAGGTTGGATCACTTTACTGGGCCAGAAAGTTTTTCTCAGTCAGAATTCATTTTGAACATTTATAAATCTACCATTCATACGTACAAGCTCTGTTGTCATATGCAGTCAGGTTCTCTTGATATTCATCTTGAGGTTCTCAACAAAAAACAAAGAAAGATCTGCAATGTAATCGATCCTTCCTTGGCAACCTATCTTCAGTCACTTTCTCACTGACACGACATGACTTCCCTCCTTCTTTTCTACAAGTATTTTCCCGTCTAATGATAATACTCTGATGAACTTCTTTCAATGGTGCCCCAACCACATACTACTAGATTGGCATCAAAGTCTGACCATTTTATCACCAAAATAGTTAAACTTCTACTCTAATAGTTTCTTTTGCCACATTTCTGGTTTGTGGAACTCCCTTCTATTTGCTTGCTTCCTTGATAGCTACAATCTCCCAAATTTTATAAAATGCAATGTCAATACCCATCTCTTAACCACTTGACTCTAGTTATTTCTACATCACTCTGTATGTCTTTTCTTCTCTCTCTACCTTTGCAACTGTCATCACACCTGTATTCCCATCCTTCTCTTGCTCTTTTCTCTGAAGCCCCTGTAACTGGTTCATCTTTCTCTTTACTCTCCTTCTATCTAACTTTTTACTTTTATATAGCCCCTACACATCAGTGGCATTACCACCTTGCTTGAAATGAAACAATTAAAAAAAACACAAAATAAAACGTCAATTGCCACCTATATCCTAGATTCTCATCCTTCTCTTATCCTTTCTTCAACGTCTCCTGCCCCTTTTTGTTTTTATCACTATAACTTTTTGCACACCAGTGCTTAGAGTAAAATGATTATAAACAATCTTCATACTTTTGGATTTGTTGATACAAGAAAGAAATGAAGACAAAAAAGAGAGATTTTCAAATGACCAATTTTAAAAAAGTAGCTAAAGCTAAAGTTCACCCAATACAAAGTCTGAGAGCCACTCAAAGAATTAAGTTACTGCATTTGACATGTGGTATGTGAAGATAGGGAAGATAAAGACAATGTCTCTTGACTTGAAGAGGTTAAGATAGTAGTGTTCAGGGAACCAGCAGTGCAGGAGTATTCCAAAGAATAGTATTTCTTTGGAAAAAGCTGTCTGAATGGTACTTCTTCCTTACAATTGGAATACAGTAGAAATGAGAGTAATTTGATTTTATGGACATAGCATGGCATATAGTGTAAAGGTCTGAACTGATGGAATGAAAGAATGGAGCTCAGCTGAATATTTACCATGAAATATAAATACAAGATAATTTGATCTTGCTTTGAATTTCTGATGGAAAGGGTGAAAGTAATCGCCTCTCTTGTAATAAGTGGATGTTTGAAACTCAGCATGTTAACCAAAATTTGTTAGAATTAAATATAAAAATTTTATTGCATTTTTTTTGTTTTTGTTTTTTTTAATCATTTCACCCCAAGCAAGGCATTCCACTGCCACTATTGTGCTTGGGGCTACATAGGGGGAGGTAAATAGGAAGAGTGGTTAGATATAGGAAATGTCAAAAGTGGGGGTGATAGATAGTTGGGTGGGTGGGAAGAGTGTTTGAAAGAATGGAAGTTAGTGTGTTTGAAAGAATGGAAGTTAGTTTGTTAGGAGGTGTCTATTGACCTTACATTTAAACTCCTGGAGATTGTAGCCATCAGGGAAGCAGTCATGTGGAAGAGAATTCCACAGTCGGGAAGTGCGAGAAAAGAAACTGTTGGAGTAGAAGTTGCGGTTGCATTTTATCGGTTTCAATGTAAAAGGGTGGGATCTAGTTGCTAATCTAGTATCTCGTGCAAATTCGAACCTAGGGGGCACCAGTGATTTAAGTTCATCGGAGCAGAAGCCGTGACAGTATTTATAGAAGAGACACAGGGAAGCCACATCGCACTGGTGAGAGAGAGACTGCAGGCGGTCTGCTAAGTCAGTATCGATCACATTACAGACCCCCCACTGTACCTTGTCTAGAAGCCCAAGGAGAATAGCAGGGGCACCCGACCAGATATGGCAACAGTATTCAATGCACGGGCGGATGGTAGATTTATAAATGTTGCATATTTCTCATATAGAAAAGAGACATGTTTCTAATTATCCACACACACATCAATAAGCTCAAGGGCTAAGATGGCATGAGACAAATATTTGGCTTAATTAAATTATTTCCTAAAAAATGTTTAATGAAGGTGGTATTGAACAAACATGCTTCTAATTCATTTGACACTCTTGCAGAGGACCCTCAGGGTATTGTCCTTGGACTTTTACTGTTTCCTCTCTTCATCATTGACCTTCCCAATGTCACTAGGTTGTTATGCAAATGACATAACAAGTTACTCCTCTCTTAGTAGCACATCTAACAGGCGCAACAAAGTAAAACTGAAAACTGATCTTGAGAAGAACCTTCAATCAGTGGTTAACTAGGGCAAGGAATGGCTTGTAAATTTTTGAATATCAGTAAGAAAATGCAGAAAAACAAAGTTCTTTTTTTTATATTTTTAAGTAGAATACAAATGTAATATAACAACCTGGCCCCACCCGAGGAAAGGCTGATGCAAGCGGGGGTGTTTTCCGGTCGTTGAAAGGAACGGATGTTTGTTTGACCTTATTTCCGGCAGTAGTGGAAATGGCTACAAGAGGCAGACAGAACAGGTGTCTCTGAGAATTACGTGGGCGTGCGTGGGCGAGGCAAAATCCGGAAGTCCCGGTTTGGAGATTATAAAAAGACCTCGGCGCACGGATTTCAGACAGAGAGACGAGACAGACAGACAGAGAGCCAGACCAGACCAGAGGAGCAACAGATACGACGACACTCCCCCGTCAACCCCTTAGAGGCGCGCTCTCTCACTCTCTGTTCCCTAGGCTACACGGTTCATCGTCATTAATAAAAATATAACTTATATTTTTATATATATGCGTGTTTGTTGTCTGTCGATATACAACAGACTTCTCTTTTTGGTGCTAGTGACTTGCTGTTTTGAGACAACAAAACAGATAGATATGAGCTGGTTACCACGGCAACGATTGAAAATTCAACGGACTTAAAACTACCAGATACAAAGAAAAAGAAGACGAAAATAGTAAACAACAGGACGACAGCAGCTGCACGACTATAAGACATCAGCCAAGGTGGGTGACTCATTGATTTGATAGTGTGTGTGTTCTCTGCTCGTGTTTATAATAAGTCCAGTTAGAAAAAAAAAAAAATGCATACTTTTGCCATTGAGAAATGTGGATTGTTGGTGTCGAACACATTCAGGGTAGAAGGGAGGGGGTGAAAGGACTGCATGTAGAGAGTAGCGCATAGGTTTGGGGTTGGCGGGAGGAGTGGAGTTGAGATATTTGCCTATCTGTAGGTGTAGGGCATCTGAGTTAATGATTTATTTTTTTTTTGTTAATGTTTTACCATATATGTGAAGTGAGTTTACTGGTATGTTGCTTAATTAATCTTACTTTTATTGAGTAAGTGAAATGTAAAATCATGTAAAGGAAGTTTATTCTACTCTTTAAAGTGGATGATTGGATTAACTTGTTGATAACAATGTTTTCTTCGGTTTGTGCAAGAAAATAGTTAATATTTCGTAGAATAAATATTTAATGAAATAATTTTGGGTTGTGTCTTAATTTTACTTAAAAAGCGGCATGAACTTTCCAGACAACCCAATAGAAATATTGACGAACAACTATTCTCAATGTGATTATGAAGGTCAGTTGTATGGTTGAAATAGTTGAGTTTTTCTGACCAGTACTCGAGCCGAATTAAAAAAAAAAAACAATCGATGTTCTACGTACACAAACTTTCCCTAATTGGAGTATTAGCGTAAAATGACCCTCTCCATTTTCTCCATTTCGCCTTGTATTGCATGAACTAAATCAAATTTGGTAAACATTAACAAATTATAAATATAGCTGAATGCTACCACAATAGGAAAATCAGAGAAACGAAAGGGTTCTTTAATTTTGATTTCGTCAACAGAATTTGTTCGTAAACGTCAATTTGTAATCTTTACACAGATATTGTCAAAATTTTAAAATGTTTGTGTTTTGCGTGACATTTCTACAGCATAGAAATGACTTAAATGTTATCGAGAGTTTTAAAGTGTATTTTTAATTATGCAGTTAACAACAGCCAACAAAATCGCCAATTATGAATATATCTCAACATCGTTGCTTGAAAACAACTGCATTGTTTGGTTATTTCTTTGCGAATACACCGATTATATATATTCTTAAAACATTCACCCGTGTCTCAGTGTTTCGCGATGTAAGTCAGATATTGAAAAGATATTTTGTTATCAATATGGTGGAATCGGATTATTTGGGGAGATTTGGGAAATATCTTTTGAAGATATATTAATTTCTGAAAACTAGTAAATACCTTGGAACAGATAAATATGGAGAGATTTAGTGAAGGATGTGAGGAACTCCCGAAGAAGTTGACGATAGGGGTCATTGCTGGCGTGGTCGGCGTTATGATAATCCTTGGAATAATAGCCAGGAAGCGGATTTTTAAGTGTAAAAGAAGCAACAGTGCTTCGGGAAAGGAAATTGAGTTATCCGTTGTGAATAGTACTCCGGGGTCAACGGGTGTTCAACACTCAAATGTCTCTGCGTTAAACAGAGAGATGTCAACAAATCAGATATGCTTGGTTTCGAATCCAGAGGAAGTAGTTCAGTGAATGGAAAACATTGTACAAACTAAGGAACTACGAGTCACAGGTCCATTTTTTTTAGAATAAATTAATATAGATGAAACCTCTAATCCTCCACAAGTAAATTGCATGCGGATTAACGTTGGAATCAGGGTAATTTTCTTCATTTTCTATTGAACATTTCTCGGTCAGACTATGAATGATATGTACAGCAGATAATGGCCATTTTTCTGTGTTCAAACATAGTATGTTTGAAATTAAATTAAATTAAATGAAGTTACATGTGTAACAATAAACTCGAGCAGAGGCACGCATGGTGTTGGTCAAAGGTCATTTACTCGATGTTAGTTTGGAAACTGGGGCGCGATTACCGCCTATAATCACGTGGTTATGCATCGAGGAGTCTACGCTTATGGACAGAGTCGAGAAAGAAAATGAACATTTTTAAGAACTTTGCCCAATTCTGTGAAAATGGATATTAAAAAAAAAAAAAAAAAAAAAAAAGGAGGAAAAAAGAAAGAAAAAAAAAGAACAATGAAACATCGAGCTGGTAGAACAATTTTCAAGATGGACACGAACATTGTTGGGTTGCCGATGTAGGCTCCCCTATATATTTTTTTTTTTTGTTTTTGTTGTTTTTTTTTGTTTCGGCATGCACATGTTTTGTTGTTTTGGCGTGCACATATTTTATACAATTGTCGGGCTTGTGTGGCATGGGGAGGAGAGTGAGGGTGTTGCGCTTAAAATGTTCTTAGGTGAACATTTTGGAAAATGGGTGGGCGAGGAATGTAATATAACAACCTGGCCCCACCCGAGGAAAGGCTGATGCAAGCGGGGGTGTTTTCCGGTCGTTGAAAGGAACGGATGTTTGTTTGACCTTATTTCCGGCAGTAGTGGAAATGGCTACAAGAGGCAGACAGAACAGGTGTCTCTGAGAATTACGTGGGCGTGCGTGGGCGAGGCAAAATCCGGAAGTCCCGGTTTGGAGATTATAAAAAGACCTCGGCGCACGGATTTCAGACAGAGAGACGAGACAGACAGACAGAGAGCCAGACCAGACCAGAGGAGCAACAGATACGACGACACTCCCCCGTCAACCCCTTAGAGGCGCGCTCTCTCACTCTCTGTTCCCTAGGCTACACGGTTCATCGTCATTAATAAAAATATAACTTATATTTTTATATATATGCGTGTTTGTTGTTTGTCGATATACAACACAAATGCAAAATTACTTTGGCACTGCCCATCATGTTTTTTGACTAGTCATATTCAGCTAAAAGTTTTTACTAAAATTCGATAAATAGGCAGCCGGTTAATTTTTAGCCATTTGAGATGTGTATACAAAATAATATGCAGAGAATATGTGATGGACATAGAATTAAAGTACTGAACTGGAGGTGATAAAAAAAGCTGATCAATTTTCTTTCTTGAAACATAAATTCAAGATAATTTGATCTTGTTTTTAATTCTTGGCAGAAAGGGTGCAAGTATTTACCTCTCTAGTAATAAATGGATGTTTGGAATTGGGAAATATATTGATAAAATTTTCATATAAATACGTTTCATTGAATATGACAGCAAAGGAAAATTTGATTATTTTTTATTTAGGTTTTCCAACATTCTTACATTATTTTTGTTAACTACAACCAAATGGAAAAAATGTAAGTGTTGGAAAAACTAAATAAAGAATTAATCAAATATTCCTTGTCTGTCATATTCAAACAAACATGTTTTTGTCTTGTTTTTTAAAAAAAAAAGTTACTTTACACACATGTACAATAATATATTAGTTTTAATATATGAGTTAAAGTGTTCAGTATCAGGGATAGTGGACATTGAAGTCAACATCCAGAGGCAACAGTCAGTTTCATGTTTTTCAGTAAGAAACAGACTTTCACCTCTGAGTTTTGACTTTAATGCCCACTTTCACATCTAATATTAATAGCTTCTCACATTAAATTGTGTAATGAGCACTTTTCAAATAACCATTTTCTGGCCTGATTCCACAGTAACAATACCTCTTTTACAGTTATACACACATGCAAGCAGATATATGCAACACTTGTAAGTCACAAGAGTATACTGGCAATATTTTTCTTGACAATGTCAGTAAACAAGGTAGTTTGAAATTCTAAAAATAGGAAGCTGACTAATTTTAGCCATTCTGATTCTGTGAAATAAAAATTGATATTAACTTTGTAATAAGTGAATGTTTGAAGCTGACAAATATATTGATAAAATTATCAGTGTATTAATCAAAATTTGATAGAAAGCAAATTGTATCGCATAGTTTTAATATCAAATAGACATGTTCCTAATGATCTACACACACACACACATATCCATGGCTACAATGTCTCTGGATGAATATTTAACTTAATCAAATTATTCCTAACAAATTGTGGAATGAAGGTCATGTTGATACTGATAGTTAATTTCATATTCATGCAGAAGTTCCCCCACTGGGTATCTATCCTTATATTGATGTGCTTGTCTTCATCAACAACCTTCTTGATGTCATCAACTTGATATTTATTCTGATGACAACTATTTATTACTCTCTTAGTAAGACATCCAAAAGGTCTAACAAAGAAAAACTGGTAACTGCTCTTGAAAAGGACCTCCAGTCAGTGGTTAACTGGGGCAAGCAATGGCTTGTACATTTTTTACTAACAGCAAAAATATGCAGAATAACAAAGTTTCTGTTATATTTTTAAGTAAAATGCAACTGTGAAATTACTTTATGATTTTAATTTTCTGGAAAAAGCAAAACCAGCTATAGAGTTTGTGAAACCTATATTCATGAAAAAACTGTTTTATAAATTTTAACTAAAATTAGTACTGGCTGCCCAGTCAATGAATGCCCACTGGTTCCTATATATGGCAAAAACAACCATTAACACTTGGAACTGGGGTGAGTCAAACATTTTTCCCTACCGAAGGATGTATCAAAATCAACTGGAATTCTACATATATATATATATATATATATATATATATATATATATAATTGCTGATATTCCCTGACTAGTATGCAGAGTGATTGTTGGAGAGAATCCATCTATAAAACTAAGTGATGCTGAAGGTAACAACAATCAGCTCAGTCACAAATTTTATATTTGTATTAGTTCTATATAAAGTTTAATTAAAAACGACTGACAAGGTACTGTGGTAGAGATTTTTACTTTCCTTGTTGGGGCTGGTGGGTTATGTAATTTAATAATTGTGTATTTGAACAGGAATTCCTCTTTTAAAATCAACTGAAAAGCACTTAAATTATGCTTTTATTTTCCAACAAAAAAAGTAAAAAAACTTGGTAATGATGTCAAATCCATAAAAGAAGAGGATAATCCAAATAGATATATTTCATAAAAATTATTAAAGAGATAGATCCATACAGAGAGCTTCATGGGTACTATCCAGAGCAATATGATATACATGAAAGAAAGAACTTGTTATTATAAACTATAATTTATTTTGATGGGTAAGCTTTTGGTAGCCATCTCATCAGTCTGCAAATTACAAATGGTTTAATTTTATCAAAACATTGAAGAAACAGGCAGTTAAGCAGCATGACCCAGATTTTTTTTCTCTGGGTCTTATAAAGCTGATCTCATAAATAATAAAGGAGGGAAAGTTGATGTTTCATCAGTCACTGGGAGAATGTATCAATGGCAAAATCAAGATGCATACCCACACAACTATATATATATTTATATATATATAGTTTATAACCACTTTAAATGTTGCATTGAGTTTCTCCTTTATGCATATCTATATATATATAAGCACAAAGAGTTTATCACTTTAACTAAGAAGCTTCATATCAACTTCAAAGTTTTGTAAGGACACCATTATGGAGTTTTCACTCATCAAGGCTAGTTTGCTGTTAGATCCAGCTTTTTTGTTTATATAGAGCATTATATGTTTTTGTATTAGTGGTCTTGTTTGTGATTGGTTATTTTTCTTCATTTTTATTTTTTATTTTTATTGTGTAGGTGTTTGATTTATTTTTAATTGCTTGTTTTCCATTTTTTTTCTTTCAGGAGTGGGTGTTTTTTTTTTAATTGCTTTACATTGAGTTGGGCTCTTTTGTTGTATTGGCCTCTTTTATTTGTTTGACTTTTGTGTGTGCATATATATTTGTTTTTTTTTAATGGTTTACCTGAAAAACTTGAAATGAGAAGATGAGTCTTTTGAATCCCTCAAAAAATCATATTTTTAAGAGTTCATACCAAATCTGAGTTGTGAATATGAGTTTAATACTAACTTTTATCTATTGCTATTAATGCTCTATCTTTTGATATTGAGTACTTTAATTGCAAAGACTGTCTTCCTGAAAAGTATTAACCTTCAGAATACAATGGACAACTGTTCATTTAGTTTTTCAAAACACTGTACTTGTTTGCCATGTATAAATAAATCTCCAACATTAGTGTACTAATAAATCTAAAAAAAACGTTTTAATATTTAATAGTTTATGATGTGATGATGGTGAAATAGGTAGCAGCTCAGAATGAGAAATCCAGTCAAGTTGGCTACATTCTGTAATAAAAAGAAAATCTTTAATATGTCTGTGTTTCAAGCAAACAAAACTTTTGACAACAATAGGTACTCTCTTGGTGTCCTCGATTTTCCAACATCATCATCGTTGTCTTCATCATCTTCTTCTTCCCACTCAAACACTTTGTCAACCGACTAAGTTACTGTACAAATCGCCACCTTTCCTCATTTTATCCCTTTTCTCAGCTGCTTATTTGCACACAAATAACAACGGATGGCTCGTATGTAGACATGGCCGCCTCTCATTTGCATACCTTGTAAAACTGTGCACCTAAGCACAGGAACAAGGCGTTAGATCACCTGGATAAACACACACCCTCTTGATCTTCAGATCACAAAGTCTCGTCGGCTGCGCCTGGAGGCAACATATGTGTGCACAGCATTTGAGCAGTTGGAGTGCACAATAGGCGCATACTGTTTTGTGTCGAAGGGAAAGGCTTTCACATTGTGCCCTCTGATGTTGCTCGCACCCTGTACAACATGGAGCAGGCCTTTTCTGTCAAGGGCTTCTCCTAAGCGGCACGTTGGGGACACTATTCTCTAAAGCCCTTTCATCAGTTGCCAGATTATCCACATCCGGCCTGGTGGTATCTGGAACAGCATCTGGTTGGGCTCGAACCAGATGCAATTGGTATTTCACTCATTGCATTTGTGGAGTGCTTCCCCTGCATCTTGATTGCACATGGTGCAGCTTGGGGTGGGCCTCTTTTGCCAGGCACTCCTCCTGAGTGGGATAACAGGGGCTTCATCCCCAGATGAACATGTATCTGCATCGGAGCCACTGGCCATGTTAGCATCTACAGAGAGACTACTGGTGTTGGAGGCAGAGCTCGGTGGACTTGACCTCAGACACATCAAGCCTATACAGTTCTCACCACTTTCCACAGATGCCAGATGGTCAGCTTCCAGATCAGAGCAAAGATTGTGCACGTGATGTGGGATTCAATCGACTAGAACAGATTGTTAACTGATCACTTCAGTCACTTGCTCTCTCTTGAATTTGATGGTGCATCGGCTACCCCGGGGTTTTATCCTGACAGGATCCTCTACAGTGTATGTTCTGAGTGCTCCCTTGTTGGCAGATGTCTGTTCAGCGTGAATCTCATTTTCTTGAACTTGGTATCTGTAGATAGCGTTTGCAGGTGCAGTCTCCAGGGATGCACCAACCATAGGCGTGATATTATACCAGTAGGTGGCCTCAGAGATGGCGCACTGTTTCCTGGCTGCAATTGTCTTTCTGCTGCAATGGTTTCTTTCTGTAATGCAGTTAAATGATGGTACATATGCGCATCACAGACACAGTCAGACCCCCCATTCCTGTAAGAACTGCTTAACCTGTTGGCTACAGAAGGCAGGATCACTGTCAGTTAATATCTCTTCTGGTGCACCTCGTTCAAAAAAAAAATTAACTTAAGCAGGTGTATGATGCAGGAAGAGTTCCTGTCAAGCAATTGGTCTCCAAACTGCAAAACATGTAGATACACAATCGATAAGGGTGAGGAAGTGGTTGCCATCATAATGGGCTATGTCCATTCCCACCCTTATGATGTTTACTCCCAGATGATCCTGTTTCCATTGCACTGGTGCCAGGTCAATCGTTTGACATGCTTCACATCTTTTCACTACCGTTCTGACATTCACTTTTTCAACTGCTGGATTAACCATCCTGGCAAAATAGAGTGCTTGCCTGATCCCAGGATGCCCACGATCTGTTCCAAATTCAGACTGTGTGCTAAGGTAGCACATGGTTGCTGCCAAGGCTCAGATTCTTTCTGAGTGCTAGTCAGTCATCATTGCAAAACCCAAGTCAGCACATCCACTCTGTTCATGGCGAACCTAATCAATGCTATGTCCACAACCAAGTTGTACTTCTTGATGATCTTGACTAGTGTGGCAAATCATCTTCGCAACAACATTTCACTTGATGGCTTTGTGGTCAGTTGAGCCCTTCCAGTCAGGGCATCAGTTCTCCACCAGTGTGTAAACGCAGAATCGTACAATTTTGTCGTAAATTGTAGTTTTTACATGTTCTAAAATATTATTTATAATAAAAATATATTAATTTAAAAGTAGGTTTACACTTTAACCATTAGGAAGAAAAAAAAGAAGAAAGAAAAATGTAAGTATGTATTCCCCAGAAACTACTGGCCAAATTTCAAAGTGAATCTTCATTCTGATTAGTTAAAAGGAACACACACTTAAATTATATATCTTCCTACATACATAAAGAGCAAATTGATAGTATTTTTTATTTAAATGTAAATAATTTTGACAACCAACATCCAACATTGCCTGATGACGAGATTCATAGAAATTTCTGTGTCGCAATGTACTTTTAATTCATAATTATGTGATTATATATATATATATATATATATATATATATATATATATATATATATATATATGGGAGTCTAAAAGTAGATGAAAAGTGTTTGTGTATCAGTTATATTATTACCATGGTGTTCATTATAACTAAAGTATTTGTGCTAATCTCAAAATAAATTTACTGTTCATCTACTTTTGGACTACCCTGTATATGCAATATTGACATGATGTGATTAAGTAGGAATTAATAATACAGTAAAACATGATAATATTGAATATGTATTATGATCTTCCAGACTAGATTTCTATATACCACTAGAGAGAGAGTCTGCAAAAACTTAGTTAAAGATATCCCTATCAAGGGGATTAATTATAGCCCTAGCAACAAATTGAGGTCGAAGCAAGATATACACTTGATTGGCCACTGGACAGAATTTTTGAGAAGTTACTTTTGACTGATGAGCATGATAAGACAAATTAAAACTTTCTAAAGATTTTGAGATGTGTTCATAATGAGTTAGATCAGTCTGGAAGTAGAAAAAGTAGATGCCATGTTCAGTCAAAGTATGTGGTTCAGAGCAGCCTAGACACATAGAGGGGACTATATCAGAAGATTAGAGAGAACAGCACACAAAAATAAGTGAGAGAGAATAACATACCAAAGAGTGAATGAGAGAGTACAGTATATGAAGGAGTGAATGAGAAAGTACGGTATATGAAGGAGTGAATGAGAGAGAACAATATATGAAGGAGTGAATGAGAAGGAATGATATATAGAAGAGTGAATGAACGATATATAAAAGGAGTGAATGAGAGAGAATGATATATGAGGGAGTGAATGAGAGAGAATGAATGTATATGAGGGAGTGAATGAGAGAGAATGATATATATGAGGGAGTGAATGAGAGAGAATGATATATATGAGAGAGGGAGTGAATGAGAGAGAACGATATATATGAGAAGGGGAGTGAATGAGAGAGAATGATATATATGAGGGAATGAATGAGACAGAGCGATATATGAAAGAGTGAATGAATGAGAACGATACATGAAGCAGTGAATGAGAGGAAAGGATATATGAAGAAGTGAATGAGAGAAAATGATATATAAAGGAGTAAATGAGAGAAAATGATATATGAAGGAGTAAATGAGAGAGAACGATATATGAAGGAGTGAATGGGAAAGAACGATATATGAAGGAGTGAAAGAGAGAAAAGGATATATGAAGGAGTAAATGAGAGAGTACGGTATATGAAGGACTGAATGAGAGAGTACAGTATATGAATGAGTGAATGAGAAAGTACGGTATATGAAGGAGTGAATGAGAGAGAACAATATATGAAGGAGTGAATGAGAGAGAATGATATATGAAGGAGTGAATGAGAGAGAATGATATATGAAGGAGTGAATTTGAGAGAATGATATACAAAGGAGTGAATGAGAGAGAACAATATATGAAGGAGTGAATGAGAGAGAACGATATATGAAGGTGTGAATGAGAGAGAACGATATATATGAGGGAGTGAATGAGAGAGAACAGTATATGAAGGAGTGCGTGGAAGGGAAGAGTATATCAGAAATAATTAACAAAAAAGAAGAGAAAAGCATGCCGAGTACAAAGAGAGAGAAGAGATAATTCCTTAAGAATCTGTTTTGTTCTTCCATAGATTTATATAGGTTCAACAACGTTTCCCTGATTTCAGGAAAAATAAAAGAATCCTGTCTGTTCACTCGCTTCCTGGCCATAAGGTTTTTCTGAATATGAATGTTTCTTTTTAAACCAGCCCTTCTCTTTCCACTCTTTCCCCCATAGCTGATTCTGAGGGCATCAACAATGAACTGCGCAACTTGTATGGAATGTATTGATAAGCAATAGCTATACAATATATGCCTTGCAATGTTAGAATATATTGAGGGAAGTTAGCCACTTGTATTGAAGTTAAATGAATTTACTCTTTTGAATAGCCAGGCATACAAACCCAAAGATTGTTTGACATGTCTACTACTTGAAGCTTAATTCAAACATCACTACATTCACTATTGCAAAAAAGCTATATTTTTGAACTCACAAATATTTGTATGTTTAAGAACTGATATATTTGACCTCAACTTTTAGCAATTAATCTCAGAGAGCAACCATTTACGAATATGTATGTGTGGGTAGTGTAATGGTTAGCAAGTCAGAGAAAGTTAATTGGAAATCTGAGTTGAGTTCCCTGATTTCTTGCTCACCAATTTCTCATTCGGCTCAGAACAAGAAATCGGGGAACTGAGTTCAAATTCCAGTTGAATTTCTTGCTTTCACTTACATGCAAATACCCTTGGCAAAGGTATTAATCCATCTTGTCACTCTAATTGTAGATTAAATAACAGGAGAGATTAGGTTCTATAGCCTTGGCTGGCAACCAGTCTACCACAGAAACTAATGGCAACCTACTGCAGGATAATCTTCTGCCCAGTCATTTATGTCTCTTTCAAGACATAATCACCCAAGTGTGTATCACATATAGCAATACTGATCAGCCCAGCTATGGTTTAAATAGTAAGGCAGACTAGGCTCTCTTGACTTGAGGTGGCAACCACTCTTGGAGAAGGAAACCTGACTTTAAATTCCAGCATAAAGATGAATGGGAACCATCAGTAGATATGCTACTAATGCTATGGTGGCAGTATCTATAATGCTCCTTTGATCACAATGGGTTTATAGGACTCATGACATGACAGGACCATAACACTTACAGAATATAATTGTCACAAGCCTCAAGATTACCAAATCATTCATATTACCTAAACATATATTGCTAAATATAACTGACAATGAATGTCTATTATGTTTAATCATGAGCCATTCTAAACATCATATTTTGGCTTTAATTTCAGGTGAAAATAAAGACAAAGATTTTCCAACATTTGGATATTTTTTTATTATGCTGGTTCCAAGATTTTGGCTCACATTAGTCATCTTCAGAATCCACAATCAAAGATGATTTTAACTTGTGTTGACATTAAACATTGCTAAGTCCCTGAATAGCAGATGTAATGCAGTTCTATGAGATCACTCTACATGAAAGACTGAAATGTTAATAGAACCATATGTTTAAATGCAATGTAATGTGTTGTGACCAGATTGAAATGTGATTTTATTAAGTGTGGGTTGTTTTGACTTAATATGGCCTCCAATATATATATATATATATATATATATATATATATATATATATATAAATTAAAATAAATTTTCAAAATTAAAAATGTTGAATGAACATTTCAACATGAAATCCCTAAGAGAGATCTCACGCCTATCATTTTTTAATAAAAAAAAATTTTAATATTAATTAGGATCAGGTTCTTGAAATTTACCTTCCTACTTTTCTGTTTCGGATTAAAGTAATTTAATAAAATAAAAATATATATATATATATATATATTAATAAATATACATATTATCTGATGATTTACACACATCTGAGTTTCATGCATTTCAGCAATCTTTGGGTGCTTATCATATATATATATATATATATATATATATATATACTGATCCTTCACTTTGTGGCTAATGTAGTTTCTATGCATTTTTTTCCAGAGATTTTAAATCTATACCATAATAGGTGCTGTGTCCATCCATCCTTCCATCACAATTTCATATCTATACGATAATAAAAGTCATACCCATTTGTCACACGGCTCAACCAGTAATAAAATATGCATCATTTTGTTTACTAATAAGATATACAGTATTTTTTTCAGTAATAATTTAATCTAATTTAAACATAAAATTGAAAAGTAAAATCTTAAAAGTTAAATTAATAGGTAAAAAATTTTTTGGACAGAAGATTTTCATTTTGTGCCTATGGATCAAGAAAGATTACTTGACATGCCAGTGTAGCTAATCAGCATTTGATTGAGTGATATGTTCTCTACAGTTTATCAACCCTTTGCAAGTTATTTAAAGCCAGAAATATCTTTAGGTACTACCAATTTGTTTTTGAGATAATAATGGCACACACTTACAAAAATAAATACACCCATACACATTATCATCATTGTTTAACATCTATTTGCATGCTAGCCTGGTTTGGACGGGGTTTTCTTGATGGCTCTGTAACTGAGCCATCATAAAATATTGGAGTGAGTTTTACAGTTGTACGCCTTCCTGACACCAACCAGTTTAGGAGACTGGAATATCAGTATTTTTATTGAGACGCCATCTCTAGGAAGATACACACCAAGGTTAGAGAGTAGGTGTAGAGGTTTTTATTTCAGTGATTTCCTTCTCTTAGACAAGTTGCCATCCAAAGCTAAAGACTCTTACCACACCTTAACTTTTTTTTCCCTCTTAAATAACCCCAGTTTTGTGGGTTAACTATTTGATCATAGCTCCTTGAAACCTCTAATCTTCTGATTGGAGAATTTGCTGCCAGATATAGTTTATCATCATGCTTAGGACACAAATATGATAATCCATTCATTCAGTTGATATAAAATGGGGGATTGATTTTTTCATGGATTAAATAACATTCTGATGGTAACTCAAATGAACTAGTCTAGATGATTAAATAACTCAAAGTAGTCTGAAAAAAATGTCTGCCTATGGCTAGGATCCACCATACTGCTTATATAGTAACAACCCAACAACCCCACCAACCCGTATTGGTGAAAAGTGAGTTTCACTCAAGCAGCTCCTTCTCATGAACCATGGCCCTATAAAACAAATTCCCAAGAAAATGTTTCCTTATTCCTACAATTTTAACCTTTTCATGTCTAAAGTCAACCATTATCTTCCCCTCCTATCCATATAAACTACCACGAAACATAACTTGATTTTCCCCAGGTCTTATACAGGATAAAAAATACTTTAAAAAATTTAAAAAAATGAAATCTAAGACATGTCTGTGTAGATAATCAATATTTGATTGTTTTCTATAGCTTATTAACATTTTGCATGTTAAAGCCAGAAAAGTTTTCAGATTGTAAGAAGATTTGGGGAGGAGAGAAGGTGAATTAACACCTTTCTCAAGACGATTTGGGGAGGAGAGAAGGTGAATTAACACCTTTCTCAAGAAGATTTGGGGAGGAGAGAAGGTGAATAACCCTAACCTTTCTCAAGAGTATTTACGCCAAAGTGAATATAATGAACCAAACGAGAATTGAATTTTCTGTCTCCTATTAACAATTCTGAGCCACTGTCCATTACACAACATGCACATCCAAGCACCTAGTATTTCCAGTCACCCATCTAAATATTGACCAGGCTTGATATTGCTTAACTTTGGTGATCTTATGGGAATTAGTGTTTGAATGTGATTTGGCTGTAAACTGCGTATAAAAGAAATAGATAATAAGCACATATCAGCTCTCTCTAAACAAATATATTTTGAATAGTATAATAAAGACAAAAGCTTTGTAACCTAAGGTACTTAACCAGTTGTGTGTGTGTTAGGTCTTGACCTTCTAACCTGCCACACCACCCCCGGCTTCTGCTGCTGCTGCTGCTGACAAAGATGAAGTAAAGAAAACAATGAAAAGAGAATGTGTATTATAATGCAGTAGATATCAGCTTGGAATGAGAAATTGAAGAGCCTAGTTCAAATTCCGGTTGAATTTGTTGCATTCATATATGAAAAGGTATTGGGGAAAAGTATGAACCTGTCACTACTTCTTCCACTTATGGGTTAAATAGCAAAACATTATGTTCTATAGCCTTGGTTGGCAACCAGTCTACTGCAGAAAGTAATGACAACCTACTGCAGGAAAATATTCTGCTCAGTCAGTTATGTCACTTTGAGACATGATCGCCCAATCAAATATCCTGCATGGCACTTAACTGACTGACTGAAATTATTTTAGCAATGCTTTTTGTTTTTGTTATAAGCAACAAAAAAAAATATCACTTTTTTTACTGATAAACAAAATGCACCCGCATATAAGACTAAGTATTCAGATATTTTTTTTTAAGCAAAAAGAATCATCAGTTTTTAATGGATACGCACAAAATGCACAGATGTGTAAGCAGTAAAAATGCTATCAACATGCAGTGGATTCTGAATACTGAGTTTGCTTCATTCCTTTCATGGTAATAACCTTAGAAATGGTGTGAATTCATCTTACCCTCCAGTTTAGAGATAAGCTTCAGAAGAAAGCTCTCAAGAAATGTCAGCTGCAGTAAGTGTGGCATCCTAAACAGTTTAATAGGTTATATGAATATAATTGTGAAACTATTTTAAAGTATAAATAAGATGAGCCTGCTTTGTGGCTGAGATAGTTGCATATTCACTAGTTGGTTTTTCAAGTCTCTAACAAAAGGATGTGCATTGTTGTGAAGTGGATGTCAGATCAGAATAAGAAATTGAAGAGCCAAATTCAAATTCCAGTTGAATTTACTGCATTCACTTATGTGCAAATACTCTTAGGAAAGGTATTAATCCATTGCTTCTCCCTCTAGCCATGGGAGTTAAATAGCATGACAGATTAGGTTTTTTAGATTTGGTTGGCAACCACCGGAAAAAAAACAACTAACTTGAATTGAGCTACTTGGCTGAACATATCTGAACCAGCAGGGGAGACAGGTTAATTCAACAAAGCACTAATTTTTATAAATCAGCATGTAAGTTCCATCTCTATGCTGAGTAACAAATATTGTCCATGGAACAGAACTTAACAAGATTAGTCCAAATGTAAATATGAAATAAGCTAAGAAAATGTATACTAAGCTTTGCATAGACCAGCACAAACTCAGAAGAGTGTGTGTTAGTGTGTTAGTATCAAGAAGACTGAACTTACTAAACTAAAGCCTGGTTACTGCATTCAACTAATTCCCTCACACTTGTAAAATACTAACTCCTATTCATATAATTAGAAGTGTCAAAATGACTGTCTATATTTCTGAGATGAGTTATTGAAATGATTTACATTGTTTGGACTGTTGTCTTCATCTTTATTGTCATATTCATATTTTGGTAGTTGTACACTCCAGCCTTCTTCAGGTGATATATTTTGGAATTTGAAACCAAACCCTTTATTTCATTCCCAAGGACACATGACCTAGTGGATAAAAATTTTGGTTGGTAGAAATAATCCAGTGACTTCACTCTAAAAAGATCTGAGTTCAAGATCTGGCCACAGCAATAGTGAACAATGACTTGCAGAGTTGAGTTACAGAAGAAAAAGGCATGGCATTTGGAACTAGCACAATCAATGCTGCTGAAAAAAATAAAAGGTTCAGTTCAAAATTTCAATGTCTATCACCTGACAAAAGCTCAACAGCTGAAACATGAATATGTCAATAAAGATGAGGGGAACTGTTCCAAATAATGTCAGTCAGTCAGTTAAGTGCCATACGTGATACACACTTGGGTGATCAGGTCTCGAAGAGACATGAGTGACTGGGCAGATTTTCCCACAGTAGTTTGCCATTACTTTCTGCGGTAGACTGGTTGCCAACCAAGGCTATAGAAACAAATCTGTCCTGCCATTTAACCCATAGCTGGAGGGAGAACTATCTCATTAATATCTTTCCCAAGGGTATTTGCACATAAGTGAATACAAGGAATTCAACTTAGTTCGAACTTAGCTCATCTAATTCTCATTCCAAGCCAATAACCACTGCACCACAATGTACATCCTCCCAAATAATGTAAAAAAATAAAGAAATAGATCAAAATAATAATCTTAATATATAAAGATTATAGCACCACTTTTAGGTGACCTATGATTTTATACTTAAAAGTAGAGCCAGGAATCAATACAGTGTGCGATGGATAAATTGTTACTACACTGTTGATATTATTCGGACTATTGTCCTCATCGTTGTTGCCATTTGTACAACATTTCAGTTGTTGTATGCTCTGGCCTTCTTCAGGTGCTAAGAATTTCAAACCTTTATTATGATCACTAAGGTATATCATTCTCATTCCTTTTGCGAAGCCTTTTTTTATCATCATGAGTTATCTCCCTCTAATCTGACTCTGTAAGTTACTTGTTAGCCTGGTATTAAACTCATAAGTTCTTTGAATCAAGTCACTAGAACTAACCAACATCTATATCCACTAGGCCATGTGTCCTGAAGGACAACAACAGCTGAATTTCTGTGACTTATAAACCTAATGTTCAGTAACCATTAACATCAAAAGTTGGAATATGAACTCTGGTAAAAAATAGTTACTGAACATTAGATTTATAAGGTCCCAGAAATTTAGTTGTTGTTTTCCTTAAAAACACATGGCCCAGTGGGTATAGATGTTGTTTAGTTCCAGTGACTTGACCCAAAGAGTTTTGAGTTTAATACCAGGCTACGGCAGTGGTGAACAAGTAACTTAGAGAGTCGGGTTAGAGGGAGATAACTCATGACTACCAAAAGAGACTTTACACAAGGAATGAGAATGATATACCCCAGTGATCATGATAAAGGGTTTAGTTCAAAATTCCTAGCACCTGAAGAAGGCCAAAGTGTACAACGGCCGAACATCGTACAAATGATCAATAGTCTGAATAATGTAAATACTTCCTCATTTCAGAAATATATACAAATACCAAATTGTTAATATTTTATATTTTTAATTTCATGCATGCACATTGTTTATTTTCTATTTTGTCAACTGCACAGTATAGTAGGGTCAGTTGGGCACCATCTGTGAGAAAAAGAGCACAATGGCACAATTTACTGTGCAAGACATTTGCAAATGGCATGCTGGTAGTACTTGGCATTTTACACAAAAAAGCTGTAATTTGAAAATTAATAGAGTGTTTGTGTATCAATCTGAGAACAGTGCAGAGGATTCTGAAAGAATTGAATGATATATCCAGTCAACATCATCATGTTTAGAGTGATCACTATTGACAGCAACATTATGCCTCCATTCATCTTCCCACAGCACCTCTGACTCAATATAGAGGCCTGTATCAAGTGCCTTGAGAAAACAGTGCTGCCTGGGTGAGAACCCAGTCCACAGCTGTCAGACAATTTTTGCAACTGCATCACCCCTTCCATCTGGTCACCCATTGATTATTATGTGTGGGGCATAGTTAAGTGAGAGATCAACAAAGCTTTTTGTAATGCCAGAGATTAACTAAATGAGAAGGATTATGGCAGTATTAGCTAGCTTAAACAAAGGTACTGTCCAGGAAAGTTGAAAGAGATTACAAAGTCATTTAGAGGCCATGGTTGAAGCCAATGACAATTTTACTAAATAAATTTACTCTTTAGGATTTCAAGATATTTTTTTGTAATTTGTGTATATATACATATATATATATATATATATATATATATATATATATTTATAAAAATGGAAAAGACCCTGATATAACATGGAGTATAATAAAAAAAAAAAAAAAGCCAAACCTTACAACAGTGGTGATATCTGCAGATTTTGCCAAGAGGTAAAGTTAGCCATAATATTGTTTCCAGAAAAAAAAACATCACTAAATGAAAAATCAGAAATGATGTCCAGATGTAATCACACTAAAAAATATATCTTTGGATTATACAAATCTGGATGAAAGTGTTTAAGAACCTTAAGTTACTCCTCTCTAATTTTAAAATTTTTGATTGTTTAAAGATTTTAGTTGCACATTCATAAAAATCCCTCTTGTACATTTGAAACATTTGAAAATCAATTATTATAAATTGCCTGAAGATGCCAAAAGGTTGAAACCTAGGTTGGGAACATAATTCGTTTCCAAATTAAAAATATTCCAAAGCTCTATAATATATGTTTTGAGCACTTTGAAATACAACTGTGTACTGGCATAATTTAATTATGAGAAAAACTGATTAATAATATTATATATATATATATATATATATATATATACAAAGAATCTCAAGCTAGCCAAAACCTACTGCGGTTTCACAC
The DNA here is from genome assembly GCA_037127315.1 of Ascarosepion bandense. Taxonomy (NCBI): domain Eukaryota; kingdom Metazoa; phylum Mollusca; class Cephalopoda; order Sepiida; family Sepiidae; genus Ascarosepion; species Ascarosepion bandense. Next base: position 1,096,076 of record JBBBDQ010001822.1, on the reverse strand, counting down.
TACGGCCCTGACGAGCCGTAGTGTGAAACCGCGGTAGGTTTTGGCTAGCTTGAGATTCTTTGTGTGTCTTTGCTCTACTTTTGCATTTCATTTGTACTTTGTATCGAGCACTTTTTCTTTCTTTTTTTTGTGGTTGGTTCCGTTTGGGGTTTTTTTCTTTACTGCGGAGTATCGTATGTCTTGTCCTTATTCCGCGGATTTCTTTTTTTTCTCCCCTCTTATCCAACGCCTTAGTGCCCCGGATTGTAACGGAATTAGGTTCTGTTTGTTAATGGTTTTTCTTAAGGTTTATCTTAGTATAAATTTAAAACTTAAATACTTGCAGAGTCTATTTAGTTATTATTTTGAATATTATAAGCTCTGGGTTTACCCATCGAGCACTGTTTACTATACTACAATGGAACAAATAAGATTAGATTGTTCACTTAAGGATATACCAGTGCCTAAAAAACACATTTATGAATTACAATTACTCCATAAAATTGAAACTTTCATAGGTAGATTAAGATGGAGAGCTTTCTTTTTTTTACATAGTTTGAACGCTAAGGAAGATTACAAAGATTATGGATTTAAAACGTATAAACACCCGCCTTATTGTAAGGAGTTGGAAAGTTTTGAAAAGGACCTTATTGGATTAATTAGGAAAGTTAAAAAACTAAAAAAAAAAAAATATATATATATATATATATATATATATAGGTTGAGGCAAGTTGCACACCATAGAGGTTAATTAATTAATTAATCATATTTTAAATGTAATTTGTTTTGATAAGTTCTATTGAGTAGCCACTAAGGTCACCAGACTTCACACCCATGGATTTTTCCCTATGGGGGCCATTTGAAACCCATTGTTTATGTTTGTGAAGGGGACTGAATTTTCAGATATAGAAAATTAGTTTTGTTGCAATAAAGTTTCTTAATATTACCAATATCTTTCAAAAGTACCTGAAGTAATCGTATTTTGCATTGGAATATGTAATAACAAGGTGAGAATTAGAGGAAAATCTAGGGGTTCCACACTGTTCAGAAAATATCAACCCATTTTGAATATGCCAAGAGTCAATAGTTCATACCTTATGCTTTTTTTTTTCAAAAGATTGCATAGATTTAGCTGCCTGTAACTTCTGGATTTTCAGGATGCTATTTGAAGAGAAGAGATATCAGACCATGGATGAGATTAAGGAGACTGGTAGGAAACTGCTGATAATGAGCCTGAAAAAGTACTTTGCAGACTGTTTTGAGAAGTAGAAGTAATGTTGGGACAAATGTGTAAAATCCAAAAGAGTATACTTTGAAGAGGACTAAGCCAACACTGATAAAAGTCAACTTTGTTAAACTTAAATTGGAAGATTTGGTAATTTTACAAACTCTTTAAGAAAATATCTTGCCATTTTGGATATTTTAATTACCTCTTCTCTACAACTCGATTATTTTTATTTATTTTTAATTTTTTAAATTTATTTATTTTGGTAAAATATTTCATCCAAGTTTGTCATTTCCTCTCTAGTCATGATTTAAAGAAAGTTAAAATCTCCAATGAAAGATCATGGATAAGATTAAGAAGTCCAGGGTGAGGCAACTGATGAAGATTCTGAAAAAGGAATTTGAAGACTGTTTTTGAAAACTAGAAGTGATCAAATTCTATTGGTAATACTTTGAAGATGACTAACAGTCTGTATGAGAATTTTTTTTTGTTCTTGTTAACCAATATCGAGACAATTTACAGACAGATTTTGTGAGTGAGAAAAGTTTGATTCATATTTTAAAAGTCAGGAAAGTGAGAATTATATTTAAGAAGTCAAAATTAGATTTGCCAAATGGCAATTAATTGAGGAAAATGTAAAATATATTTGGGCAGTCAGTATTAAATAAAGGAAGTGAAAATTAAATTTGGGAGAAAGCAAATTAGGTTAGCAAAGTGAGAATTATATTTCAAGAAGAAGAATTAAAAAAATAACAAAACAGGTTCAGCTGCAATGTTAATTTTTTTTCTTTTTCATTTAAGGTTTTCTCATTATAAACTTAATTTAGAGAAAATGACTGAAAATTTCACTGCATTCAAAATGGATGCCTTTGATCAGAAATAAACATATTGAATATAAGAAATCATCCAAAACTTTATCTGTTCAAATCACTTTTAATATCATTAATATTGCTTGTGTAACAATATCATTGTACAGACAGTAGAGTAGAAAAGGAAAATCTCATTAAAAATTGAGTGACTTCTACAGGCAGATACTAAAGAAGAGAAGTTACCTCCTCTGGTGTTATGCAAACAGCTCAGGGGCCAAGAGTATTTTTGAATTTGCATTTCATTGGTGCGTTGTGTTACAGAGGATATCAGATCAGAATGAGAAATCAGAAAGCTGAGTTCAAATTCCAGTTAAATTTGCTGCATTCACTTATGCGCAAATAACCTTGGGGAAAAGTATTAATCTGTCACTTCTTTCTCCAGTTATGAGTTAAATAGCAGGTCAGATTGGGTTCTATAGCCTTGGTTGGCAACTAGTCTACTGCAGAAAGTAATGGCAACCTACTGCAGGAAAATCTTCTACCCAGTCAGTCAGTCATGTCTTAAATGTATCACATATGGCACTTAACTGATTTCATTAGTACAAGAATATAGTGATTCAGAATTTCTGCTACCATTGTTGCTGCATTGTATGAAAATAAAGTAATTTAGAGTTTCTGCTATTATTGCCACTGTGTTGTACGAGAATAATGTAATTCAGAAATCCTACTACCATTGTCATTGTGTCCATGTAAAATAACCACAAGACTCCATCTTGCATTCTTTGTTCAACTCTGAACTCAGTTATATTGTAGTGTAGGGAGCTGGTTAATGTTTCTTCGATTCAGCCTTGTGTCAGACATAACCAAACGCTCTACAGCTTACAAGTTTTATGCAGAGTTATAATCATCAGAATTATCAGAACGTTGGTTGTTGGCAGGATAGAATAGTGTAAGAATAAAATATACATTTTGCATTTTAAAATAGAAATTTATTAGGGGAAAAGACTAACAGAAGTTGTAGGAGTTAATGTGCAATTAGAAACATTATTAAGAGGTTAAGGGTAGAGTTCGTACAAAATGTTCATAATAGTAATTGTTGAAAGACATAAGGAGAAAGAGAACAAGGTGTGATCTGACCTTATCTCCAAGTTGATTTGAAGTTGAAGTTACATTTTAGTTGTTTCATCTCGCTGCTCCCATCTGTGTCTCTTGACTGACACAGAGGTCATTTATATAGTCCTTTCAAATTTAGCACTGGATCGCTAAGTCCTTAAGTCACTCTCATTGGTCAAAAATCATTTTAACACCTACTTGTGAAATTTGGTTTCAAGCACATGGTCAACACTTTCTATTTAGAAAAAACCAGGATTTGACACGTCATTGTGAATTTTTGTAAAGGTGAAGAAGAAGGTTGATTTTAATTAATTTCTTATCTGTTATAATATCAGAAAGTTAGTATGTAGCTTTGGAGTTTTCCACAAATGTGGATTATGCTGCTCATGTAGATGCATATATATTTTCCTGTTAATAGCTGTCCTATGTGTACACATCCGAAATGCAGATGGGTTGATCACCTGTTTACATGGTAAAGCCTGCCACCGACTTCCTGTGAGGTGCAGAGGTTAACTTTCATGTCACCCTGCTGAAGCACATGGTTTCTCTGATCATCTGTTATGACAATGATTGCAAAGTCTATTCTGGCATCATCTGACATGAGTCACATGCTACACTTACTTTCATGTACTCACTCTTTTGGATATAAAGAATGAACAAAACTCTAAAAATAACATTTCATTCAGGTAATATTCACTATTTTTAACTTGTTACTGATTAGATACAAGCATTTCTCAGAAGTCTCCAGAAAGCTCCTCAAAACAATTCTGGGCAACTACCTCTAAATATAGCATATTATTCTGCTTGAATAAACCTGTCTTTGTTGGGATACATGAAAGTGTGCAAATAACTATAAAGCAATATAACAGAGATCTTTTTTTCTATGTGTGATGTTCCTTAAGAACGTGGGCAATCATGACTCTTCACAATTTTCTTTGTATTGTAGCTCTTTATAATTTTTTCTTTTGTAATTTTTTATTGTGCACTCAGGCCTTCATCAAGTGTATTTTAATCCAGGTAACCTACAGGGATCAATATATACCTGATGAAGACTAGAGAAAACAACAGTCAAGCTGTTATAATGACAACAAAGGTGAGAACAATAGTCTGATTATAAATAGAATAAATAATAATAGCTCCTGTCCTCATCCTAGAAATTCAGACAAAAAATCCCTGTCATTTTCTTAAAGAGTCAAAGCCTGGCATTGCTAGGGTGTAATGAAAGCTTTAAAACTAATCCATGGTTCTGGAGCTCAGACTCAGCCTAAAGAATATTTGTGTGAAGTTTGGTGAGATTCAGATAAATATTGTGGATTTGTATAAAGGACATACAGACAGATAAACAGACACACACACAAACATCCTGCCTTTCATATTTATATATTATCAATTTTCTGCACTATTGTAAGAACTGCAACCTTGAAACTTCTGAATATCGCTTCTTATGTCTTTCTCTATGAGTGTCTCAAATTTGATTAAAATCAGACCACTCCTTCTAGAACCCGATTTTTTTCGATTATTAATTTTCGAAATTTATCGGGAGTACCTCAAAACAAAACCTAGCTAAGAACACTCACAGATGTTTATAGTAGAACTGTGTAAATTTTCAAGAAAATCGGTTCAGCTGTTTCAGAGTCTATAGGTAATGGACACACATAGAGACATAGACACACACAAAGTTCCATTTATAAATAAGTTTAGATTAGATATATATGTATATAGTGAAAAAACAGTAGCTACTCAAGCATCTACACATTGTTCATTCATTAATGAATCTGAACACTCTCAGCTACTGGCATATGTCTACATTGTATATAACACGCTAAAAGTCTCCCTTCTTCTACTGAGTGCCCATAGCTCAGAGGTAGAATCGCCAAGTGATGTCAATTTGGTTGGGTTTCAATCCTGGCTAAAAGCAATCGGGTGTCTAACTGTACTGATGAGCTGTGATACAGCAAAACAGATCTGTCTGCGGATGACATATATATATAACATATTTTAAATGTTGATACTTTTTGTATCTTGTTTTACTTTAATATGATCCCTCTTTTCTTAAACAGTTAATTTCATGGTGTGGCACTAGTAATTTGTTTAAATATTTCTGGGATCAATATGACAGCAATTTTAAAACTCTCAATAATTCCATTTAGTTGAGAGGTAAAGTAAGGTCCTTTTCTTGTAAAATCAAGTTTTTGAAGTCTTGTTGCCAAAATTATGTCATTCCTGAAAACATTGCTCAGCAGGTACCCTACATATTTTATACATCGATACTTTTTGTATCTTGTTTTAGTTTAATATGTTCCCCCTTTTCTTCCTTAAGTGTTTGATTTCATGGTGTGGCACTAGAATTTGTTTATATATATATATATATATATATATATATATATACAATGCACATACTACTGAGCAAAAGTTTAGGACCACCCTGAATTGTTTCAATAAGTTCATAAAAAAGCTAATTTTGAATATTTGGATATATAAATTGCATACAAAAAGTGCAACACTGAGATCCGAAGGTGAATTGGCATGGCCAAGGATGCATTCCAAAAGCTGAGTAGGGTACTTAGAGACAGGAAAATTTCACAGAAAAGGGTGTACCGGATTGCTATGTGATGTCTGTTCTTCAATATGGCAGTGAATGTTGGACAATCTACTCAAAGGTGAAGGAGAGACATGAAGCAACCGAAATGTGGTTCTACAGAAGGATGCTGAAGATATCATGGACCAAACATGTGAGCAATGAAGAGGATGGAAATGAAAAGGAAACTAATAGTTAACAACAGGAAAAGACAGTTGCAGCTTCTGGCACATGTAATGAGGAAGGAGGGCTAGAAAATGTGATACTCACAAGTCAGATATAAGGAAAAATAGAAAAGAGAAAGTAAAGTGTAACATACTTGATGAGCTTGAGTAAATGGATGACAGAGCAGGGTTTGGGTAGAGAATAAGAGAAAGATTGCTAAGAGCCACTAAGGATAGGAAGATGTGGAAGGCCATGATTGCCTACGTTCTAAAAAGACACGGTACATAGAACATATATGCCTATTATGCATATGTGTATATATGCAAGCTTTTATATAAAATTTTTAAAAAATCATTTTTACAAGCATTATACATTTATTTGCATAAGCTTTGGAAATTTTCTCAGAAACTGATACCTTTTCTGAACTGTAGAACAGAAATTTGCAAATATTTCACCACTACTCCTTGGTAGAAATTAATTTCTATTTAGATTAATGTGGGATTGAAGTTAATGTTTAGAAACCATCAAAATGCCAAGAACTAAACAAACTATTATTGAAAAAAAGACCAAGTGGAAATTCTTTCTCTAGGAAAGTATTCTGAACTAGGTATTATGATTGCTAGGAAATTACAGATATCAAAAAATGGAATACATTATTGCCTGCAGCAACCTTACAGAAACCAGAGCGGTTGGGTGCCCCTGCTGCTCTCCTTGGGCTTCTTGACAAAATACAAAGGAGGATCTGTAACGTGGTTGATACTGACTTGGCAGACCGGCTGCAACCACTCTCTCACCGGCGTGATGTGGCTTCCCTGTGCCACTTCTACAAGTACTTTCATGGCTACTGCTCCAATGAGCTTAGATCACTGGTGCCGCCTAAACACGAATTTACATGAGATACTAGATTAGCAACTAGGTCCCACCCTTTTACAGTTAAACAAATAAGATGTAACCATAAATTCTACTCCAACGGCTTCTTTTCTCGCGCTTCCCGCCTGTGGAACTCCCTTCCACAACTCTGCTTTCCCGACAGTTGCAATCTCCAGGTGTTTAAATGTAGGGTCAATAGACACCTCCTATCACACTAACTCCCAATTATTCTCAGAACCCTCTCATCTACCCAACCCTCATTCTCGGTATCCTTACCTGCCTATCACCCACCCTCTGACATTTCCTATATTTAATCATCCTTCCTCCACTCTACGTAGCCCCCTGCGCAGTAGTGGCAGTGACATGCCTTGCTCGGGGTGAAACGCTTATAAAAAAAAAAAAAAATGTTGACAGAAAATCTGGAAGGCCCAGAGTAACATCTGTTACAGATGAATGATATGCACTTGATCATGTCTAGCAAAAGGAACAGAAGTAAAACAGCTCTCCTACTAGGTGCTGAATTTAATTCTACACATCAGCATATAATATCTATTCTTCTTCTTCTATGTGCCCTGTCCCTTCAGGACGTAGGCGATCATGGTTCTCCACGTCTCACTATCCCTTGTGGCTCTTAGTATATTTGCTCCTGTTACGCCTCGCGACCCCCATTCCGTCATCCACCTGATCAGGCCCTGCAAATATGTTATCCGCCGAACTTTTAAAAGAAGACTTCTTTCTATTTGGCTGAGTACCAGTTAAGAAACCTCTATTGAAAAAAAGAAAATAAGTTTGACAAAAGGTACTATAGAGCAAATTTAAGCTTTTTGTAAGTAAACAAAGAGTTTTTACCAGATGGAGTTGTTCCAAATGAATGAGTGATAATTGCATTGTGTCAACTGTTAAGCATTATGGTGGCACTGTAATGGTTTAGGTATGTTTTGGAGGGGAGATTGCTGGAGACTTTGTTCAAATTAAAGGCATTATATGAAAAGAAGAATATTATTCAATACTGCAAAGGTGAGTAATTCCTTCTGGCTGCAGAATTATTGGACAACATTTTGTTTTTCAACAAGTTAATGATCCAAAACACAGTTCAAAACTGTACAAATTATCTAAAATCAAAGGATGATAAAGAAACATTGCAGTCTCCAGATCTTTCACCAATTGAACTTGTCTGGGGTGAAAATTGATCATAAAGTTTGAACTGAACTGTTAAGGAAGAAGTGAAAGTTGTTTACACTCTGCTTGGAAATTACTTCCACCAACATACTTTTATAAGTTACCAAAAAGGATGTCAAGAATTTGTTCTGCAGTAATAAATGCTCATGGTGCATTCTTAGTTGAAAAAAAATATAAATTTGCTTTAACTGCTATTAAAATGTTTATATTTATTTTGATTTAAATTATTGTGTAACTGCATGCAAAGAAAAAATAAATTATTTCATTAAAAACATGAAATTTTATTCATTTTCTAAGTCACGAGGGAAAAAAAATCAATGTGATCCCAACTTTTGGTTAGTAGTACTTTTACATATATATATATATATATATATATATATATATATATATATATATATTATATAAAGGTTTTTTGATTAAAGCGGTGAAATATGTATTATCCATGGTAATAATCGAAAATCCTTTATAAAATATTACTCTGTTAAATTAAATAAATGAATTTAACATTGAGTTCTCTTGAGTTCATCTCTCTTGGAATTTACCCAGATTACATAAAATGTAACTGCAATTTCTACTCCAACAGCTTCTTTTCTTGCACTTCCCGCCTGTGGAATTCCCTTCCACATACTTGCTTCTCCAACAGCTACAATCTCCAGGAGTTTAAATGTAAGGTCAATAGACACCTCCTAACACACTAACTCGCATCCATTCTCTCAAACACTCTTCACATCTACATCCTTACCCGTTTATCAACCTCCTTCTGACATTTCCTATATCTAACCACTCTTTCTCACCACCTTCCCCTATGTAACCCCCTACGCAATAGTGGCAGTGGAATGCCTTGCTTGGGGTGAAATGATTAAAAAAAAAAACAACTCAGTAAACCACTGCATGAGTTAGTGGCTTTGATGCCTTACTTGGAGTGAAAAGACTGAAAAAAAACTCTGAAATACAAAAGCTATACTGAAGGCAATAAAGGACAGAAGAAAGTAGTAAATAACCCACCTAATTGGTAAAATAAGTGGTAGAACTGGTACTAAGAGGAATAGCAAAAAGACAAACTTTAATAAGAGCTACAAATCATAGGTAGTTGTGGTGAGCCATGATCATTCGCATCCTGAAGGGATTTGGCATATAGAATAAGAGAAAGGCAGATAGCAATAGATGTTATCTTTGCATCATCAATAAAGAAATAAGTTTGACAAAAAGATAAATATGCAATTCAGTAGAATAATAAATCTTCATTTTTAAAGAGTTTATTAGAACTTGAATTCCAGTTGAATTCCTTGCATTCATTTTTGCACAAATACCCATGGGAAAGGTATTAATCCATCTCTTCCAACAGTTATTGGTTAAATAATAGAAAAGATTGGGTTCAATAGCTTTGGATGGCAACCAGTCTACCACAGAAAGCAATGGCAACCTACTGTGGGATAATCTTCTGCCCAGTCAGTCATGTCTCAAAAAAATCATGTCGCCTAAGCATGTATCACGTATGGTAATTAACTGACTGATTAAAGGTATAAAACTTAATTAATTTGATAAAAAAGAAATTTTAAAAAAAAGACAAGAGGAAAACTGCAATAAAGACAATAGGGAAAAAATTCTAAAAAATCATGTCGCCTAAGCATGTATCACGTATGGTAATTAACTGACTGATTAAAGGTATAAAACTTAATTAATTTGATAAAAAAGAAATTTTAAAAAAAAGACCAGAGGAAAATTGCAATAAGGACAATAGGGAAAAAATTCTAAAAAATCATGTCGCCTAAGCATGTATCACGTATGGTAATTAACTGACTGATTAAAGGTATAAAACTTAATTAATTTGATAAAAAAGAAATTTTAAAAAAAAGACCAGAGGAAAATTGCAATAAGGACAATAGGGAAAAAATTCTAAAAAATCATGTCGCCTAAGCATGTATCACGTATGGTAATTAACTGACTGATTAAAGGTATAAAACTTAATTAATTTGATAAAAAAGAAATTTTAAAAAAAAGACAAGAGGAAAACTGCAATAAGGACAATAGGGAAAAAATTCTAAAAAATCATGTCGCCTAAGCATGTATCACGTATGGTAATTAACTGACTGATTAAAGGTATAAAACTTAATTAATTTGATAAAAAAGAAATTTTAAAAAAAAGACAAGAGGAAAACTGCAATAAGGACAATAGGGAAAAAATTCTAAAAAATCATGTCGCCTAAGCATGTATCACGTATGGTAATTAACTGACTGAGTAAAGGTATAAAACTTAATTAATTTGATAAAAAAGAAATTTTAAAAAAAAGACAAGAGGAAAATTGCAATAAAGGACAATAGGGAAAAAATTCTAAAAAATCATGTCGCCTAAGCATGTATCACGTATGGTAATTAACTGACTGATTAAAGGTATAAAACTTAATTAATTTGATAAAAAAGAAATTTTTAAAAAAAGACAAGAGGAAAACTGCAATAAAGACAATAGGGAAAAAATTCTAAAAAATCATGTCGCCTAAGCATGTATCACGTATGGTAATTAACTGACTGAGTAAAGGTATAAAACTTAATTAATTTGATAAAAAAGAAATTTTAAAAAAAAGACAAGAGGAAAATTGCAATAAGGACAATAGGGAAAAAATTCTAAAAAATCATGTCGCCTAAGCATGTATCACGTATGGTAATTAACTGACTGATTAAAGGTATAAAACTTAATTAATTTGATAAAAAAGAAATTTTAAAAAAAAGACAAGAGGAAAACTGCAATAAGGACAATAGGGAAAAAATTCTAAAAAATCATGTCGCCTAAGCATGTATCACGTATGGTAATTAACTGACTGATTAAAGGTATAAAACTTAATTAATTTGATAAAAAAGAAATTTTAAAAAAAAGACCAGAGGAAAATTGCAATAAGGACAATAGGGAAAAAATTCTAAAAAATCATGTCGCCTAAGCATGTATCACGTATGGTAATTAACTGACTGATTAAAGGTATAAAACTTAATTAATTTGATAAAAAAGAAATTTTAAAAAAAAGACAATAGGGAAAAAATTCTAAATAAGCTAACTGGTTTTGATTCTCACTCATTAAAACTTTATCAAGAAAATAAAAAATTATGCACACTGATTAAACAAAGAAAATATGCACATCAATAATATATTGACACAGATGTATCTTTAGGTAGATCATACTAAACACTAACAACCAATCCTTTTGTTTGCATAAGTATAAATATTATATAAATTGTCTCAAGGACTTTCAAGTGATATCACTTAAAAGTCCTAATATGTCCCTGAAAGGGATATATATATCATTCGAGGTAGTTAAGTGGTTAAGGCAAATGTAACCGAGTAGAACAATCTAGTCCGTAGACGTAATAGATGATACTCATCATATGCAGCATCCTGAGATGTAGGCATAGTCAATAGCCATAGATCTCTAGTGAAACACCAATACACCTCTAGTGGTAGATCTCTGGACGTCCTCGCCTGAGTCTATATTTATGGCTGACACTAGCCAATCAGATTCCAGTGAGGGGGAAACAAGGTGTATACATATTCATTACCTATTCATTACATCAAGTCATTGAGACAGTTTATATCAAATCAAGACAACCATCTTTAAACAAACAAAAGGATTGGCTGTTAGGACTTAGTATAATTTGTTTATAGATATAGCTGTGTCAATATATTATTGAAATGTGTATATTTTTATTCATGTTTTTTTTAGTTAGTGTTCACATTTGAATTACTCTGAGATCTGACAAGTAAAGTGCTATAATCAGTTACCTCAATTATAGTATTTTTTATTTTTTCAATTTTTCTTTTTGTATAGCTAAGTAACTTATTTAAGTTTTTTCTGTTTTCCCTTTTAATTATGTTTTTATTTCGTTAGTAAAATATTTTTTTAAAAAAATCCCATAACAATGGTACATGAAGCTATGGTGGACATTATTGAATTTGGTATACCTTTCCACTTTTATATCTACAATCATCTTCTGTGCATTCATCCATCCACACAGGCATAAGTAACAAACTTCATATATATTCTTAATTGTACAAAGAGGGGGAGTATATTGAAAAGAGTAAGAGTTTTGGTTCCACAAAGTGGTAAGGGGTAAAGATGTTCATTGTACAAAAATGATGCTAATAAAAAGTAAGAATTGCTTCTAAAATAAGAGTTTATATATGTAGATTATAAATAGTTTCCATATGTTGCAAAATGAAGATGCCAATATGTTTAGCTATCAATTAGAAATGTCAGAAATTTAACAATCTGGGAAATGTTACAACAAAAAACAGAAAATATGACACCAAAATCCAAAGGAGAATTGGTATAGTGGAAGATTCCTTCCAAAAGCTAAACAAAGTATTAAGAAACAGGAACATTTTGTTAGAAACAAAGGGTACATGACTGGTACGTCATACCTGTGGTGCAGTGGAATGAGAAATCAGTGAGCCAAGTTCAAATTCCAGTTGAATTCATTGCATTCACATATGCACAAATACATATGCGTAGGGTTGAATTCTTTCCTTCTTACTCGAGCTATGAATTAAAAAGAAAGACAGATTTGGTTAAGAATCCTTGATTGGCAACCAGTCTATTGAAGAAAGCAATGGCAACCTACTGTGGAAAAATCTTTTACCTAGTAAGGTATGTCTCTTTTGTGACATGATCACCCAAGTGTGTATCACATTTGGCATGTGACTGAGTGACAATCTGTCCTTCTATAGGATATTGAATGCTAGACAATCTCCTCAAAGATAAAGGAGAGTCTTAGCATGCAATGTAACCTGTTTTTTGATTAGATCAATATGTTATTGATATATATATTTTTTTAACTGAGTTCGCCTCTTGGAAGGCAGTAAAGCTACTGAGACAAAAGGTATTACTAGGTGTGGAAGAGGTAGAAACAAAAACAAAGAAGCAATAACAAAAGACTAATTAAAAGAACAGTAGATAGCGACTGACATTGCATTTGTGTGTATTTTCTTTCCTCATGTCTTATTCTTTTTGTCAGTGGCCACAGTATTTAATTTTCTCATTCAAGTTCCATTGTGTGAGAAGGAATAACCAGTTAACTCATTCTGTAATATTTTTTGTTTTTTTTTCCTTTTGATTAAGTTTCTTATTGCATAGTCATTTACCATAGTTGTAGTTTTCTCTTGTCCCTTTGTATTACGTTTGTTTTTATCACATTAATTAACGTTTCATTCTGTAGATTTCAATTTCAAATAATTCCTATAGATATTTACTCGCTTTTGCTATTCTTTGGGATTCATTAAGCTCTGTATATCTGGACAGTAAGCAAGAGAGAGTTCATTAGAAAACAAAACCTTACAATATCTCCATGCCCTATGATTTTTACAGTTCAACTCAACTGTCCATTCTGGTAAAGAAATTTGATAGTTTCATCAGTCTAAATTACAATGTTTGCTGAACAAGAAATGAAAACTTGCACATTTCTCTATTTGCATTTACTTACCAATCTTTACTCAGTCATATAAAAAAAAGATCTGAGATTTACCAATTAAAATGTTTTATATACCAACTTTACATCAGGATTAAACCTGATCAATAGGCTTTCCATAACTCAAGCCTTTACCAACAAGGAAGAACCAATTTGCCGGTCTGCTACTGCCAATGGAAGAACCTTTTAAACAAGATTCATTCGCAGACAATGCAACAAAGAGAAGCAGGTCGGATAATGAAAGCAAGCCATGCCAAAATTATTGCCCATATTTAGTGCAGCCTTTGATGTTCTGTTTCGCTAAAGAGAGAGGAATGACAGTCGAAAGAAGAGCATCAGAATGCTTATTAAGAGAATCCAAAGATTTGAATAGCAAATTCAATGAGCAAAGAAAATAAAAGGAGTGTCCAGCAATCAGAGAGCGAAGCTTAAATGGCTGGGTCTATTTGAAATGGCACACAGTTTATTGAATCAAACTAATATATTCTTTACTACTGAGCTCAAAGTAAATCATAGGCATACAAATCTGAATCTTCTAGACATTTCCAAATGCAGATATTATATAAATATGCATTTATATTTAACTCTGTATAAGTTGTTTATATATATATATATATATATATAAAATAAAATATAGAATCTCAGCAAAGTTTTGAATAAATTTGACAAATGGAAAACAATTTCATTAAAAACTAAATTTGATTACATATTTCACCTTTTTAGGTTTCATCTTATTCAAAAGCAAAAGAAATAGATATGTGTATGCTTAAATATTATTAATCCTTTTTTTAAACTAAGCTGAACATTTTATGAAACCTTAAAAGGTAAAATGCATAATCAAATCTAGTTTCAATGAAATGGTCTTAATGTTAAAAGCCTGACCCCAGCATATGGCATAATTAGAAAGTGCCTGATACAAGGGATTGAATCTAGTCTTTTGAATGAAATTAAGTACCCAAACTATTAAGAAGCACTTGATGGTTGAAGGATCTGCTCGTATAAAATCAAAAGTCAACAGATGCTTTGAGCATATTTGTCTTCTTCAAACTGCTGATCATGACAGTTGATGCACTCTCTCCCATAAACTATAACTAAGGTCTGCTCAACATAAGTAAGTCAGTTAAGTGCTATACATGATACAGGCTTGGGCGATCATGTCTCTTTCGATCCATGTTTGACTATGCAGAATATTTTCCAGCAGTAGACTGCCATTTATTTCTGTGGTATACTTGTTGCCAGTCTGTTCTGCTATTTAGCCCATAGTTGGAGAGAGAATAGATGAATTCACCCTTTTCCCAAGGGTATTTGCATCCAAGTGAATGCAATGAATTTAACTGAAATTTGAACTTGACTCTCTGATTTCCCATTCCAAGCTCATATCCATTGCACCATAATGCACAACTGCTCAGTATAGTTGCAGTATAAACAGTATTTTTTGCAGCTTCTTGCAAGCAACCCAGTCTCGATGAGGGCATCATAACACCATGAAACTTCCAAGTCAGCATGAATCTGCTCAGTTAAAGGGACAAATTATTTGCACTAAAACTACATATATATATATATAATCATATAATTATGAATTAATTGTACATTGCGACATGGAAATTTCTATGTTTCAAGATAGATTCTCTTCAGCAAGCAATGTTGGCTGTTGGTTGTGCAAATGATTTACATTTTTACATTTAATAAAAAATATAAGTATACATACACACACACACACATGTACACACATATTCATGTACACACACATCTATATATATATATATATATATATATATATATTAAATGTAAAAAAAATCTATATACTGATTACAACCACTATCCAACATTGCCTGATGATGTGAATCTATCTTGAAACATAGAAATTTCCATGTCGCAATGTACAATTAATTCAGAAATATATGATTATATTAAGCTCTATAATATTTATTATACTGAGCACTGCTTATAATAAAATAAATGCCGGAGTATTAAAAATAGTAAAACCTTGAGTCCTCTTCAGCTGGATTTATTTATTTATATATATATATATATATATAATAATTAGTTTTTGGTCATAATAGAATTAGACCAGTACCCAGTTGTATTAAAAATTGTTCAATACATTTACTCTGGCTATTGGGCATGTATAATGATAATATACATGCTAAAAAAAAAAAAATCTGCCTTCTTCTACCGAGCGCCCATGGCCCAGAGGTAGAGTCACTGTCTGACACCACTTCAGTCAGGTTTCGGTCCTGGGTTAGAAGCAATTGGAGTCTAACTGTACTGATGAGCTGTGATACAGTAAAACAGATCTGTCTGCAGATGACTATATATATATATATATATATATATATATATATATATATATATATAGATATGTATTATTATTAAATTCCAAAAATTCCATTTTGTTGAATAGCTATTTCAGCAAGAAAACTCACTTCATCAACAATGATCCAAAAACAAAAATTTATTAATTCAAATATGTTACATTCATATATCAGAAGGAGCCTAAAAACATATCCATGCACAGGAAGTTAAAAAAAAAGGTAGGGGAAGAATTAGGATTCATGACTTGATATTAGAAGAAGACATTTGATTACATCTGTAGTAAAGTATAAAGAGTCAAAATTTAACCGAGTCGCAGGAATAAGAATTGGTGGGGGAAAATAAAACAGTGGGGGTAAAAGGAAAAAGAAAGGACAAATTGGGTAGATTGGGGAAAGTTAACAAAGAAATAAGGCACGAAAAAATATTCAGTAGCCAAGATGACAGGGCTTCAGAGAGAAAGAAAGGAAAGAAAAAGTTAAATGTATTTTTAAAAAAAACAGCAGGAAAGAATAGAGAATATATTATATAGATCTATTAAAAATTTAACAAAAAAAAATTGGAAAAAAATTGGTTTAAAATATGGTTAGGCTATTGTAGAGGGTTTAAAATTTACTAATAGAGTTAAAATAAAATAAAAATAAAAATTGGGATAAAATTATGATAATTCAAAATGAGAAATGGGCAATTAATATATAATAAAAAAATATACATACACACACATATTAATATACACATACATATCTAGCTATCTATCTATATATGTATATATATATATGCGGATGACTATATATATATATTTTTTATTTTACATTTAAAACATATATATATATGTTTTAAATGTAAAAAAATCTATATATTGATTATGAAGAAATTCTAAACAAGAAAAAATTCTTCCTTTCTAATTAAAAGTGACTTTTTTCTTTTTACATTATTCTGAGATAATATGTCTCTACAATATATATGATGAAAGAACATTTCATTTTGGCCAATAATGGCCATGTAAAAATTCAGTTAACAAAACTGAATATTTGAACCATTGAGCAGAAATCAGTGAAGCATACAATGACAATTCCTTGCTGATAAGTCACAGACAGAAGTTCTATGAATATAAACTCTAGCTCATTCTTTTGAAACAAATGAAAAGAAAAATAATAGGAATCATGAAATCAATGTTTAAGTCAGTTCACAGTGCAAACTTTCAAAATTTTAGTGCCATTGCAAATCTCTTCAGAAACAGTCAGTTAAGTGCTATATGTGATCCACATTTCGGCCATCATGTCTCTTTTGAGACATGACTGTTTAGACAGAAGATTTTCTTGCAGTAGATTGGCATTTCTTTCTACAGTAGATGGGTTGCCAACCAAGGCTATAGAACCCAATGTCCTGCTATTTAACTCATAGCTGGAGGGAAAAGAAGTGGATTAATACCTCTCCCAAGGGTATTTATGTGTAAGTGAATGCAAGAAATTCGACTGGAATTTGAACTCAGTTCTCTGAGTTCTCATTCTGAGTCAATATCCATTGCACCACAATGCACATTACCATAATGTTCACTATATACAAGGCCTAAGAACCATTTGACATAGAGGATTTCTGAGTGAGGTGTGAAGCACAGTTTATGGAGATATGTGAGTTAATCTTAGACTTGAACAGATTAAGATTGTAGTCATAAAGTAAGCATCCTCTTGGGAGTCTGTTCCACAAAACAGCAGTTAGTGGGAAGGAGCTGCATTTACATCTACGCCATTGGAATACGAAAGGAATTAGGGTGGTTCGCTACAATATTCATGGCATGGCAGGTTTTAGCCATGAAGGTTAGAAAAGAACATTAACATTGGAGTAACTCAATCATAATGCAAAGCTAATAAATATGTTATCAGGGAAGCATCCTCTTGGGAATTGGTTACACAAAATATCAGTTTGTCGAATGAAGTTGTTTGACTGAAACTTACATCTCTGAAATACAAAATGAATGTGGTTGGGTCACTACAATATGTGTGCTATAGCAGAGCCTAACAATGGTGATTAGAACTGGAGCAACTAAAGAATGGATCTCATAATACTTTCCATCAAAATGATAATAGAATAGTGAAAGGCATGCAATGCTTTTTTTATATCCTTCATAATATGAAAGTTTAAAAAGAAATTATGTTACTCATCATGCAATTAAATCATTTTTATGGCTGTCTTTTAACTAACAAATAAAACCCATGGTTCTTCTCTGTGATTTGTTTCCTAGAAAGAGGAAGGGTTACAGCTATTTTTTTTTTTAATCATTTCACCCCATGCAAGGCATTCCACTGCCACTATAGCGCAGGGGTTACATAGAGCTATTGGATATAGAAAATGTCAGAAGGAGGGTAACAGATGAGTAATGAGGTACATAGGAAGAGTGTTTGAGAGAATGGATGTGAGTTAGTGTGTTAGGAGGTGTCTGTTGACCTTACATTTAAACTCCTGGAGGTTGTAGCTGTCGGGGAAGCAAATATGTGGAAGGGAATTCCACAGGTGGGAAGTTCAAGAAAAGAAGCTGTTGGAGTAGAAATTGTGGTTACATTTTATCGGTTTCACTGTAAAAGGGTGGGACCTAGTTGCTAATCTAGTATCTCATGCAAATTCATACCTAGAGGCACCAGTGATCTAAGTTCATCAGAGCAGAAGCCATGAAAGTATTTATAGAGGAGGCACAGGGAAACAACGTCACGCCAGTGAGATAATGACTGCAGGCGGTCAACAAAACCGGTATCGATCACATTACAGATTCTCCATTTTATTTTGTCAAGAACCCTGAGGAAAATAGCAGGGGCACCCAACCAGATGTGGCAGCAGTATTCAATACACAGGCAGATGGTAGATTTATATATGTGCAGGATGGATTCAGACGGAAAGAACTTCCGGCCCCTGCACAGAGAACCGACTTTCATAGCAGCGGATTTAGCAATGGATTCGACATAGACATTCCACTTAAGGTCCGCTGAGAGTGTGAGGCCAAGCAGGCATAGTGTTTTACTCTCTGGGAGGTAGGTGCGGTTGTCTATGGTGGTTAATTGATAGCAGCTTCATTTTGGAAGAATTGAAATTTACGAGCCATTTCTTACCCCAATCCACCACGGATTGGAGGTCCTTTTCAAGCTCGGCAGCGAGGTTCACCCACACCAGATTTTTGATCGAGGTGAGAGTAAATTGTGGTGTCATCGGTGTACATGCCTACTTGGGATGTTATATCATCAGGGAGATCATTGATGTCGATCAGAAAGAGCATAGGACCGAGGATAGAGCCTTGAGGGATACCTGCATTTGTAGGGTAGTTCTGGGAGGCATGTCCATTTGATACCACCTTCAATATGTCGATCAGAAAGAGCATAGGACCGAGGATAGAGCCTTGAGGGATACCTGCATTTGTAGGGTAGTTCTGGGAGGCATGTCCATTTGATACCACCTTCAATATGTCGATCAGAAAGAGCATAGGACCGAGGATAGAGCCTTGAGGGATACCTGCATTTGTAGGGTAGTTCTGGGAGGCATGTCCATTTGATACCACCTTCAATATGCGGTTAGAGAGGATTGACTGGATTAGGTCCAACAAAAGTTCAGTTATACCACAGCTTCACAGTTTCCATAGAAGGGCAGCATGCCAAACGCTTTAGAGATATCCAAGGCAACGGTTCAGTCTTCACCATTCTTGTCGAGAGCCTGGTATATATACTCGGTGATGGTCATCAGTATATCAGCAGTAGACCCGGTGAAGCGGAAGCCATACTGTTTGTCCAAGAGGAGCCTGTGGGCTGTGAGATGCTGAACAACCTCAGCGTTGATAATGGCTTCGAACACATTGCCAAAGATCGGAAGAAGGCTGATAGGGCGGTAATTTGCAGGGTCCGAGGGTTCTCCAGTGTTCTTAAATATAGGAACTACAGAGGAAGACTTCCAACAGGCAGGAAAGCAGGAAGAAGATAGGCAGAAGTTGTAGAGCTTACTGGTTCTCATCTGACCATTGAATTTAAACCTGGAAGGTATCTAGATGGGTGATTGTTTAAGAATATCTGGTACTAGAAGGTTGGGTGTGTGGGTGATGCAAGGGATAATGTCAAAGAATTGGAAAGCAGAGAGCCATGTTCTATTTCCCTTGAGTTGGTTATATTAATTTATTTGCAAATATCATTGGAAAAAGCATAAATCTACTGCTAAACAGAATTAAAATGATTTCAGTCAGTTAAATGCCATACATGATACACAGTTTGGATAATCATGTCTTGAAAGAGACATGACTGACTGGGTAGAAGATTATCCCGCATTAGATTGCCATTGCTTTCTGCGGTCAACTGATTACCAGCCAAAGCTGTAAAACCCAGTCTGTCCTATTATTTAACCCATAACTGGAGGGAAGAGGTGGATTAATACCTTTCCCAAGGGTATCTGTGCATAAGTGAATGCAAGGAATTCAACTGGAATTCAAACTCGGCTCCCTGATTTGTCATTCAAGTCGATACCCACTGCACCACAATGCACATCCTGAGAAAGATTTAGCAAGGCAAAAAAAAAAAGTGTTCAGAAAGACAAGATGACATATTACATAAAACATTTTGAAGATCGTAAGTGGCAAAATAGCAAGAAATCAAAAGAGTGTTCCATAGGAGAGAACAGCAAGAAAAAAATATTAAAATAAAACAGATGGTTGCATCTTGCTTTTTCAACAATAAAACAGTGAGACCTAATTGCCAATTTATTTCCATGCTTGAATTAATGCAGTTAAAGCATCAAGGAGGAAAGCTGATCAGAAAAATTGCCATGAAAATATTTGTAGATAAGACAGAGGAAAGCCATGTCACAACAGTAAAAAAGTGACTGAAGTTGAGATATCAAGTTAAGATTGATTACATTCCAGACTATTCTTTGAATTTTGTCAAGAATTTCAAGATATATTGTAGATGTATGACATAAGATATGGCTGCAGTATTAATTGTACTGTCATTGCTAAGTTTATAAATATGCAAAAAGGATTGTGGCAAGAATATAGGACAAAATTATATTATTACATTAGAGATTTAGATAAAAATCATTTTATTAAATTATACTATAAGGCAAAACTCATACAATATATATTGCTTATATATCATGAAACCTTTACTAAATTCAGTTGGTTAATGCCAGTTTTCTTGTGAAAACATTGACGTGAATAATAAAATAAGTGGTAATTTTTAAAAAAATAAAATCTTTAATTATTTGCACCACATTCGGAAACATCAATACTTGTATATTTTTAGATAAGCTTTTTTTGCCACTATTATTCCATCAAGATAAAACCGTTCCCACTTTTTTAAAAGAACATTAAAATTGCCAACTTCAGTTAAAACTTTTAAATGCTAATAGCAGCTGTACAGAAAACAATGTTTATATCTAATGGTGATTCATTTAATGTCATGTACCTCCTGATGGCTAAAGAAACTGTGATGTTGATTCCACAGAATGTCAATTTTGCAATATTTAAAGTAAGACAATCAGACAAAACTAACTTTTCACCAGATGTAATAATCAAATTTAACAAACTTTTGTGCTGATTTAATTTTGTCTTCCATAATGAACAAATATAAATTAATCTGTATTTTAAATGTCTCTTTTGCTTCTAATATCAAACAGATTACATTCTCATGTTTGCAAATAAGAGCAGATTTTCCACTAATTCCAGATTTCAATGTTGAAGCCCAGATAAAAAAGCGTCATTCTGAATGCTGAATTTTAAGGTTAAACTCTACCTGACCTCAATGACTGGTGCAAATCAAACTCCTTACATTCACTTCCCGCATCATAACATACGATGTTAAAGCTAATAAGTATCACTTATTTTAATCATTTCACTCCAACCAAGGCAATAAAGCTGCTAATATGCATGTAGTTACTAAGTGGAAATGAATATGGAAAAAAATATAAACATTATTAAAGAGAGAGGATAATAAAAGAACAGGAATTAAAAAGACAGAAGATAATGATTGATATTTAAATTTTTGAAGATCAACATTGACTGAAAAGCAAGAATCTAAAACAAAGTTCCACAAGTGAGAAGTGCAATAGAAGAAACTATTGCCATAGAACTAATGATGATATCTCACAATTTCAACTCTAAAAGGATGAGACCTAGGTGCCAATCTAGTAATGTGCTTAAATTATAGTCAAGGTATCAAAGAGAAAAGTTCATTAGAAACATAACCATTCACAGAAAAGACACAGGGGAGCCATGCTACAGTGGTGAGAAGGCAACCAAAATCAATATGCCAAGGTCTGGATTAATAAAACTGCATATGCTTCTTTTAGATTTTATCAAGAATTTCTAAATACATAAAAGATGCACCAGACCAGATTAACAGAATTATTTAATGAATGTGAGAAAGGTCAACTCATTAATATATACGATAAATTCTGACAAGAAAAATTATCTAGCAGGACACAGTGAAACAACTTTGCTAACAGCAGATCTAGCAATTAATTCAATATAATCTTTTTGCTTCATGCCAGTGGAAAACATTAACCCAAGAAAGTGTAATGAGTCATTCTGCTAGAGGCTAACATCAGCCATGCTAATGGAAAGGGGAAACAGTCTTTTAAGATGATTAGAAGAGAGATGTTTATCTATATTTATCTATATGTATGAATGTTAAAAATATAATTTTAAGGAATAACATTTATGGATTAAAGTGCCCAATATGAGGAATAGTGAATATAAATATAAAAGTCATCATTCAGTGTGTTTCATACATGAATGTAATCTTGAAATGTTATTTAATTACCAACCTCATCCAAAAATGGAATTTTTTTTTTTTTTTTTTTTGGTGGATGTATATAAATAAATTAGATGTGTATTGTACTGCAATGGATATCGGCTCGGAATGAGAAATCAGAGAGCTGAGTTTGAATTCCAGTTGAATTTGTTGTATCTATTCACATGCAAATAGCCTTAAGAAAAGTATGAATCTGTTGCTTCTCCCTCTGGCTATGGGTTAAATAGCAGAATAGACTGAGTTCTATAGCCTTGGGTGGCAACTAGTCTACTGCAGAAAGTAATGGCAACCTACTATGAGAAAATCTTTTGGCCAATCAGTTTTGTCTATTTTGAGTCATGATTGCCCAAGCATTCATCGCATATGGCACTTAACTAACTGATGTAAATAAATTAAGTAATAATAAATAAATAAAAACTACAAACACATGTATAAACACAAGAATATTTAATAAAAATAGTCAATAGCAAGCAATGAATAAATACAAAGTAGTAATTAAAAAAGAGTTAAATTTTACCAAGCAATACAATAGTTATAAATACCTGCATTTAGATCCACAGTTATTTCTACTAAAAAGCCTTAAAAACGATTTGAAAAAAAAAATTGTTATCTACCTAATAAAATTTAAGATAATACAGTATATCAGATATACCTGAACTTGGTACCCATAATGCCCTATTGATTAGGATGTATGTTCACCACACATGATTTGAAGATTGCATTTACACATGAAACAGACAGTCACCATTCAGTGTAAAACTCAGTATCTAATTTATATATATATATATATATATATATATAGTACACTTGGTATGTAATCCAGGTGAATTCCAAAACAGACGAACCCGAGAGAACTCAGTGTTTTTATTCATTTATTTAATTTAACAGAGTAATATTTTATAAAGGATTTTGGATCTGACGAGCCGCGTTAAGAACATCAAAGCGATGAAATATGTATTATCCAAGCTAATAATCGAAAATCCTTTTGGCCTTACACTCTCGGCGGACCTCAAATGGAATGACTATATTGAATCCATTGCCAAATCTGCTGCTATGAAAGTGGGCTCCCTGTGCAGGGCCCGGAAATTTTTCCCACCTGAAACTATTCTGCACATATACAAATCTACCATCCGCCCGTGTATTGAATATTGCTGCCATATCTGGTCGGGTGCCCCTGCTGCTCTCCTTGGGCTTCTTGACAAAATACAAAGGAGGATCTGTAACGTGGTTGATACTGACTTGGCAGACCGGCTGCAACCACTCTCTCACCAGCGTGATGTGGCTTCCCTGTGCCTCTTCTACAAGTACTTTCATGGCTTCTGCTCCGATGAGCTTAGATCACTGGTGCCGCCTAAGCACGAATTTACACGAGATACTAGATTAGCAACTAGGTCCCACCCTTTTACAGTTAAACAAATAAGATGTAACCGTAAATTCTACTCCAACAGCTTCTTTTCTCGCGCTTCCCACCTGTGGAACTCCCTTCCACAAGTCTGCTTTCCCGACAGTTACAATCTCCAGGTGTTTAAATGTAGGGTCAATAGACACCTCCTATCACACTAACTCCCAACTATTCTCAGAACACTCTCATCTACCCAACCCTCATTCTCGGTATCCTCACCTGCCTATCACCCACCCTCTGTTATTTCCTATATTTAATCATCCTTTCTCCACTCTACGTAGCCCCCTGCACAGTAGTGGCAGTGACATGCCTTGCTCGGGGTGAAACGCTTATAAAAAATAATAGATATATAGATAGATAGATAGATAGATATACACATACTCACAAACAGACAGTTCTGTATCACAGCTCATCAGTATGGTTAGACATACAATTGCTTCCAGCCATGATTTAAACTCAATCAATTTGACATCAGTCATAGATTCTACCTCTAAGCTATCACTGCATGGTGGAGGAAGGCAGATTTTAGCATGTTATATACACAATATAAACAAACAGCAGTAGTGAACAGTATTCAATTCAATTCTGAAAAACGATGTGTAAATAGCAGTTGGTAGCTAATATTTGACTTGGTGTGTGTGTATATATATATATATATATATATATATATATATAAAGCAAATGTGAAGATTGTATTTTTGACAAATATTTCTATACAAGATCAGAAATGTTATTAGTTTTCAAAGATCCTTGGTATAAAAGTGCTCATAAATAATCACCATGTTAGTGGAAAATGCACCTGATTTATAGTAAGCCACCTGTCATCCACCATCATGTGGTGAATACTATCAATGTTTCCCTCAGTGGTAGAAGTAACAGGATGTCCAGACCTTGGGTCAACTTCCAAAGACTATCTTCCTCTCTAGAATTCAGCTACCCACTTTTGCACTGTTTTATATGATAAGCTTGGTGCGCGTTTGATCAGGTTAGAAAAGACATGGCATCCACCGAGCATCCATCTCTCTCACAGTATATGCCGTCATGTCATCCATCTCTATGTGGTGAACACAGGCAATGTTTTCCTTGGTGGTAGCAGTTGCAGGACCTGCAGACTGTGAGTAATTTTCAAGATTCTCCTTTCCCTTCCTAAATTTAGCCCTCTATTTTTGCATTGTTGATAAAGCTGGGATGTGCGTTGTGGTGTAGTGGATATCGGCTCGGAACAAGAAATCGGGGAGCCGAGTTCGAATTCCAGTTGAATTCATTGCATTAACTTACGCACAAATACCCTTAGGAAAGGTATTAATCCATCTCTTCCTTCCAGTTATGGGTTAAATAACAGGACAGATTGGGTTCTATAGTCTTGGCTGGCAACCAGTCTATCACAGAAAGCAATGGCAACCTACTGCGGGATAATCTTCTGCCCAGTCAGTCATGTCTCTTTCGAGACATGATCGCTCAAGTGTGTTTCACGTATGGCACTTAACTGACTGACTGACTGATAAAGCTGAAGCATCATCCCTTAATCTAGCAATCATATCAACATGAATTTCTTTGGGAGCTAAACCCTTTTCCTGAAAGTACTTAATAATATGAGGTTGCCAAATTTGGTTCATCTTCAAAAGAATTCACTACTTGTTATGTTTGAAGTCTTTGAACAGTCAGATATCAGTTTGTAAAGAAACAATGTAGTTTCTATTAAGAAGAATTGAAATTAATGCATGCAAAATTTCACAGCTCTAGCATCACTTCTTCATAGCTCATGAACTTTTCAGCTTACCCTTGTATTTACTATAAATCAACATGGATATTACCACAATTCCATTTCTAACCAAAATACGGTAGAAAATTAGAGTCACCCACTGGCAATAAAAACCAACCAAAACATATGTGGTGAACCAGACATATATGACTAAGAGATGACTATTACAAACTAAAAATACCAAAATCAAATATCATCATTATCATTTAACGTCTGTTTCTATGCTAGCATCACTTGGGTTGGGTTTTCTTGATGGCTTTGTAATTAAGCAATCATAAAATACAGGAGTGAGTTTTACAGTTTGATATATCCTGGGAAGGAATATCAGGGAAAAGAATAGTGTAAGAATAATACTTAACACTGAAGATAGATGCGAAGAGATTTATACAATAAACCAATAGACATACAAGAACAATCAATGAGTAGTAACAGGAATAACGATCAAGTAGCAAATGTCTCCGCCTATGACGTATATGTCCATCTAGTGACGTATGCTGATGTATGCCCCTAGTCACAGTCTTTTATAGACTAGACCATATCCATTCCGGGGTAGGATAGGATGTTCCTCTACAACACAACTGTATGCCCTTACTAACACCAACTAGTTTTGGAGATTGGGAAATTAGTGCTTTTATTGAGACACCATTTCTAAGAAGATTACTTACCAAGGTTAAAGAGTTCAGCCTACCCTCTTCTACACAGAGTAGGTGTAAAGGTTTTTATTTCAGTGATTTCATTTTCTTAGATAACTTGCAATCTAAAGCTGAAAACTCTTACTCAGCCTAAACCACTACAAAAATTTCAATATCTGAGAAGTGTCTTAACAGAAGATGGAAAATGTGACACTGAAATTCAAAACCACATTAGGATAATGAAAGATGCCTTCCAAAAGCTAAGAAAAGTAGAGTAATACACTACACCTCCTCGGACTTACCGTCCTCAGACCTCAAATGGAACCACTATATTGAATCCAAAGCCAAATCTACTGCTAAGAAGGTTGGGTCACTATGCCAATCCAGGATGTTTTTTCTACCTGAATCCATCCTGCATATATACAAGTCAACCATCCGTCCATGCATGGAGTACTGCTGCCATTTATGGTCAGGTGCCCCTGCCGTTCTCCTCAGTGTTCTTGACAGGCTCCAAAGGAGAGTCTGTAATGTGATAGGTACTGATCTGGCGGCTCAACTGCAGCAACTTCCCCATCGTCGAAATGTGGCCTCCCTTTGTCTGTTCTATAAATACTTTCATGGCTTCTGCTCAGATGAACTTAAGTCACTGATGCCTCCTCAACAGGTGTTTACTCGTGCAACCAGACTGGCAACTGGGTCCCACCCATTCACAGTCAGGTTAGCCAAATGCAGACGACAATTCTACTCCTGCAGCTTCTTCTCTCGCACTTCCCGTCTGTGGAACTCACTCCTGTATTCTTGCTTTCCTGATGGCTACAACCTCCAGAAATTTAAATGCAAAGTCAATACTCATCTACTAACCACTGGACTCTAGCTCTCTCCCCACCCCCGTATAACCTTCTCTTTCTCTTCACTGTCATCGCACCTGCTTTCTCAGCTTTCTATTGTTCCTTTCTAACTAGTTTGTACTCCTCACTCTTTTCTAATTAATCTTTTTAAATTTGTGTAGCCCCCTGCACATCAGTGGCGTTTCCGCCTTGCATGGGGTGAAATGATTAAAAAAAAAAAATTTGCAACAAAGAAAAGAGTATTGAACTGTGATGTGATATCAATACTCCTACATGGCAATGAATGTTAGATAATCTCATCAATGATGAAGAAGAGACTTTAGGCTATGGAAAGGTAGTTCTACAGAAGGATACCGAGAATATCATTGACTGAATATGTGAGAAATAAGGACATATTAGTGGAAATGAGATCAAAAAGGATACTTATACTTTGCATCAGAGATATAATAAGGAAAGAGAGCTTAAAAAATTTGACACTCAGAGGGCATATTAAAGGCAATGACAGAGGAAAGCAGTGCATAACCTATCTAACCAGCTTCTGTAAATGGTTAGTAAAATAGATTAGGAGAGATAGCAACGAGACATAAGCATTACTAAAAACAGGAAATGGAACATAGAAAAAGAAGAAATATTTAAAGGACGCCTGTCAAAGAATAAAAACTATCCTGTGAACATAATATTAGCAGCAAGCTCAAAAAACTGGCTACAACCACTCTACTCAACATTGGAGAGATGGCAAAGAAGACCTAAGAAATATACAATCTGTACAATTTCAACACATTTTCTTTTCAGTAATATAGTCATGTGTAAGTGGATATCAGAAAATATTTGCCTTTTCAGTTGTGAAAATATCTAATAGGCACTAATTTCAAAATTAGGAAGAGACTTTAGGCAACAGAAATATGGTTCTTCAGAAGGATGCTGAAGATACCATGAACCAAACACAGGTGCAAAAACATGGTTTTAGAAAAAAAAGAAACCTCATTTTTGTAATAGGATAGGAATTTAAAAGCATCTAATTCATCAAAATCTACTATTTCCCCTATTCATCTTCAGTTCTTATGCAATATTTTCTCATGATATTCGCCTTTTACAAGGTCCAAGTGTCATTCAAGGTAGAGGGTTACAGAGTAAGAGGCACAGTTTATGTAGATGTGTGAGGAAGATAACAGTAAATGCTAGACATGAACAGACCAAGAATGTAGCAATCAGGGAGACATCCTTTTGGTTATTTAGAAAAAAGAAACTTCCATCTCACTAATGGAATGCAAAGAAAATGGAGGTGGTGCACAACAATGTGCTTGGTATGGCAGATCTTAGTTCCACCAATTCTGACTTTCATGGCTAAGGAATGTAGTTTGTCTGAAGACTTCTCATGGAAATAGCAACAGAGGCTTGCAATGTTTCATCTGTGAGAATGGAGTTGTAGGGTGTACTCAATCTTTGACCATCTTGCATCATCATGCACATTTTCTCACTCTTCCTTAAACTACAAGTACCATTCAAAACCACTACATTTTTGTCACACCAGCTTTACCATAAACTCTTTTAAATAAAACCAAAAGCTACACTCACATTTTTAGCAATCATTGCAGATAACTTCATATTAATTTATTCCTCCAGCTTTCTTTTATTTATTTTCCACCTATAGTATGACACAAAAATTTGCATTTTGGCTCTATTGCTCACCTGTACCAGCATTCACCCCAGGTGAGTTGCACCAGTTTCTTCTCTAGAAATTTTATAGAATTTTTTTGGCTCCACAAGCAGTCTCCAACTGTATGTGGTACAAAGATTTTCTCACAGTAGGTTGCCAATTCTTACTGTGGTAGACTGGTTGCTAATCAAGGCTACAGAACCCAATCTGTTCTACTTTTTACCCATAACAGGGGAGAGAAAAGATGGATTCATACCTTTCCCAAAGGTATTGTCATGTAAGTGAATTTGACTGGAATTTTAACTGATTCCTCAATGCAAGCCATTATTCATCACTCCACCATGCATGTGAAATGGGCTTCTACTACTTGGTAACAAATGACTAAATTTCAAGAAAGCAGAATTTGGAAAATATCAATGTTGGCTCGGGTACAGTTGTTTGCTTGACTCATTAACCCAGTGACTCACTGTGATCACTCTGACAATAAATTTTCACACTTTGTACATGTTTAAAAACTTTGTGGAAGAAAAGAAAAAGAAAATGATGGGAAATGTAATGTCTAACAGCAACAAAATAAACGCATAAGTACAGCATGATAAAAAGAAACCAAACAAGTATCAAACAGAAATAATTTGGCCAGCTTCTCTTTATTATTAAGCATAAAACTTGCAGTTGTATTTAATTTTCTATATTTACTATTCTTTTCAACACCAATAAAGTTATGGAGTGTTAAAGTTAGATCAATTTAGAAATAACATGTCTATCTAACACAAACACGTCAAAATGAAGAAAGAGAATCTGTAAACTGCAGACACAAAGACGTGGTTATTTCTTCAAAGGCCAAATTTGTTGTGACAATACTGAAGAATTTCTTGTTGACTCCCAAACTGAATTATCAGAGATTGAACCAATGGAAGCAGTGCCATAGCTTCTTGTTGTGGCAAAGTCTAGACAAAAGAACGGTTGATTTACAATAATTATCTGCAGGTAGTCAAGTTTGCACTTACATAAACAGAACGCTGCTTTGGTGCCAGCCATCTGAGAGAAGCAGGACTATGAAGAACTAAAAGACAGGCTGGGGAAGGCTGACAGTGTTAGGGGGAAAATCAATCAAAGAAGATCTGAAGAAATGGTTAATGGTGTTGTTTGGACATCCACCCAGAATGGCTTGAAAGGAATGTGGGTTAGAAACAATCATTCATTTTCAATACGCTAATTTGTGGCAGTGGCATCTGCAGCAATAGAAGACAATCAGATCAATCTTCTAACTTTGAAACTGCTCTCCACTTGGATGTCAGGTTTATTGCAGACTCTCTGATTAAAACTTGACATATTTCAAATCCAGTTGTATTATCAAATCTGGAGGCAACCATTTTCAAACAGATTTCTTTGCAAAATAACAAATTTTCAACATTGTGAAAGTAATGAATGTTTGATTTTTATCCCAAGAAAAACTACAACATAAAAAAGCAATGTGTACCTCAAAATTTCCTGTTCTTTTAAACGTTTAGAATTAGCTCTCCAATTTCTATTAATAATGGTTTTAAAGTGGGATGTGCGGCCATACACAACAAAAATATTGTAGCAACTTCTGAACAATAGCTCTATATTCAGTGCAGTGGCCATAGATTTGGCACGTTACATCATAACTGCAAGCAAACACCAAAAGATTATTATATACTCCCTGTCTGTAATCATGGTACTCAAAAACAAAATTATAATAAACCCAATAATTATAAAACTTTACACAGAACAAAATACTTGTCAACATAAAATAGAAATATAGCCATCAACAGCAACAATATGGCTGATTCAGCAGCCAAATAAAAATCAATCTCTTAAGATAATTCAAACACCAAGATCCCCTACACAAACCTCAGATCAAGCATTAACACATTTAACAATTAAGAGTGGCAGAAACTATGGACTGGGTGCTTAAAAACCAAATTCTTGGTGTTTGAATTATCTTAAGAGATTGATTTTTGTTTGGCTGCTGAATCAGCCATATTGTTGCTGTTGATGGCAATATTTCTAGGTATCCAATCAAAAATATTATTATATGTTTTTAAACTTTACTATAGAATAAACGCATCAAAAACAAAAAACCCAAAAACAAGGAAAATGAAGTAATCATAACCAGACTTCAAATAAGACACTCTGTAATAACACATTCTTATTTTCTAAACAAAAATCACCTCCAATCCTCACGACATACCAAGAACAAATTACAGTATTTGACTGAATTAGTAGAATTTCTCAATTTAGAGCAGTTGTTTCACTGTTTAAAGGAAATATTTTTTTAAATTTTCCTTTAAACAGTGAAACAACTGCCCTAAATTGAAAAATCCAACTAAAGAATGATTGCGTGTTTGTACAGGAATTGAACCCGTATCCCCCTTTCCATTAGGGAAACTGTTTCTATAGATGAAACAGTTTGGCCACCAAGGTTGCCTTGATACAACATTTGAGTAACTTATTTATAAAAGAAAGAAAGAAGTCATTCAGGTTCAATTCCTATCAGAGGCACAATCATTCTTTACTAGGACTTCTCAATGAGGACCAGTTATTTATTAAATTTAGTATTAAAAGAAAATTAAAAAAAACAGTGATAGGAATTCAAACATATCTACAAAGTAAAAGTAAAACTTGTAGTAATAAGAAATATTGTTGGATAGAAATCCATGAAAAAATTAATGTATATCCACATACATACACAAACATGATATAATATATACATGTGTGAATGCAACTGTTCTCTCTCTCTATCTATCTATCTCTCTCTCTCTCTCTATATATATATATATATATAGTTTAAAGGTAGGTTATAGTCATGGGTTTAAGTGATCAATATCAGGGATAGAGCATATGTAAAGATAAAAGTGGAGACCAAAGTCAACACCTAGTGGTGAAAGTCTGTTTTATGCTTAAATGCAATATTCAACACTGAAGATTACATTTAAACATGAAACAGACTGTATTTGTCTATATTTCTGAGATGAGGTAGTATTTAAAGTATTTACATTATTCGAACTATTGTTCTCATCTTTGTTGGCATTTGTACAACGTTTCAGTTGTTGTACACTCAAGCATTCTTCAGGTGCTTGAAATTTCAAACCAAACCCTTTATTACAATCACTGGGGTATATCATTCTCATATGATGCCTCTTTTGGAAGTCATGAATTATCTCCCTTTAACAGTGCAAGTTATTTGTTCACCACTGCTGTAGCCTGATACTGAACTCACAACTCTTTGGGTTAAGTTACAGGAACTAACCAACGTCTATATCCACTGGGCCAGATGTCCGTGGATGTCTAGTTTGATGATCTCACTAAATAACTCATGATCCAACCATCCCAAAAGTATAATTAAGCACATTCACAAAAGAATAGAACACAGGCTATCAAAAAATCGTCAAACAAAACAGTATTTGATGAAAAGAAAAGAAACTATAAAGATACACTTAGAAAATCTGGCCATAAGAACATTTTAGAATACAATTCTCAACCAAACAGACAAACAAAAAGATATGATAAAAAACAAAACATTAACTGGTTCAACCCATCATTTAACTTAGAGGTAAAAACCAATATAGGATAAATATTTTTTAAACTGATAGATAAACACTTCCCAAAAAGCTCAGAACTAAACAAAATTTTCAATAGAAATACAATCAAGCTAAGTTACAGCTGTACTAGTAATTTAGAAAGTTTCATAAAGAAACAAAACGCCAGAAATTTAAATAGCATTGTACAAAACAAGATCACTAATAAAGAATACAACTGCAGGGACAAAAATAAATGCCCCCTTCAAGACTTTGTAGTACAAAAGAAATCATTTACAAAGCAAAAGTAGATGACTTAAACAGTCAAAACAAAATATATTTGGGATCAACTAAAGACATCTTTAAGACCAGGTGGTCCAATCACAAGTCCACATTTAAAATAGAAAAGTTAAAAAACTGTACAAAATTGGCTAGCCACATGTCAAAATTGAAATTAAAATATGGAAAAAACCCAGACATAACATGGAGTATAGTGAAAACAGACAAGCCTTACAACGATGGCAAAATATATAGACTGTGCCAGGAAGAAAAGTTAGCAATTATGCTATTACCCCAAAAAATGAACTGTTGAACGAAAGAACAGAAATTATGACTAAGTGTAACCATACTAAAAAATACCTATTAAGTTCATACAACCATGGATGAAAACATTATAACTTCTAGTAATTTTAAAAATTGCACTTTCAAAAAT
Organism: Ascarosepion bandense; assembly: GCA_037127315.1. Lineage (NCBI taxonomy): Eukaryota > Metazoa > Mollusca > Cephalopoda > Sepiida > Sepiidae > Ascarosepion > Ascarosepion bandense. The sequence goes on along the minus strand of JBBBDQ010001822.1, from coordinate 1,063,063 downwards.
TCCCTGTCACATGAGCAGTCAAAAAAAAATATCACCTTTACATGAGTGTTCTTAAAAAAAAAAACAGTAAACGGTAAAATCAGTTAGTGCAGACACCACATAGACACCACATGGTAGAAACTTAGGTCACGTAATAACTTGTTTACAAATAAAGAATATCCGTATATATGTGTGTGTGTATGTGTGTCTGGGTGGGTGTGAGAGAAAAATACCAATGTGCACATGTATACATATTAAACTTATACATATCAAGCCAGTCAGTTAAGTGCCATATGTGATACATGCTTTAAGCAATCATGTCTCAAAAGAGACATGACGGACTAGGCAGAAGATTATCCCACAGTAGGTTGCCATTGCTTTCTGTGGTTGACTGGTTTCCAGCCAAGGCTACAGAACCCAATGTCCTATTATTTAACCCATAACTGGTGGGAAGAGACAGATGATACCTTTCCCAAGGGTATTTGTGCGTAAGTGAATGCAAGGAGTTCAACTGGAATTTGAACTCGGCTCCCCGATTTGTTGTTCTGAGTTGATATCCACTGCACCACAACACACATCCCATACATATCTAGAGATATGTCAAAATACTTTTAAACCACAAAATAATTTTAGAAATGTGATGATAAAATCTATTCTACCACTATAGCATGTGAAACACCATTCATTTCAAACTACAGACTGTGTTTTTAATGATTTTATACCAAACAAAGCAATGAAGCCACTAAGATGCAAGGGGTTACTGAGTATGAAAGAGTATGAGAAAAAGAAAGTATTATTAAGGAGAGCAAGAGAGAGAGCAATAAAAAGCAGGAATTAAGATCTGACTATTAATAACATAAGCAATCCACTGGCCAGCTCCTTCCTTCTATAACATCTTTCCTTGAAAATGACCAACAGCTGTCAAAAGTACTTTGGAACATTACACATAATTTCAGCAAGTTTTCATCTGAAATCAAATGACTTCTTTGATGCGAGGAGCAACTCATCAAAAACCTTAACAGACATTCCATTGAGCATTTTATTCACAAGAACATAATTTTATGTTCAAAAAGAATACACTTGTGCATTTTCATAGAGCTCATAGTGAATTTGCAACCAGAATGTCAAATCAGTAATGGGGTTATATGACTAGAAAAAAAAAATTCAAATATCATATATATTTTAAACAAATGCCAATGTTTTAGGAGAGGCTATATTGTCAAAATTATTCCTCCCATGGTAACTACTAGAATCTATTTCAGATCGTAAAATCTTCCAAGACTCTCTCCTCAGGCTCATTTTTACAGACAGTGAATCTGGCAAAGATCAAGTTCTATTAAACATAGACATTAATAATTTGAAGCAAAATGTCATGTTCTTGTGGCCCTGCTGCCAACAAATGGTAAATATAGAAGAGACTTGAATTTTATTCTCTTCAATTTTGAAAGGGGGGTGGTGGAAAGAAGTGTTGACTGTGATGAAAAAAAAAATGAAGAAATTGGACAAATGCCATTAGTCAAGACATGTGCAGCTAATACTTACATGAGTCATTTGCTATAGTTCGTTATTAGACAAACACAGCAATCCCAAAACTACTTTAATCAAATTCAATGAACCTGGGGTTTTACTTTTCATTAGGAGGTTAATGGAAGGATAGACTTCTTAAGTGCATATTTAATATAAGATAAATATAATTACTTTTAAGAGACAAGGGAAACATGTTTTAGAATTGTTGCAGGGTCACCATTTTTGTTGCCATGCGTAGACTTTTTAACAATAAGCATTTAATGGCTCCTGGTACATTTGTTCTGCAAACAATATTTTGGCAGACTCATATCAGTCTGGGTAAAAAGAGAGCAATGGCATTAATGTGCACACGGCTGAAAGGAAAAGAACATTAAAAACTTAGCTGTTAACAATTAAAAATTGTCTGCGCATGACACACCCGTGTGCGTGTGAATATGACTTCAGTCGTTATTCAACCAGTTAAAAGAATGTTTCCAGCAGGGATGCCTTCATCTACATTCTGCTATATCTTGAAGCAAAAGAAAGAAGGAAATGTTTGTCTTTTTATAGAACTTAAGCAGTGCCACCTAATGGGCATTTAGCAAAGCCAAGTAGGGTAACGCGCAGAATAAAATATAAAGAAAAATATTTAGTTAAATAAATGTCATATTCCAAAAAAGAACTTAAAAAATAACTGCCGTGGACGACCATAAAAACTATGCAAATGTAAATATTTATAAAAATAAAAATTTTTTTCATCAGAATCCATTTTGCACATTTATAAATCTACCATTTGTCTGTGCACTAAATATTACTGCCACATCTGGTTTGGTAATCCTACTAAATGTCTTGAGATTCTTGACAAAATTCAAAGGGCCTATCATGTAACTGATCCTGTACTGTTATCTTCACTTCAGTCACATCCTTACCAACATGATGAGGCTTCCCTCTATCTTTTCTACAATTGATTTTATAGCAATTGTTCTGATGAACTTTTCTTTTTGGAACCTCAACTGAATGAATTTAAGCTTGCTACTAGATTAACGGATGTGCGTTGTGGTACAGTGGATATCGGCTCGGAACGAGAAACCGGGGAGCCAAGTTCAAATTCCAGTTGAATCCATTGTATTCACTTACGCGCAAATACCCTTGGGAAAGGTATTAATCTGTCTCTTCCTTCCAGTTATGGGTTAAATAGCAGGACAGATTGGGTTCTATAGCTTTGGTCGGCAGCCAGTCTACTGCAGAAAGCAATGGCAACCTACTGTGGGATAATCTTCTGCCCAGTCAGTCATGTCTCTTTCGAGACATGATAGCCCAAGCATGTATCACGTATGGCATTTAACTGACTGACAGTAGGTTACAATTAGTTTCTGTAGTAGAATGGTTGCCAACCATGGCTGCAAAAGTTAATTTTACCTGTGAGTATCAAATTTTCCAAGCCCTGTTTCCTCATTATGTATCCTAGAAATTCTAACTGCTCTTTTCCTATGTTAAGTATGAATATTCTTTTATTTCCATTTTCTCAAAAAAAATTGTTAGTGCTCAGATTTTTGGACCATGGAATCCTCAGAATCCCCCTGTAGAACCACATTTCAGCTGCTTCTTCATCTGTGATGAGATTGTCTAGCATTCACTGCCATACCGCGGGTCTGATATTATATGACAGATCAATAAATTCAAAATAGAAGCTCAATTACAATTAATTATTTTCAAACAGGAGATCAAATATCAAAACAAAAACAATCTTTTTTTTCCTTGAAACAAGCAATACTAGTATTTAAACAGAATGCTCTCTGAGAAAGTTTATTTTCTCCATGCACAGAAACCATTACCAAAAGGTAACAACATATTGAGAGAGATGAAATTAACAAAAAGTTAAATTTGAGTTATAAACAGCAAAGAGATTCTTTTTTTAATTGTTTTTTTCCAATCCACTTTTCATTCAAATCTACCAAATAGGAAAATAAAAAAATAACTATAACATTTATTTATCCAATCATTGGTAAGAAATTGAAAATGGCAGATAAGCAGAGTTTTTATTACATAAAAATGCAAGCAGAATTGCAGCAATAAAGATTCTTGTTGGATAAACACTGTAAATAAACATACATTAATTTCAGATCAACAGTCAAAATTAAAAATATGTTACCATACACCACAACACAAAAAAATTAGAAGACATGAATATAACTTCATGGCACATTAACTATTACACGACGATCATGCAAAACTAAAACGATCTTCTAAAATCTTCATTACTATTTTTGTCATTTGCAAATAAATAAAGTAAATGTTTTAATTTTTTATTAATTAGTATTATTTTTATTTAAGATTGTAAGAATGACTCTACATTCAAGATCAGATTGTTCAATTTGTTTTTTTGGGCCTCCTTATTACCATCAATCAATTGTTTTTTGCTAGGAAGGTTGATTCACTGTGTAGGGCCAGGAAGTTTTTCTCATCTGAATCCATCTTGCGCATATATAAATCTACCATCTGTACGTGCATTGAATACTGCTATCACATCTGTTTGGGTGCCCCTGCTATTCATCTTAGGCTTTCTTGACAAAATCCAACTGAGAATTTGCAATATAATTGATCGCGACCTGATAGCTCAACAGCAGTCACTTTCTCACCGATGTAATGTGCTTTTTCTCTGTCTCTTCTACAAATACTTTCATGGCTTCTACTCCCTGGTGCCCTCTCTGCATAAATTTAGTTGAGCTACTAGACTAGCGAAAAGGTCCCAACCTTTTACAAGGAAAGCAATCAAATGTAACCGCAACTTCTACTCTATCAGCTTCTTTGCTCGCACTTCCCACCTGTGAAATTCCCATCTGCATACTTGCTTCCCTGACAGCTACAATCTCCAAGAGTTTAAATGCAATGTCAATTACCATCTCTTATCTCTTTGAGTCACATCCTTTCCTGGACAACCCTTATATCCAATTCTTCTCCCTTTCCACTCTATTCTCATGCAGCCCTCTTCACACCAGTGTTCTCATCCTTGCTTATCCATTCTCTGACACCCCCTGTAACTTGTTTCTCTTTTTCATTTTCTTATGCAACCCCCTGTGCACCAGTATCAGTTCTGCCTTGCTATATGATCATATATATATATATATATATATATATATATATATATATATATATATATTTTGAATCTTTATAAATATTTCAGTAGTTAAACATTTTTTAGATAGACTTAAAAAATTTTTCTTTAAAACAGCATTTAAAAATATTATGACAGATTTACGTTTGAAAATGTTCAAACTCTATTGCTTTCTACATCACGCAATGAACGCTCTCGCAACGGACACTTCTAGTTTAAATTTTATAATCATTTGTTTCTGATGAAAGGCCGAGGCTGGTCTGAAATATCAAATATATATATATATATATATATATATATATATATATATATATAATAATAGAAATAAATACTGTCCAAAAAAATACATTTTTAACTTACAAATTTTTAGTAGTTTTTCCTATATATATATATATATATATATATATATATATATACAAAATAACAATTAAACAAAATATCAAAATATATGAATAAACAAATTAAATAAATACACTTCTCATCTTTTGAACAGGAGTAGTGGTTTATCCCTTGTTTTCTGTCTAAGATTTGGTTTCCAGTTCCTTCTAAAGTCTGCTTCCACTCTATACTCCTAACATCTCCACCTGAACTCTGAAACTTTATTCACTCATTAAATCTTGCCCTCTTCTAGTCTAGAATTAGATGTCTATATATTGTTTTATCTTGCTCTTTCTTATGCTAATACAACTCCACACTAACAATTTACCTTGAGTGTCTCTTGGGCTTTGACTAGGTGGACATTATGAAAAAAAGAACAACAATAAACAAATTAACAATCTAAAAATACACACATAGTAACAAGTAAATGCTATAATAATAATAATGAACAAATAAGGAATCAATAATTAAAAAGTTGAACTACACTACCGGCCATAATTATTAGGTAACCCCAGTGTTTTAAAAATGATGTATTTCATACTATTTTTTAGTATTTATTGCCAAGTGAATAATTGTAAATAAAAATAGAATTTTTCTTTTGTTAATACTGCACAGTAACATGTGCATCAAATGAATTTATAAATATTTAATAATTACCTATATCGCAGTTTCATTAATGAAAGAATGAAGAAAATTTAGGGTGATTCAGACAAGTTCATCTTTGCTTCCTTGCTTTGTAAAATTTTGTGAAGTAATAATAACAAAAGAATGATTCTGTTTTCTTTTAGAATTATGCACTTGGCAATAAAAACAAAAATAGTATGAAATACATCATTTGTTTTAAAAAACTGGGGTGGTCTAATAATTATGGGCAGTACTGTACACTCAGTTAAGTGCCATACGTGAAACATGCTCGGGCGATCATGTCTCGAAAGAAGCATGATTGACTGGGTAGAAGATTATCCCGCAGTAGGTTGCCATTGCTTTCTGCGGTAGACTGGTTGCCAGCCAAGGCTATAGAACCCAATCTGTCCTGTTATTTAACCCATAACTTGGGGGAAGAGATGGATTAATACCTTTCCCAAGGGTATTTGCACACAAGTGAATGCAATGAATGCAACTGGAATTCGAACTCGGCTCCCTGAGTTCTCATTTCGAGCCGATATCCAATGCACCACAACGCACATCCCCAGTGTACACTACACAATAGCAAAAAAACTGCATCCGAATCCACAATAATTTCTACTCAGTTGCCTAAAGAATAATTTCAAATATCATTGTTACCACCAGCCTAATAACAATTAAGATAAAACAATAAACTTTTCTAGCTATAATGTATCACTGACCAGCATATATATAGTCAAAACAACACCCAACACATATGGGCTGAGCATCGCATACAAGAATGAAACAATCACTTAGTATTGACTTTGGTGCCCACTTTTATATTTACATACACTCTACCCCTGATACTGAGCACATAACTCATAAATGTCAGTCAGTTAAAGTGCCATACATAATACGTGCTTGGGCAATCATGTCTCTTTCAAGACATGACTGACTGGGCAGAAGATTGCAGTAGGTTGCCATTGCTTTCAGCAGTAGACTGGTTGTCACCCAAGGCTATAGAACCCAAGCTGTCCTATTATTTAACCCATAACTGGAGAGAAGAGGTGGATTAATACCTTTCCCAAGGGTATTTGCACATAAGTGCATGCAAGGAATTCGACTGGAATTCAAACTCGGCTTCCCAATTTCTAGTTCCAAGCCGATATCCACTGCACCACAACACACATCCTTATAAATGTAGGATACCTTAAAACTTTTTTTAATCCTTTCACCCCAAGCAAGGTGTGAATGCTACTAGTATGCATGGGTTACAGAGAGAGAAAAGATTAGGTACAAGAGGTATTGAAGAAGGGATAAAAGATGAATGAGATTCAAGATGATAGAAGATGACAATTGAAATTGCATTTAAGTTTTTGAAGATTGTAGTAAACAGAAGGGAGTTTAACAGGCAGACAGTGTCAGAAAGGAAACTGTTCAAGTAGAAGTGTCAGCTGTGTTTAACTATTTCAATGGTAAAATGGTGGGACCTGGAAGCCATTCTAGTAGCACCCTTAAATTCATGTGGCCCGGGCACCAGGAAAAAAAACTCATCAGATAAGTTTCCATGAAAATACTTGTGAAAAAAAACTGAGGAAAGCCATAATTATATGGCTTTCCTCAGTTTTTTTCAGTGAGAAAGTGACTAAAGTCAAGATGCCAAGTCAAGATCAGTTATATTACAGATAGTTCTTTGGATTTTGTAGAGAACATCAAGAGGTAGAGCAGGAGCGCCTGACCAGATATGGCAATAGTATTCAAAGCATGGATGAATGATAGACTTATAAATGTGCAAGATAGACATTGATAAGAAAAATTTTCTGGCATTATAAAGTAACTCAACTTCCCTTACAGTAAATACAGCTATTGATTTGATGTAGTCATTCCACTTAAAGTCAGTTGAAAAAGTGAGACCAAGGAAGTGCTGTGTGTTGCTCTCAAGAAATCATCAGCCTTGTAGGGAAAGTTTACTTTATCAACTTTGACAGATTTCTTATTGAGACATGAGTAAATAGTGTTGTCATCTGCATAGATGCCTATTTGGGAACTGATGACATCAGGAAGATTAGTGATGAGAATCAGAGACAGCATATGACCTACAATAGTGTGCCCATTCAAAATGACCTTTATTTCATGATTTGAAAGGAACAATTAGATTAAATTAAACAATCATCCAAAAATACTGTAGCCCAGGAGCTTGCGTAGAAAACCAGCATGCCAATCCTTGTCAAATGTCTTTGAGATATCTATAGCCACAGCTCAAGCTTTGTCATTATTATCAAGAGCCTGGCATACATATTTAGTGATGGCTGTTAGCACATCAGTGGTAGATCTAGTGATGCTGGTCATATTTTTTCAGAGAGTAGGTTGTGATAGGTCAGATGCTTAACCACTTCAGCATTGATTAGAATCTCGAACACTTTGCTGAAAAGTGGCAAGAGGCTAATAAGGTGATAGAATGGTCAAAGAGTTCCCAAGAGTTTTTAAAAACAGGAAAACGGAAGAGGACATTCAACAAGTTGGAAAGCAGAAAGCAGAGAGGCATTAATTGTAGAATTTTGTGAGAACTGGAGCCAGCTAAGGAACAAATTTCTTTAGAACATTGACTGGGATTCCATCATCCTTGCTTGCCTTATAGAACTCTAATTTAGAAATGATGTCCAAGACCAGAAATGCAGTTATACACAAATCACTCAGTAGAGCCTCTGTTTTAGGTGGGAAATTGGGCCTGGTACACCAGGCGAGTCAAGTGTTGAGCTAGAAGAGAATTTCTGAGCAAAGCATTCAACCTTGTCTACTGTAGATGTGAGGACATCAAATTGATTGAATAGAGGCAGGATTGAGGGTTTGCTGTTATTCAGCACACTCTTGCAGAGTCATTAATAATCTCTAGAACCAAACTTGCAAGATACGATACTTTGTTTAATTCTATCAGCAAACAATAATTTTGCTACTGTATATAAATATAATCTCGTGTTTTCTTAATATATTGAATTCGTCTTATACAGGTTCATAATTACTTAGATATGCAATGTCCAATGAGTTCAGAGATTGAAGAGAACAACCTTGTGTTTCAACATCAATTTTATTTGACATAGCTGTATTTTGGCAGCTTCTGTTTTTTTCCTTTTTTTTTCATTGTATTTGGCAAATAACTATCATTGGTCAGTAAATGGTGGCTTAGACCCCCGAGCTAGTGCTCATACTATACACTACTTAAGAAACCGACTAACATCACAGCTTCAAGTAGTTTAAAAGTTGCAGACTTTCAGCAACATAAGATACAGTAAGGTTATATTTCTTTCCCCACTGTACATGCTGCCTGACCATGTCTCAATGAGTTTTCATTCTCATGCAGTAACAGCAGCTTGTTGTAATTGTCTATCACTCTTAGGTTAGCAGTGATGGAGAGCTTGTGACCAGTAAATGGTGGCTTTGTATTCAAATTACATGACATTTATGAAACCTACTAAGGCTACAACTTCAGGCAATTTAAAAGTTAGATTCCATAAGAAGACCTGCTAGCTTGACACATTTTTGCTTGTCAGACACCTGATGTCAGAGCAACTGGTCTAGTATTGAAACAGTCTCAGTCATTGTCCCACTGGAATGGCAGGCAATAAAAATTAATACAGCAAATTGTAGAGTAATAAATGCAATGCATACTGAGGCAAAGAACACAATGTCAGGTTCAGTTGGCTGTAGGTGAGTTATAACTCTTGAGTAAATAATTATAAAACCCTTAATATCTGTATATAAAAAAAAAAAACTAATAAAAACGAAAAAGAGTAACAGGTGAACAACAAAATAATTATTATTTATTATCTGGTTATTATTTACTGTTGTAAAAATGATTGGTTGGTTGCTTTGTTTTTATGGCATATCAACCTCCGTGGGTCATTTATTGCCAACTAAATTTTTATTTATTTATTGCTGGTAATATCTTTTTCTTTCAACAATTTATTGTTGTTTTTATATAAGTTTTGTCTCTAGTAATACTTTTTTCTTTTCGAGTTTCAAGATTCATTGGGATTTGTTTTTAAGGGCAGGGTCCCCAAGTCCTACCTTTGTTATTTAACCCATAGCTGGAGGGAAGGGACAGATTAATACCTTTCCCAAGGGTACTAGTGCTTAAGTGAATGCAGGGTATTCAACTGGAATTCGAAATCGGCTCACTGATTTCTCTTTCCAAGCCAATATCCACTGCCCCACAACGCACAACCGTCACTAAATGCTTACAGTACCTGGTATTCCCAAACAGTCACCCATCTAAGTACTGACCAGGCTCAATGTTGCCTAACTTCAGTGATCGAACAAGAACAAGTGTATTCAAAGTGATAGGCCATAAGCTTGTAAAAATGAAAGACAGTAATACTGAGTAAAATTGAGAGTCTGGGGGTCAAATCTAGATCAAATATGGATCAGAAGGATAAAATAAACAATAAGCAAAGTTGATACAGTTTTTCTCATAGATATGTGTAATGAGTATCCAGGATGCGCATTGTAGTGCAGTGGATATCGGCTCAGAACGAGAAATCGGTGAGCCGAGTTCAAAATCCAGTTGAATTCATTGCATTCACATACGCGCAAATACCCTTGGAAAAAGGTATGAATCCATCTCTTCCCTCCAGTTATGGGTTAAATAGCAGGACAGATTTGGTTCTACAGCCTTGGTTGATAACCTTTCTACCACAGAAAGTAATGGCTACCTACTGCTGGAAAAACTTCTACCCAGTCAGTCATGTCTCTTTTGGGACATGATCGCCCAAGTGTGTGTTGCGTGTGGTACTAAACTGACTGATTGAATGATTATCCAGATAATTTAGTTGAAAAAATACAAGAAGTCTATGTTTTTTTTTTTACCTTGAATTTTGTTGAGTGCTAAAAGATAAATGTTACTATTATAGCCTGATATAGCCAGAAAGCTCTAGAAGTTTTGCCAGGATTCGTCATTGATGGCTGCAGTCTGAACAATATAAGATATTCAGGTGATATAGTGCTGATAGCAGATACAGAAAAGAAACTACAAGACCACCTGCAGGAAGTAGTTAAAGACTGTGGAAACAAAGAACCTAAGTAGAGTATTAAAAGACAGGAAAATTTCACTAGAAGCAAAGAAGAGAGTACTTAACTTATGTGATATCTGTCTTTCATTATGATAGCAAATGCTGGACAATCTGTTCAAAGATGAAGGAAAGACTTGAAGTAACCAAAATACGGTTCTACAGAAGAACGCTGAGGATACCATGTATGCAACATGTGAAAAACAACGAGGTTCTGGAGAGGATGGACACAAGAAGGAGACTGATACTTAACATCAGGAAAAAACTGCTGAAATTTTTGAAACATGTAATGAGGACAGTGGGCTTGAAGAACCTGATGCTCTCAGAATGGATAGAGGGGAAGAGAGACAAGGGAAAGCAATGCATGACATACTTGATGAACTTGAACAGATGGATGATGGAGCAGAGATTGAGTGGCACAACAGGGGAAGGAATATTATTAGTGACAAGGGATAGAAAGATGTGGAAGGCCACAATCACCTGCATACTGAAGGGACAAAGCACATAAAAAAAAGATAACCTGATAAAGGAAAGAGATGAACTTTTTACTGATGCACCTGTTGATGACTTGTCCATGTGAAATGTGAGCATGTCACATTTTTGTGTGTAGAGAAAAGTGGTGTTGATTCAGAAAGCATAAATTAATGAAAATTATAATTATTATGACTATTTTAATATAATAACTAGCAGTATAGACTGGCATTGCTCAGGTGTAATGAAAGCTTTAAAACAAATCCATAGTCCTGGAGCTCAGACTCCTTGGACGTTGGCACGAAAGACTAAAAAGCAATAGTTGTTTCCAGTTAAGGTGAAATCATAGACTGAAAGAACAATGAATGGATGTAAGTCAAATTTTGATTTCCTGGTATTAGTATCAAATAAACTTTTTTCATCGTAAACTGAATTTTGAAGGCTAAATAAGTCCTCTGAGTAAATGGTCTCATGGCTGAGACTAAGAACTACAATTATACCTACTTAGAGCCAAACCTGAAGCAAAAACTAAAATAAAAGGGCTGAGAAAAATACAGACATACAGGCAGATAAACAAACACACACACAAACATCTTGCCTTTTATACATATATATTATAGATTTTTTGCACTAGTGTAAGAACTGCAGCCTTGAAACTTCTGAATATTGTTTCTTATGTCTTTGTCTATGAGTGTATCAAATTTGATTAAAATTGGACCACTCTTTCTATAACCCGTTTTTTTTTCAATTATTGATTTTCGATATTTATTGGGGGTACTTCAACACAAAACCTAACTAAGAACACTCACAGATGCTTATAGTATAACTGTGTAAATTTTCAAGAAAATTGGTTCAGCCATTTAGGAGTCTATAGGTAACGGACACACACAGAAAAAGTTCCATTCATAAATAAGTTTAGATTTAGATTAGATTTGGATTTGTAACACTGTAATTTTTATTAATTTTTTTTTTTATGAAGACAATATCATGACAGCATAATTATTATTTTTTTTATTTATGGACTTTACAAGGTGTTTCAGTAAATATATTAGATTTAGAGGCTACAAACTGTAGCAATTATTACTACTTCCTTGTTGCTTTCTTATCAAAATGCTCTATCTCTTCAGGATGTAAGTGATTAAGACTCTCCACAATTTCCTTTTCTTTATTATCTGTGGGTTACTACGTCTTCTTGATACTGCTTTATGACCTCGTGTGAGCTGAGCTATAACACTTCTCAAGAAAGTGGAAATATTCCAGAACCAAATTATGATTCATGAGTCAGAATCAAATAAAAACATAAACCCTTCTGGACACAATAAGAGTAAATCCCTTATTTTATTCCTTATGGGGTGTAAAGTTGGAACACAAAACCTTTGACTTTGACTCCTCTATTTCTGGCAGTTCCAACACCTCTTTATGTAGTTAAGTGATTATGGCCTATATATCTCAAAGCCTTAACTTGAGTAGGTCTCTATCATTATAACTGGTTTATATCAAAGAATAAAGATAACGTAGTTTCATACATATTCATTCTTTAATATTTTCTAACAGAATTAGAGAAAAAACCTTTGAAACGATATAGAAGCAAAAACAATAAAAATGCTATAATGCAAGACTTTTTACATATATTACATACTTTTTGTAAATAAGAAATAAGTACAGAACAAAAATATAGAAGTAAAAATATAATCTACTAAAGGATGTAGAAGATATGACAAAAATAAAAATTCTATAATGTAAGATTTTTTTTTACAAATATAGTTTTGCAAAATTTTAAAATAACAATAAAAAATAAAATGACTTTAGAGAAGAAGTTGAGATATATTTTTTTAAAAGAAATACGAAATATACAGCAGAAATAATAAAAATAAAAATTCTATAATATAAAACTTTTTACATGTGTAGCTCTGTACATAAAAAATAAAAATATTCTAAACTAGAATAATATAAAGTGTAAATTCAACTAGCGTAAGAGTCGATCAACTTCAGTGACCCTTCCAAATCCACAGACCTAGTTTTTTTTTGTTTTTTTTATTGTTTCATCCCAAACAAGGTGGTACTTCCACTGATGCGCAGGGGGCTACATAAGAAAGTAAATGTTTAGGCAGGAGGAGAGTGAAGAGAAATACAAACCACTTACGGAGTGGGGGGGTCAGTGAAAGGGCAAGAGAAGGATGGGAACACAGGTATGAAGACAGTTTTGGAGGTAGAGAGAAAGGAAAAGAACAGGATACACAAGGTGATGTAGAAAGGACTGGAGTCAAGTGAATAAGAGATGGGAACTGACATTGCATTTAAATTCCTGTAGGTTGTAGCTGTCAGAAAAGCAAGTATACAGAAGGGAGTTCCACAGGCAGGAAGTGCGAGGAAAGAAACTGTTGGAGTAGAATTGTCGGTTGATTAAACTTATATGATGGCATCAAATGAAGTAAAGTGGATTAACAAAAAATATACACTGAAGGGATGGTTACCTGGAAAAACAAGCAAGAAGGTGGCATGACAACATAATCAGATGGACCAAAGTCAGCATTAGATCCTTAAACTGAGGTACCTGGGGCAGTGAACTCTGGGTAGAGTTGAATTACATGAGTTCATGTCCTGCTTGAGTTGGAGAGTGTTCTATGATAAAATTTTCACATTAATATGTATTTCGCTCTTCCCTTGTGTCAAGATTTGCTTTATCAGAATATGTTAGATCAAAAGTAAAATATAGCAATATATATATATATATAGCAATATAGTTTATTTAAACATTCCAGAATCATGTCATGCAATTCATAGCCAGAAGCTGCATAATGATACAAATCTTCCTGGACGCAACTGATCTGACTCTGACCATCTCTTACATTAAGTAATACAAACTAATGACAGTCAAACTGTTATGCATTTGAGATACTGTGGTTTCTTTTGGTTGTCCACTGCATGCAAACAAAACGAAACAGAACATTGAGGAAGGTTTTTCTGCATCTCTTTCTAATTAAAATTTTCAGTGCTGCACATTTTCAAATTTGTTTATGTTGCTTAATTCACTGTGTGAAAAAATGACAGAAGAAACATATTTATCTTCTTGTATAGGGATGGACAGTGTATTGATGAAACAATCAATCAACCCAGATTGCTTTCACTATCTGGTCACTTATTCAAAAATAAAAGCAAATATCTTTTCACCCCACAAACTCTGATCGAATAAAATAAAATGAAATTTTCTCCTGAATATTTTAGATCAACAAGATTAATGACTTATCTGCTTCATCTTCTACTTTGACATAACATGTCATGTTGTAATTGAGTATTTATCAAAAGACACAAATAACTATATTTGTCATGAATCACTACAACACAGTGCTGTTATTACAGAATCCAGGCTGGCTTTCAGAGCATGGTACAAAGTAATCATGCATATGTACAAGAAAGAATTTTGCATTCAGTATTAAATTCTTACTTTATCTGATAATTTTCTATATTAACTTTATGTGTGTACTAGCAGTATAGCCCGGCATTGCTCGGGTGTAATGAAAGCTTTAAAACTAATCCATGGTCCTGGAGCTCAGTCTTTTTGGACGTTGGCACGAAAGACTAAAAAGCAATAGTTGTTTCCAGTTAAAGCGAAACCATAGACTGAAAGAAAAATGAATGGATGTAAGTCAAATTTTGATTTCTTGGTATCGATATCAAATTTTCTGCACTATTGTAAGAACTGCAACCTTGAAACTTCTGAATATCATTTCTTATGTCTTTGTCTATGAGTGTATCAAATTTGATTAAAATCGGACCACTCCTTCTATAACCCGATTTTTTCGATTATCAATTTTCGATATTTATCGGGAGTACCTCGACACAAAACCTAGCTAAGAACATTCGCAGACACTTATAGTACAACTGTGTAAATTTTCAAGCAAATTGGTTCAGCCATTTCGGAGTCTATAGATAATGGATACACACACACAGACACACACACACAGTCAAATTTCCATTTATAAATAAGTTTAGATTAGATATAGAGGTTGGTGCAAGTAACCAATATTTTCACATAAAGAGACAAGCAAAGTTTAAATTTAGCACTCCTCTATTGAATTCATTTTCTGTCATAATGCATTTATCATGTTTATATATATTAATGCATGTCATAAGGCATTTATCATATTTATATATACTAATGTAGGTCATAATGCATTTATAATGTTTATATATATTAATGCATGTCATAATGCATTTGTCATATTGAAATGTATTTTTGCGTATGCATATCTGTCAGTTGGGTGCCATATGTGATGCACACTTGGGCAATCATTACTGATTATGCAGAAGATTTTCCTGTAGTAGGTTTTCATTTTGTTGTGTGGTAGACTGGTTGCTAACCAAGGCTATAGAAGCCAATCTGTTATGCGATTCAACGCATAGCTGGAGGGAGAAGAGATGGATTCATGCCTTTCCCAAGGGTGTTTGTGTGTAAGTTAATGCAATCAGTTCAACTGGAATTTGAACTTGGCTCTTGTGTATATACACATGTACAAATTTAAGAGTTTATAAGGAAATTATAGAATTTAGTTATTCTAAATTGTTTCGTTAAATATTTTTAATTCATGTATGTTTTCTGTTAACATGAAGATGATGTCTAAATATATATATATATATATATATATCATTACTCACATTCAACCTTGTTCCCTGTTTAGGATGTGGTTCCTGGTTTTCTCTTTTCCACTCTTTTCACTTTTCTTCTTTTTTTTCAATTGCAGTAGATAGACTAAACTATCGCCCCGTTCACACTCCACCCACGTCTATTGAACAGGTGTAGAGGCTCATCCCTTGTTCCCTGTTTAAGATGTGGTTTCCGGCTTTCTCTTTTCCAATCTTTTCACTTTTCTTCTTTTTTTTTCAATTGCAGTAGATAGACTAAACTATCGCCCCGTTCACACTCCATCCACGTCTATTGAACAGGTGTAGAGGCTCTTCCCTTGTTCCCTGTTTAAGATGTGGTTTCCGGCTTTCTCTTTTCCAATCTTTTCACTTTTCTTCTTTTTTTTTTTCAATTGGAGTAGACTGACTAAACTATCGCCCGGTTCACACTCCACCCATGTCTATTGAACAGGTGTAGAGGCTCACCCCTTGTTCCCTGTTTAGGATGTGGTTTCAGGCTTTCTCTCTTCTAATCTTTTCACTCTTATGCAGCCCCCTGCACATAAGTGGCATTACCACCTTGCTTGGGGTGATATGATTAAAAAAAAAAAAAACTAATGCCTTTGGGAAAGGTATGTTCTCCCTACAGCAATGAGTTAAACAGCAGGGTAAGCAGGGCTCTCTAGTCTTGGGTTACAACCAGTCTAAGAGAAGGAAATATCTGAATTTCAGAGAGTGGAAAAAAGCAACAAGAATCCAGTCTATTCTTTTCCAAGAATGCATGGTAACTGACAAGTAATAAAAAGAATCTATGGAGAGTCATGATTGCCTGTGTTCTAAATGGATGTGACATTTAAAAAAGAGAAAGGTGTGCTATGGTTCATTGTCTATAATTTTGAAATAATTCCCCCTCCCCCACCAAATAAATTACTACAATTCTATATTCTTTAATTTTAAACTAATTTAATAAAAAAAAATGTACTAAGATATACCTATGTGGCAATGTCACGAGAAATCTTGCATGTAATTATCTGGTTCATTTCAAATTAAATTTACCTCAAAATTTGGAAAAAAAATTAAAATAATATTAAAGCTGTGATGGATATTATTGTTAAAAAATACTTACAGACAACTTCTAGAAAAAGTACAAAAATATATGACGGTATCCCACATATATATGCACAATAAAAACACTATTAAGGGCAGAGAAGAACAAAAGAACTAACAAGACATAGGGTAACGGTTAACATTGTATTTAGATTTATGAATATCAAATGTTTCAGCAAAGCAATAAGCCAGAATAGACTTCCACAAGTGAGAAGTGCAAAAAAAGAAACTGCTAGCATAGAACTTACATCTAGCCAATTCAACTGTAAAAGGATCATATCTTCAACCAGTCTATTAAGTTAAGTGATACATGCTTGGGCAATCATGTCTCCAAAGAGACATGACTGAATGGGTAGAAGATTTTCTCACAGTAGGTTGCCATTACTTTTGCAGTACACTGGTTACCAACCAAGGCTATAAAACCCAATCTCTTATGTTATTTAACCCATAGTTGGATGAAAAAGATGGATTAATACCTTTTCCAAGGGTATTTGTGCATAAGTGAATGCAACAAATTCAACTGGAATTTTAATTCGACTCTCCAATTTCTCATTCTGAGCCGATATACACAGCACCACAACACACATCCGATCTAGTACTGAGCTTAAATTTATAAAATATAGGTACCACAGATGAACATTCATAAAAACAATTCAATAAAAGTATTTATAGAAAAGGCACAGGGAGGCTACGCTAATATGTACAATCTATTGCTAACAAAGCGGAAAATAATAAACTCATTACATGAGACAAGAAACTCCCTGTCACCTCCTGTCATGATTTACCTTTAGAAGAATCATATTATGCTAAAAATGAAATATTGCTGCCATATCTTTATTGGAGCTGCTCAATCCTCACTTTCTACCCTTGACAAATTTCAAAGTATTTTATACTATCGGGCAGAGGAAGATTTAATTTCTATTCTACTCCCTCTTTTGCACAGACACAACATTGCAAACCAATCACTATTTCAATGGCAAATGTTCGGATAAGCCCCAGTCACAAGTTCTACCAGTTCAGATCTTTAGAACTAGGACATACCATGATACTTTCACAGACTTGAATCATTCTTATTTCCTCTGTATTCAAAATGTTAGAAGTAAGTTCCACCCAGACAGCCTTTTTCCAAGAACTGACACTTTATAGAATAGACACTCATGTGCATGCTTCCATGAATGCATTAATCTTGACGACTTCAACAGCTGATCATTACCTGTTCTCCTTATAATCTCCACTTCCTATCATCTCCTCTTCTGCTTATATCTCAGATCGAATTCATTACTATCTTTTTAAACTGTAACCCTCTACTTGGAGTGTCTATCAAGATGTGTATTGGGTAAAATTAAGTTAAAAAAAAACAACTTCATAACTGAAATGAAATATATCAGCACATCTCCAAAGGTTGTGTCTGATTTTATTGTTAATATAAAATGACAATTGGTGCTGGTGTTTGTTTTGGTGCCAATTTCTGATGTGTGAAACCTTGCATCATTCAGTTACAAGTCAGACTTCATTGATATTTTTGTGCACAAAAAAGAGGAAGGAAAAAAAGTTGCACCTTCATCATATTATTCTCTATAAAATTGAATAAATGTTGGAACTGCAAGAAAAAATATTCACAAGTTTTATTCAGATCATGTTCCAGCTCTTTGGATGGTCAAAAAGTGGTTTGGCAAATTTTGTCACCGCTCAACCATGCTCTGGGCAACCTTGTGATGTCAATGAAGACACTCCGCTTGCCATTATGGTGAATAAATTGAAAATTTTGATGGAAGAGATTGCTAAGGTTTTGAAAATCAATATCTTAACTGCCTTTCACCAACTGAAGAGACTTGGGTTCATTTCCAACCTTGTCACATGAGTGCCACATGCTCTGATGAAACAGAACAAACTAGATCATGTTTCTGCAAAGATAACTTTTATCTTACACCATAAAAAGGAGGTGTTCTTGGACGAAATAAAAATAATAAAGGGAATACACAATATCTGTTATATTTTGATGACATTAATGTTATAACGGATGTGCGTTGTGGTGTAGTGGATATCGGCTCGGAACGAGAAATCAGTGAGCCGAGTTCAAATTCCAGTTGAATTCATTGCATTCACTTATGCGCAAATACCCTTGGGAAAGGTATTAATCCACCTATTCCTTCCAGTTATGGGTTAAATAATAGGACAGATTGAGTTCTATAGCCTTGGCAGGCAACCAGTCTACCGCAGAAAGCAATGGCAACCTACTACGGGATAATCTTCTGCCCAGTCAGTCATGTCTCGAAAGAGATATGATCACCCAAGTTTCACGTATGGCATTTAACTGACTGAATGTTATAATAAAGCACCTTTCCCTGAAAATTCAAAATTAAGTTTTAAAACAGAAATTAGAAGAAACATGCAATGACTAATATCCAGTTCATTTATATTCTTTAATATGATTAAAAATAAAGTATTTTCGTGAAAAATATAAGTGATATTAGGATTTTAATCGATAATATGGTAAATCTTTAAAAAACATTACATAGTAATGACTGTACAATGGGCCACATTAAACAAAAGAATAGGATGTAAATTATTCCTGTTTTAGCTTCAGAAACATGGGGTCTTATTATACTCGTGTTGTATTATTCATAAGAAAATACAGTATCAACATTAAGAAGAGCCAAAAGAAAGCCATTTCATAAACCAACAAACATTAAGAGCAGCTAGAAAAAAACATTTCCAAAATGCATCATATAAATTAAATTTTGAACAGATTATGAGAGTCTTGGTACATTGTTTTTTTTTCAGTAAAATCTTTGGAAACAGATAACACATCACTCAATAAGTCCTAGGCCTGACATATAGATGGTACAACTAATAAAAAATCCATATGATTTTTATAAAATACTAACCTTCAAATAGCACATGACAAAATTTTGGCACAATTGGATTATTAGTTTACAAATTACAGTAATTTACGTGAAGCTACTGCTGCAAATTTTCAAAGCAATGGGAAAATCTGAATTTTCTGTGTTGATAAAACATTGCTTTCTGATAGGAAAATACTGTTCAAGCAAAGCAAAGGTTCGATAAGTGTTACTCAAAATCTGCTTTGTCAGAAACAACAGTTAAGAAGTGGCATGCTGACTTTAAACGTGGTCGTACAGACACAAATGATGCTGAACACTCAGGTTACCCAAAATCAGCAGTTGTCCTGGAAAACATTAAAAAAATCCACAAACTCGTTTTGGCCAATCATAAATTAAAGTTGTGTGAGATAGCAGAGGAGTTGAACATATTAGAAGGTAATGTATTCACTATTTTGCATGAACATTTGTCAATGAGAAAGCTGTGTTCAAAATGGGTGCCACATTTGCTCACAGTTAATCAAAAACAAGAAGGTGTCAATGATTCAAAGTATTGTTTACAACTGTTTAAATGCAACAAGAAAGTATTTTAGCATAAATATCTGACAGTGGATGAAACATGAATCCGCCACTTCACAACAGAGTCAAATGAGCAGTCAGCTGAGTGCACAACAGCAGATAAAATCTCTAAATCAACCAAAGGCATGAACACCAGCAGGCAAGGTTTTGGCCTCCGTATTTTGTGATGCACTAGATATTTTGTTCATTGATTACCTTGAGAAAGGAAGAACCATTAATAGCAAATATTATATAGCATTACTGGTGCATTTGAAAAAAAAAATCGCCAACAAATGGCCACAAATGAAGAGGTAAAAGTAATCTTTCACCAAGACAATGCATCATGTCACAAGTCGATTGCAATGATGGCAAAACTACATAAATGGTATTTCAAATTGCTTTAGCATCCACCCTATTCTTCAGATCTGGCTGCCAGCAATTACTGGCAGTTTGCAGATCTCAAAAGGATGCTCCAGGGAAAGACATTTGGCTCCAATGAAGAAGTGATATCGAAAACTGAGGCAGATTTTGAAACCAAAAACCAATCATTCTACAAAAAAGGCATAAAATTGTAAGAAAAACATTGAAATTAGTGTATCACTCTAGAAGATGTTAATGAATAAAGTCGAATTTTGCC
Organism: Ascarosepion bandense; assembly: GCA_037127315.1. Classification (NCBI taxonomy): domain Eukaryota; kingdom Metazoa; phylum Mollusca; class Cephalopoda; order Sepiida; family Sepiidae; genus Ascarosepion; species Ascarosepion bandense. Next base: position 1,042,177 of record JBBBDQ010001822.1, on the reverse strand, counting down.
TAAAAGTTGTTGTTTTATTATTTAGGCCCAAGATTTATTGACAGATGCATTAAAAGTATGTTTAGAAATTGCCTTCTCAAAACTGATTAAAACATCTATTGTCCATAATCAAAAGGTGTCAAAATTCATATTGTGGCATGGAGAGTAATTTTGGGCACTTGGCATATCTATAAAATAAGGAAAACAAGAATAATAGTTCAGAAAAATTCATATTCATTTTACAGGCAGCACTTACCACATTCATTGACAAAAATCGTACATTTTCATAAACAACAGAGTCCCATAACAGACAGTAAGACCAAAATAGAAGAATAGCAGGTTTTAAAAGGTAACAAGATATTCTCATAACAACTGAATATGTCTCAGCAATTTTGAAGTGGGAAATGGAAAAAATATCTGAAAAATCTTGCACAAAGGTTATTTGTTTCTGTCTTGAATGCAGCCTGATTTAATATCCCAGTAGAGGGTATAGCAGATCTAATCAATTCAACACCTGAAAGAGTAAAAACTTCAAACTTTAACAAGGGTAAGGTAACCAAATATTATATTTGCATTGTAAAGTATTCTTCTGTCATTTAGATTATTGAATAATGGTTCTTTTTCAAAATAAAGTTATCTATTTATTTCAGTCATACTTCTGCATACCCAAAGGCCAAATATCTGACTAATTTTTTTTCTTTACATTGATGTTAACCATGTCCAAGCCCTAGGAGCCACTTGAGCTAGATCAGCATACAGATTAAGAGGCACAGCTTATGTAGATATATAAGAAGATAATGTTTAACTCTTGACATGAACAAGTTATGGTTGTAATAATCAGGGAAAACATTCTCTTGGACAGAACAGCAGTTTTCAGGAATAAGCAATGGAGTATGAAAGAAATGAGGGTGGCTCACTACTACGTGTGTAGCATGGTGAGTCTTAGCCATGAACGTTAGAACTAGTGGAAGGAATATATTTTATCTGAGCACTTTCCATGAAAATAGCAAAAGAGCAGTGAGAGGCTTGAGATGTTTTGTCCATGAGAAAGGGGTTGTAAAGTGGAAAATACTTGGTAACTCACAAGGACGTGAAGACACTTTTGAACTCTACTGAGACTGGAAAGTGAATACTCTGCATTTTAGGCCTGATCTGGCTCTTGTCAAGGTAAAGAGTAGAACAAGGAGTCAGGTACTTACGAGAGTGGTACAGAGAAGTGACCATTTTTCAAGCATCTTTAGCGATGAATCATATGTACAAGCTCCACTCGAGGTCTGGCTTGAGTATAAAGATTCAATTTGCACTCTGTATGAGACCTCTCTGAAGGAATATTCATTCATCATAATAAGTGATAATTCAGGGTCCAATTAACATTGATAGAATGTACCTAGTTTGATTTTCAAGGAATTCAATGTAACCAGCCAGTTTTTCCCTGCTGAGATGGTAGAGGTTGTTTCCTTTTATGTGCCTTATCCCTTCAGGTAGTAGGTGATCATGGCCTTCTTCATCTCCCTATCCCTGGTGTCTCTTAGCATGCTTTCTCTTGTTACCCTACCCAAACCCTACTCTGTCATTAAGGGTTTGAGCTTGGTCAGAAAAAAGAAAAAGATAATTTCTCTCCTCAGATCAGTTGAAAGCACTGAGGTTTTCTCACACATTTGATTTAGTATTCTTGTTCAAAGAATCCTATTTATAAGTGTAAGCATCTATCATTTTAAATTATTCATCTAGTGTCATGCTTATAACCACCTCCAAGTAAGAAATATATTCTTCTATATTCATGGTAAGTAAAAAAAAAAAAAGTGTCATTGATGCAATCTGATTCTATGAAAAGAAAGAAAGAAAGGAATGAGGTATGAAAACCAAGTGTGGACTATAGATAATCATTTAATCCCAAGCAAGGCAATAATGTCATTAAGATACAAAGGGTTACTAGAAGTGAAAGAGAATGAAAAGATATTAGTGAGAAGAAAGGGCAATAAAAAAAACAGAATTCACGAAGACAGGAGATGGCAATTGAAGTTGCATTTAAGTTTTTTAAGATTGTAGGTACCAGGGAAGGAAGTAATTGGAAGAGAGTTCCAGAGGTGATAAGCTGAAAAAGAGAAACTATTAGAATAGAAATTACAGTTAGATCTAGCGAATTCAACAGTAAAACAATGAGAACCAGTCAGTTAAGAACCATACATGATACATTCTTGGACGATCATATCTCAAAAGAGACATGACTAACTGGTCAGAAGATTTTCGCAGCTGTAGGTTGTCATTAATTTCTGCAGTAGACTGGTTGCCAACCAATACTATAGAACCCAATCAATCCTGTTTTTTAATCCATAACTGGAGAGAAAAGCCACAGATTAATACCTTTGCAAAAGGTATTTGCACGAAAGTGAATGCAATGAATTCAACTGAAATTCAAACTCAGTTCTCAGATTTCTCGTTCTGAACTGATATCCACTGCACCAGAAGGTCAAACTTGTAGTGCCTTTAAATTCATGATATCTCAAGGAGAAGATCAAATAAGAATGACTGTCATTATATATATATATATATATATATATATATATATATATATAAATCTAAACTTATTTATAAATGAAACTTTGTCTCTGTGTGTGTGTGTGTGTGTGTGTGTGTGTCTGTCTATCCGTTACCTATAGATTCCGAAACGACTGAACCGATTTTCTTGAAAATTTACACAGTTGTACTATAAGCTCCTGCAAGTGTTCTTAGCTAGATTTTGTGTCAAGGTACCCCTAATAAATATCAAAAATCGATAATTGAAAAAATCGGGTTATAGAAGGAGTGGTTCGATTTTAATCAAATTTGATACACTCATAGACAAAGACATAATAAATGATATTCAGAAGTTTCAAGGCTGCAGTTCTTACAATAGTGCAGAAAAATTGATATCAATATTGGGTTTGGCTCTAAGTAGGTATAATTGTAGTTCTTAGTCTCAGCCATGATATCATTCACTCAAAGTTCATTTTACAATGAAAAAACTTATTTGATATTGATACCAGGAAATCAAAATTTAACTTACATCCATTCATTTTCTTTCAGTCTACGGTTTCACTTTAACTGGAAACAACTATTGCTTTTTAGTCTTTCGTGTCAACGTGCAAAGAGTCTGAGCTCCAGGACCATGGATTAGCTTTACATTACACCCGAGCTACATTGGGCTATACTGCTAGTATATATATATATATAAAGGAAGCCACATCAAAAGGGTGAGAAAGAGACTGAAGTTGAGATTCCAAGTCAGGATCAGTTAATATTCCAGACCCATCTTTTAAATAAATTTAAAATTTCACATCTATTTTAATAAATCAAAGTCTTATGTTATATTTAATTTGCATTGTTAAACATATTTTTAAATAATAACTATACATGTATTTTTTTGGTTTACTTCTTTAGCCTTTTAACAACTGAAAAAGCTAAGTAAAAGAATATGGAAAATTAAAGAGAGAAGTGTATTCTTCCTATACATGGACATCTTAGATTGATGCCGAAGTAGAGAAAAAGTAAAAAAGAAAAAAAGAAAAAAAAGAAGATTTATCTTTGCTCAATTAATTCAATGCACCTCAGAACCTTGGGAACCATATAAACATGCAATGCTTGAAATATGACTAAGAATAGTATCAGAAAAGATTGGAAAATGCAAGTAAAAGAGGTCATTTTATTTATTTATTTATTTTTTTGTTAATTTGTATATTTTTTCTGGTTCCCAATGTGTCTTAGGTGTATTTTTTAATTCCTGAATTTAATACCAACTCAATCCACAGTCATGGCCATAGCTAAAATATTGGTTATAAATCTGGTTAGATATATTTTCTGTTCCTCTCTCAGCAGGTTGTCAATGCTAAGATAATACGATCAACTATAAGAAACTTACAGTTTTTAGTGTGTGAGGTTTTTCCTTCTTCCCTCTACCCATCTGGTATAGGTTCTCTTAAGATGTATAAAAAAAAAAATAAAATCAGTTGGGTTTTCCATTCATTATGGTGCAACAAAACAGAGTTAAACCTTAATATATTTGTTTTTTTTTTGCTATGATCACAAATAGTTACTTACCAATACATGACATTCATCGAAGAAAAAATGCTTAAAAAATACTCTCTCTTAACACTTTCATACAACCAATGATTTCATAGTCTCTATAAGTTTTCAACAGCATTATAATCATTTTACCCCCATGCAAGGCAATAAAGCCACTAAGATGCAAAGGGTTAAGAGAAAAAAAGAAAAACACAATAAAGAAGAGAGAACAATAAAAGAACAGAAATTAAGATAACAAAAGATGATTATTGACATTGTTTTTAAATTTTTCAAGATCAAATTAGACTTAGAAGCAAAAAGAGAATTCCACCAAAGAGAAGTACGATGGAAGAAAATATTAGCATTTTAACTTTAAAATGACAAGCTCATGTTGCCAGTCTAATATTACTGGCAAGTTCATAATGTCTACATCACAAAGAGGAAAGTTCCTTGTAATTATTATCATGAAATTATTTATAGAAAAGGCACGGAGAAGCTATGTTACAGTAGTTAGAAAGTCACTGAACTTAAGATGCAAGGTCAGGACTAATAACATTGCAGATTCTCTTTTTGGTTTTAATAAAAATAATCTCTAAATATTTAGCAAAAGCACCAGACTAGATGTGGCAGCAATATTGAATGCATAGATGAGTGGTAGAATTAGAAATGTCTAAGATGGATTGTATCTGCAAGCAAACAGGAAGAAAAAAATACAGTTTCTGTAAAGAGCAATTTCAAAGAGAAAGTATTGATTTAGGAAGAGGGAAAGAAAAAAGTGAGAAAAAAACAATTAGTTTTTGATTCTCTCTCTCACATGACTCAAGTGAAGAAAAATAAAATAGCTATGCACTATGTCTAGAACATGGGGAATTTTAGGATGTATGATACAAATATTATATGCATTGTGGTACAATGGATATCAACTCAGAATGAGAAATCAGATAGTCAAGTTCAAATTCCAGTTGAATTCATTGCATTCACTTATGCAAAAATACTTTTTGGAAAGGTATGAATCAATCTCTTCTCCCTCCAGCTGTGGATACAGGACAGATTGGCTTCTATAGCTTGGGTTAGCAACCAGTCTACTGCACAAAGAAATTGCAACCTACTGTGGGAAAGACTTCTGCCTAGTTAGATGTGGAAGGCCTTGATCTACATCCCAAAGGGACACAACACAAAAAGAAGAAGAAGCAAACCTCCTTATCTAAACAAAAAAGAATGGTTGTTGAGTGATTACCTTGTAATATAAATACATGAATGTTAATATATTATTAACTAGTAGTATAGCCCAGCGTTGCTCGGGTGTAATGAAAGCTTTAAAACTAATCCATGGTCCTGGAGCTCAAACTCTTTGAATGTTGGCATGAAAGACTAAAAAGAAATAGTTGTTTCCAGTTAAAGCGAAACTGTAGACTGAAAGAAAAATGAATGGATGCAAGTCAAATTTTGATTTCCTGGTATCAATATCAAATAAGTTTTTTCTATCGTAAACTGAACTTTGAGTAAATGATATCATGGCTGAGACTAAGAACTACAATTATACCTACTTAGAGCCAAACCCGAAGCAAAAACTAGAATAAAAGAGCTGAAAAAAATACAGATATACAGGCAGATAAACAGACATACACACAGACATCTTGCCTTTTATATATATATATATATATATATATATATATATATTATCGGTTTTCTGCACTATTGTAAAAACTGCAACCTTGAGACTTATTGTTTCTTATGTCTTTGTCGATGTGTGTATCAAATTTGATTAAAATCAGACCACTCCTACTATAACCCGATTTTTTCGATTATCGATTTTTGATATTTATCGAGGGTACCTCAATACAAAACCTAGCTAAGAACACTCACAGACACTTATAGTACAACTGTAAATTTTCAAGAAAATCAGTTCAGCTGTTTCGGTGTCTATAGGTAACGGACACACACACACGCACACACAAAGTTCAATTTATAAATAAGTTTAGATAGATTTAGATAGATATATTTGTATCAAACAGTTAAATACTGTATGTGATACATGCTTGGCAATCATAAATTTAAAGAGACATGATCGCCAAGCATGTATCACGAGTAGCACAAATATATTAATAATATATGAACATTTGTATATTTATATTACAAGATAATCACCCAACAACCATTCTTTTTGTTTGATATTGAGGTTTGTTTTTTCTTCCTGTGTCATGTCCCTTCAGAATATAGGCGACCATGGCCCTTCACATCTTCCTGTTCATTGTAGCTCTCAATAAACTTTGTTTTTTTGTTATTTCTCCCAAACCCTTTTCTACTATTCATTTACTCAATCCCATCAGGTATGTTACACACAGTTTTTCACTGTGACTCTTTCCCTCAATGTGTCCTGTGAGTATCAGATTTTCTAAGTCCTCCTTCCTCATTACTTATGCCAGAAGTTTCAACTGCCTTTTCATGATGTTAAGTAAAAGTTTCCTTTTTGTTCTCATTTTCTCTAAAATCTCATCGTTGCTCACATATTCAATCCATGGTATCCGCAGCATCTTTCTGTAGAAGCACACTTTTGCTGCTTCAATTCTCTTCTTCTTTTTGAGGATATTGTCCAGCATCATTACCATACAAGAGAGATATTATGTAACAGTTAAATATTCTTTTGTTTGCTTCTAACAAAGTTTTTATGTTATGCTATTCAACACATAGCTGGAGGAAGAAGAGATGGATTAATACCTTTCCCAAGGATATTTGCGCATAAGTCATATAATAAACTGAGTCTAAGATGTCTAACTTAATCTATAAAGGAAGATAAAGAGATAGATTTATATCTTTTCCAAGAGTATTTACACATAAGAGAACATAATAAACTCAAACGGAATTTAAACTCAGCACCCAATTTTCCATTCTGAGCTGCTAACTAACATAGTTCCCACACATCCATTCAACATGATGCATCCCATCATTAACCATCATCGACTATCTCACCTACCTCCCATTAGCATGGACCAGGCTTGCCTCCCAGAGAGTAAAACACTACGCCTCCTTGGTCTCACACTTTCAGCGGACGTCAAATGGAATGACTATATCGAATCCATTGCTAAATCCGCTGCTATGAAAGTCGGTTCTCTGTGTAGGGCCCGGAAGTTTTTTCCGTCTAAATCTATCCTGCACATATATAAATCTACCATCGGCCAGTGCATTGAATATTGCTGCCATATCTGGTCGGGTGCCCCTGCTATTCTCCTCGGGCTTCTCGATAAGGTTCAGAGGAGGGTCTGTAATGTGATAGATACCGACTTGGCAGACTGCCTGCAGTCTCTCTCTCACCGGCGCGATGTGGCTTCCCTGTGTCTCTTCTAGAAAATACTTTCACGGCTTCTGCTCCAATGAACTTAGATCACTGGTGCCCCCTAAATACGAATTTGCACGAGATACTAAATTAGCAACTAGATCCCACCCTTTTACAGTGAAACCGATAAAATGCAACCGCAACTTCTACTCCAACAGTTTCTTTCCTCGCACTTCCCGACTGTGGAATTCCCTTCCACATGATTGCTTCCCCGACGGCTACAATCATCAGGAGTTTAAATGTAAGGTCAATAGACACCTCCTAACACACTAACCTGCTCCCATTCTATCAAGCACTCTTCCCATCTGCCCAACCCTCATCCTTGCTATCCTTACTCATCTGTCACCTTCCTACTGACATTCCCTATGTCTAACCACTCCTTCTCTTTACCTTCCCTTATGTAGCCCCATGCGCAATAGTGGCAGTGGAATGCCTTGCTTGGGGTGAGATGAAAAAAAAAAAAAAAAATCCCAGAAATTTCTCATTCTGAATGTGTCATTTTTGTTTCTATTTTCAATAAGTCTTCCTAATTAACAAAATAAAAGAATAAGTAATATGAGACTCTGGCCCATATCTCACAAGATAGTATTAGGTGCAACAAAGAAGTCTAAATGTAAAATTGTCGATTCATACAAAAGTGCAAGTGCATTTAGAACAGGCTACTTTATAAAGAAAACCAGGAAATGCCTGGTTATGTTTGTGGCATTACAATTATTAGCAGAAAAAGAGAAAATAGCAAACCAAGCTCAAGTCCCAGCCACATCTGTTGCATTCACATTGCACTAATGCCCTTAGAGAAGGTATGATCCTTTTATATGGAAGTGAATGTTGGACAATTTCATCACAGATGAAGAGGAAATTTAAGACAACTGAGATATAATTTTTTATTAAGATGCTGAAAATACCATGGATGGATCTTGTTGTAAGAAAATTGGAACTGAGGAAAATGGCATGGAGGTTTAAATACTCACAAGACAGAAAGAACCAGCAACAAAACTACATAAAGAGCTTCAATAGCAGAACAGGGACTGGAGAGATAATAAGGAGACAAACACAGCATAGAGTTATAAAGAATAGGAAGTCGTGGAGAGCCATGATCACCCAACTCCTAAGTTGACATGATCACCCTACTTCTCAGCAGACATAGCACATAAAAGAAGATTTATTTAGAGAATTTTTCAAGCCAGATAAAAATACTCTGAAGATGAAAATCTTTGGTTAGTAAAAAGTGTCAGATAATATAGTCTGGCTTCAAGAACATTCACAGGTTAGCGGCTGAATTACTGATATCAGTAAAGAAAACTGCAAAAATTTCAAGTATGGAATGTGAACCATTCTGTCATTTTTACTTTTGACACTCATACAAAATTTCTTGTATACAAAATGGGCAAAATGAAAAAGAACATTTTTAAAAAATAGCAAGCAGTATCCCTCTTTTTATGTTTCTTGTTGCTATTCAGGAAGAAAACCACTTTTTCCCTTTCAGAATGGGATGCTCTAAAGAAAAACAAAAATAATGGAACACAAAACATTTTCTTTTGACAGGTTACCTTCCAGACAAGATATGCAATAAACATTATTTTACGAATATCATTTCCTCTTTATATATATATATATATATAAAATATAAGTGGTTTCCAATCTTATTTAAACAACTGCCATTTCCTGTCTAGATACATCACTATACTTTGTCCCAATATTCTTTGGTTTAGTCTACACCCACAAATCATTGAAACTATTATAACCACCCTACTTCATTACAATCATCTAATAGAGTGGTATTTTTTATTTTTAAGTTTATTTTTTATTTTAAATTTTCTTATATATATATATATATATATATATATATATATATATATATGGCCCATAACTAAACCACATTTCACTACCTGATGATAGTGAATTGAAAAGTGAAACTTTATAGCTTTTTAGTATGCTATTATTATAATATCCTCTCTCTCATGCTCTTTTCTCCGTCCACTCCACTCTCATCGGTATTCTCATCCTTCTCTTACCCATTTCCTGACACCCCCTATAACCTGTCACTCTTTCTCATAACTTTCCTTCTATGTAACACCCTGCAAAACAGTGGCAGTAAAATGTCTTGCTTGGGGCGATATGACTATTAAAAAATATAAAAAGAGTTATATATATGGATTGAAATCCAATAAGAGGGATAGAATAAGTAAAGAACAGGTCGGAAAAAGTGTGTCTAATCTAAGATGTTTCACTTAAACAAGCTTCTTCAGAGATATTTTAAAGATGAATGATCTAAAAAAATTTTAAATTAAAAAAAAAAACACAGAAACAATAAGTGGATTGAGATGTGATTTCATTGTTCAGATACATGCCACATGTAATTAAGCAATGGATGAATATTTTAAATATAGAAGAAGAACTTATGTCTGTTTATGCATGTGTACCACATGTAATAAAAAACACTAGATGTTTATTATGAATGCAAGTATTTGTATACAAAATAATACATGTGGCAAGGGTATTTAGACTATAGACAAATTAAGTGTGTTTATTTGTCGGTAACATTAGTATGTTTGTGAATAACAAAATGAAATACATTTCCATTCAAAATTGTAGCAAAATTATATATATATATATATATATATATATATATATATATATAGCACACTTGGAATAATATTCTGGTAAATTTCGATAGAAATGAACTAAAATGAATTCAATGTTAAATTCACTTAATTTAACAGAGTAATATAATTTCGAAAAGATTTAGGATTATTACAATAGGTAATACATATTTCACCACATATTGCAGCTCTTCAGACCCAAATGGTACAACAGTTGGTCCTCAAAAATCCCCTAAAAATTTTTTTACATAGACACTCACATGTCCATATTTAGTATAGTTATTTGTAACGGTTATTTACGAAAAATTTCTCACTCATTTAAAAAGAACCTCAAATAATAGAAAAAAGCAAGGATAAAGAAAAAGTAGAAGATTGATTAAAGGAAAGAAGAGAAAAACAGAAAACAGAAAAAAATGAAGAGAAAGAAAGAAAAGAAAAAAGGAAAAAAAAGAGAAAAAGAAAAGACAAAGACATACACTAAAAAGAAAATAAACACTATCCAGAGAAATAAATGTTAACTCCATGTATTAAAATCATGTCTCTAACACCCGTTTTATTTTTCTTATTGACAATTCAAAAAAGTTGTAAAAAAATCACAATTACCACAATATCTTTTGGTGGGTGTAAAATCTTTGATAAAACTTCTTGAATGAATAAATACCCACACATGAAAACATATATATATATATATATATATATATATATATTCGATGTAACTGAATAATAAAACTAAGTCAAGCAACACAATATTTTTAAAAAATATGTTTGGTTACCAGATTTGGTATAAAAACATCTTGCAAATACTTTCTTCAAATCATTTTGTCTTTCAATTGCTCAAGACATATCACAATTAATTTTGAGTATTTGCTCAAGACATATCACATTTAATTTTGAGTATTTGCTCAATATGAAATAAATATAAACATTTATTATTCAATATTTCATTCTGTATTATGTAATAGTCCATAAAATTCTAGTTTTTCAATCTATTATTGTTCTCATTTTGATTCATGTAGATATTGTCGTAGACACAAGGTAGTCATATAGTGGATATATATATATATATATATATATATATCCACTATATGACTACCTTGTGTCTACGACAATATCTACATGAATCAAAATATATATATATATAGTAAGGGACTAATTCAGGAGGAATGAACAATAACTGACACCACAAGAATAAAATATCACAATGATCAACAATATCCTATAACTGCCAATCGATGGACACCTGATGATTATGTGGTTGAAACATTGTATCTAGAATAACATCTATATCAACTGAGATGTGATCAACACTATGAAGCAAAGCTGTATTTTCAATAGTGTACAGGGGGTTACAATGAGAGAAGCGAAAAGAGAAAAAAAGAAGGTACAGGGATATCAAAAAAAGGACAAGAGAAAGCTGGGTGTTGGGGAGACAGAAGATGGTGATTGATGTTGCATTTAAGCTTTAAGAGATTGTAGCTATCAGGGAACCAAGTTCATGGAAGGGAGTTCCACAGGTAGGAAGTGTGAAAAAAAAAGAATAATAGAGTAGAAGGGGCAGTTACATTTGCCTATTTTTATGGTAAAAGCTGGGACCAACCATATTTCCCCAATCATAATACATCTTTATCCATAATACGTACCCCTAAAATTGAGCTAAAAGTGTGGGAAAATACTTCTATTCATGCACAGTTTGATAACCAAACCTTATAAATTGTGCCTTCAATTTCATTATAGCCAACATTTCCTACCTTCATTCAAGCTGTAATTGAAGATATTTATCAAAGTTTTTTACCATAATTAATTTTTTTTTTTAAATCATTTCACCTCAAGCAAGTCATTCCAATGCCACTATTGCGCATGGGGTTATATAGGGGAAGGTAAAGAGAAAGAGTGGTTAGATATAGGAAATGTCAGAAGGAGGGTGATAGATGGGTAAGGATACCGAGGCTGAGGTTTGGGTAGATGGGAAGAGTGTTTGAAAGAATGGATGCGAGTTAGTGTGTTAGGAAGTGTCTCTAAAAAGAAACAAAAAATACATATATTCAGTCTACTGCGCAAACTCATTAACCTACTCTTGTTTGATAAAACATGCAATCTACCAGATCCGTTTGTAGTTAGAGTTAAATACACATAACTTTAGCTGTGCTTAAAAAGTAGCCAGAATTAAAGTTGGTTTGAGAAATATTTAAGAAAGAATAAAATGAATAAAGAAACAAAGAAATCAACTCAATGAAATTATATTATTCTAATTTCATTTTATGATAATTCATATTTTATTTTACAGTCTTGTTAAATACATATGATTGTATTTAACATCCTTATGGTGTCGCAATTGCCAAATGTTAGTGTCAAATTGTCATATGTTTGTAGTGAGTAGTTATTTCACAACTGAAATTAAATTATGAAATGGCAAGTTTTTAAAGATTTTTTGTAGTTGTATAAAATAGTCAGTCAGTTAAGTGCCATACGTGAAACACGCTTTGGGCGATCGTGTCTCGAAAGAGATATGACTGACTGAGCAGAAGATTATACCGCAGTAGATTGCCATTGCTTTCTGCGATAGACTGGTTGCCAGCCAAGACTATAGAACCCAATCTGTCCTGTTATTTAACCCATAACTGGAAGGAAGAGATAGATTAGTACCTTTCACAAGGGTATTTGCGCGTAAGTAAATGCAATGAATTCAACTGGAATTCGAACTCAGCTCCCCGATTTCTTGTTCTGAGCTGATATCTACTGCACCACAATGCACATCAACTGTGTAAAATAAGCACTCTTAATTTTACTTATTTTTTTTTTAGAAAAAAATGCATATTATACATGGGGAATTACAGTAGTTACCAATCTAGTAGCACAATTAAATTTATGTGGGTGGGTCATCAGGTAATGAAGCTCATCAAGGCAAAAGCCATGAAATTACTTGTAGAAAAGACAGAAGCAAGCCACATCTTGTTGGTGAGAAAGTGACTGAAGTTGAGCTGCCAAATTGGGATCGATTACATTGCAGATACTCCTTTGAGTTTCGTTGAAAACCCTGTGATAAATAGCAGAATGAATATAAAACTTTTCTAAATAAGAGAAATACAAGAACTACAATGAACAGTTTTTTATTGAATGAAGATAAGATACTAATTTGTTCTACCAAAATTTTATGTAAAAATTTCAATTAGAAAATAAAACTTCTGTTTTATTGTATTTGACTAAAGATGTCCACAAACAATATTCACCTATATTGTTCTCTAGTAGCAACCAATTCCTTTTTTCAGGATTTACCAGAATCTGTAAAGTCTATACAGTTACTATGTTATCGGTCAAAACAGCTTTAGACTTCTAAAAATCCAATTTTCATTCTCCGAAGTTTGCTCATTTGCCACAAACATGTTGCTTTGTTTTTGAATGTTGTTCTCCCAATGTAACTCATTCACACTATTTGGCCAGATGCTTTTGATAGAGACAAAACAGCAAATATTGTGGCAGATCCTGTTTGCTTCATAAACCAAAGCCAACAAGGTTAAAATTTATACAAAACAGAGAAAAAAAAATATCCAAGATTGTAATACAAGGTTAATGTAACTTTTTTCTTGTTGTTTTTCTCTGCTACCTAATTACACTGATTTGATCTTCGGATTGAGTCATCTTTGATTTTTCTCTTGAATCATTGATAGCAATTTGATCCAACCAAGTTTGGCATGAGACCATTTTCCGAGCAGCAAAAGAAAACAAATTCCCCATAAAGTGATCTGCAAACCAAAGAACAAATGAAAATTAATAATAAAGCCTTCAATATTTTCATTCTAATGTTTTCAAAAAGAAAATTGATCAATGCCTATGATTATTTTATTTTGTTGGACTTAATGTGTCATCTCTGGCTTCAATTCTCCAAACCCAAATGTTACATCAGAGACAATTTTCTGTCGTTTTTGTTTACGTTACTTTATTTCAGTGGCAAGATAACAGTGGCGAAATCATTTTGTGGAGAAAGTGACTCTACTTCATGCTGGTTACAAACTATGATAAACATTTAAGGAAGAACGAAGGGGACTAAACATCAAAACAGACATCCACCACCAAAGCATTAATCTGAATGAATCAGTGTATAATACATTATATATTCTATATAATTTGCAATAAATTTCAATGTTAATCCCATACATAACAGAGTTAAAGATACAATCGTACCATATTATTTCCAAGTGACTAAAAAAAAAAAAAATGAAATGAAATAAAAGGGCATTAAACTTTATAAAAAAATGTTCTCTAGTTATAGCCCAACAAGTAGTAAAAAACCTAGTGCTGGAGATGAAAAAAAATTATTACAATTTATTTTAGAATAATCTAATAAAGAATGAGGGCTTAGAGAATCTGATACTCACAGGGTGGATAGAGAAAAAGATAGATGGAAAACAATGCATGACAAACTTGATGGTCTTAAGCTAAAGGATAGCAGAGCAGAATTTGGAAAAAATAAGACAAAATATATAAAGAGCTACAAGGGACAGGAAGATGTAGAGGCGCACAATTGCCTATGTCCTGAAGGGACACGGCACAAAAAAGAAAGAAGAATATCACTGACACCAGGGAAGAGAGGGAACATTTTACACTCATCATTTGTTACAAATCATGTCAAAAAGAGCCAATGATAGACAAAATAGCAATTTTGAACAGTCAGTCAGTTAAGTGCCATACATGGTATTTTTTTTTTTTTTTTAATCATATCACCCCAAGCAAGGTGGTAACGCCACTGATGTGCAGGGGGCTACATAAGAGTGAGAAGATTAGAAAAGAGAAAAACAGGAAACCGCATCCTAAACAGGAAACAAGGGATGAGCCTCTTCACCTGTTCAATAGACGTGGGTGGAGTGTGAACCGGGCGATAGTTTAGTCTATCTACTCCAATTGAAAAAACAGTGAGAAGATTAGAAAAGAAAAACCGGAAACCGCATCCTAAACAGGAAACAAGGGATAAGCCTCTTCACCTGTTCAATAGACGTGGGTGGAGTGTGAACCGGGCGATAGTTTAGTCTATCTACTCCAATTGAAAAAACAGTGAGAAGATTAGAAAAGAAAAACCGGAAACCGCATCCTAAACAGAAAACAAGGGATAAGCCTCTTCACCTGTTCAATAGACGTGGATATGCTTGGGCAATCATGAGCCAAAAGAGACATGACAGACTGGGCCGAGGATTGTCCTGCAGTAAATTGCTATTATTTTCTGCCATAAATTGGTTGCCAATCAAGGCCATAGAACCCAATCTGTCCTGTTATTTAACCCATAGTTGGAGGGAAGAGATGGATTAATACCTTTCCCAAGGGTATTTTCATGCAAGTGAATATAACAAATTCAAATGGAAGTTGAACTTGGCTCTCCGATTTCTTGTCCTGAGCTGATATCCAATGCACAATAATGCACATCCTTTGATAAATGAAGTATATTATTCTCATTCAATTAGCACCCTCAGATGTCTTAGTTATCTTCCTTTAACTCTGCTCTCTAAGTTTTTGTTCATTGAACTCACAACTCACAAGTGTAAGAATTTTTGGGACCTATAAATCAATATTGAAGAAACTAATTTTTTAATGTTTAGGGGAACATCCTCTCCGTAATCTGTTCCTAGAATTGGTAGTACATGAAACTTACTCATTACCAAAGAAACATGAAAGGAATGATGATGATTTGTTTCAGAGTATGCACCATGGTGAGTCTTACTTTTAAAAAATGTTGTGAAGATCTGAGTTGATGGTTTTAATGTCATTTAAGGATTTGCTATTGTAACATTTGGTCTGTGGGATATGGGTTGCAGAGTGAAGAATAAGTCATAACTGTGACGGCCACATAATCCCTTTTGAACTTTGTCAAACCTAGACAGTAAGGACTCGATCTCAATAGTCTATTCCAAGTCTCATCTGATTATTGTTAAGAGCATTGCAGAAGAATTTGGGCATCTTCTGGAACAATATAAAGGACTGACCATTCATTAACATATGTGGTTGAATAAATTTATTTAGAAATATGTAAATTTTGTCTTTAAAATTCATCTAAAAATGCTATGAAGTTTTGTTTCAAACCAGCATTTATGAATTATTATAAACCTGGAAGTAAGCGAGAGAGAAGTCTTTAATCAAAAGAGGGAATCACGAACTTAATGTAAAGATTTTATGCCAAAACAAAATCAAGGTTGAATCTGTCATGATAGAGCAAATGTAAAAATGCAAAAAGGCAAAAAAAAAAAAAAAAAATGAAGAAAAGCCTGATTTGTGACTTGGAATGAATGGAATCCTGAAAGGATTTTTGTGAAACTAATTATTTGCTGAGATAACAGGCAAATGAAAGAGTCAAGAAGGACAGAAATAAAAATTAGGAGGAAATGCAAATGAACAAACATTAAACTTTCTCTTTCTCAGGCACACATATCAGCCATTTCCACTCTGCTGTTGATGTGCTGAACATTTTTTTTTAAAATTACAAAAATTAGCAGAGTTAATAAATTTATTAAATTAAAAAAAAATTAATGAGCTTAACACAAAATGGCATAATGGAGCCACAAATAAAATTAAAAAAATTACTTGCTAATAGCTTGTGTCATTAGAGGATAATGCCCTTGAAAACAGTATGGATCCCAAAACTCCCATCAAACAAAGGTATGCATCAGAAAAAACAAAAACAATTTTAAGCCACTGGGTTTCTAAATATGACTGAAAGTTCATTAAGAAATTCATGACAATTTTAATAGCTTTTTATATAGAAAAATTGAATTTCTTAATCTAAAAATATGTAATGATATAAGATTTACAGAATTGACTAGAAATACGGCATATCATGGCAAATGCATCTAATCAGTTAAGGAAGGTGTACCTTATTTTTTTCCTCCATTGATATTGTACCCAAAGATAAACTTAATGCTAAAAATTGAAGCATTTCTGTATTCAAATATGATGGAGGATTAATTTCAGCTTTTATATGGTTAATCAACCCTTTGCAGGTTATTTAAAGGCAAAACCTATTTTGGATTGCAAGAATAACTTTTTTTTTTCTTTTTCTAAAAAATATTTTAATGGTAATTGTTCTGAGGAACTTTCCTCTAAGGTATTATTGTCCATGGGGACTTGTTAGAACTTTATAGAAACATTGTGGTAGTATGGTTTCAGAAGTAAGAATGTGTTGTTTTGGTATAAGAATATTGTACTTCGTTTGGGTTAGTGATTGAGGCTAGCTAAATTAAAGAAAGGACAGTTTCAAGACTAGCCTTGATCATACTACCTTTTGGCCTTCTGCTACCCTTCTTGTATCAACAAGAATAAATATCACTTTTCTCTATGACACCTAGGCTCTATGAATGTAAATGCACTACCAGATTGGCAGTAAGGTCTCATCATTTTACGGTTGAAATGGCAAAATAGAGCTATAAATTTTATGCAAACAGTTTCTTTTCTTGCACTTCTCGCTTGTGAAACTCTTTTGGCTTCTTGCTTCCAAAAGTCAAATTTGATATTCAAAAATTTAAATGTAATGTGAGTTATTATCTTCTGTCTTCTTAGTTCCTGTTCTTTTATTGTTATTTTGTCTTAATAATGATTATCTTTTTCTTATATTTACTCACACTCAGTTAGCTCCAGCGTCTCTTTCCTTGGGATGAAATGATTGAAAAAAAAAAAAAGATAAAGAATATTTCAATAGCAACTTTTGGAAGATTATCATTTTTCCAGATGCAAATTTTACTGTTTAACCCATAGCTGTGGGTAGAAAGCCATTTCACAAGGCTATTTGATATTAAATGAAATGTAATAACTTAAATAAAATTCAAACTTCCCAATTGTAAATAAGAATTATGTATAAAGTTTCTTTAAAAATCAGATTGATTTCAGTGTTTTGCTGTTTTGAACTGGACTCCACCTCTCACAAATATTTTTGATTCTGACAAATACTGAATAGCAGTTTTCAAACAGACACGAACATGTACCCTACATGAATAACTACTTGCTCTCTACTTACACTAACTTTAAATTACACAACATCGCACTTCTCAATTATATTTCCATGTTCAAATTTTATTAAAAAAGAAATTTGTTTTTCTTAAATAAGATCGACATGTTTCCATTTAAATTGGCAAAATTAAAGAAAATATATAATCCTTAAAATTTCAAAAAAGTTTTGTTGAAGAAGAAACCCTTTTCCCCAATAATGAGATTTAACATCTTTCCATTTAAATCAGCAAAATTAACAAAAAAAATTATATTGATTTTGGAAATTTTGCAAATCTGCAGCAGCCAGTTTTTGTGAAAACTCATTCACAACTTGGAAAAAAAGAGGGACAAATTTAACAGATATGAAATGTCTATTATTCTTTATGTGCTGTGCCCCCTCAGTATGTAGGTGATCATGGCCCTCCATTACTTCCTCTCTCTTGTAACTCTTAATATTTTTTCTTTCTGCTATTTCTCCTAAACTCTGTTCTGACATTCATTTAATCAAGCACATCAAGTATGCTATGCACTGTTTTCCTTTGTCCTGTGACTCTCATACTTTCCAAGTCTTCCTTCCTCATATATGCTCCAGAAGATTCATATGTCTCTTGATGCTTTTTATTTTAATTTTCTCTGAAACCTCATTGTTGCTCAATGACATGAAATTTTCAAATAATTTTTACATATATATATATATCTATATATATAAAAGGCAATCTGTGAGTCTGTGTGTGACAATTCCCTATGCACACCTACATTTTTTAAGCTACGCCACTCAAACCTTTTAGGGACACATATCTACAGGGAAGCCAGGTCAACACATACTTTTTGAGTTTAAGTTCAGCAATTTTCCCTTTCGCACTTTTTGGCCAATGAACACGATTGTTTACATCTGCTCCGTAAAACATCTAAGATCTAAGATGGTTGCTGAATTACATCACAGAAATCAAATCACACTTGTCAAACATGGCTAAAATATTTTTTATTAAAAAAAAAAAATAATGAGCCTTTATATTTAATTTTTATTTTGACATTTTACGTCACAGAAATCAAATCACATATGTCAAATGCGACTAAAATATTTTTTTTATTAAAAAAAAAAAAGCCTTTATATTTAATCTTTACTCCGACATTGTAAAAATTCATTTGGTCAACAAAATAATGTGAATATTTTTCCCTGTAATTTTGAAACAAAAGAAATATTTTTTTTAAAAAAAGTGTTTATTCAAACAAAAACAAAATATGTAAAATAAAAAGTGTCATCTTCTCCCACTACTAAAATGTTCTAAGTTGCACGGGCAATGACGAGCTATGATACTAGTGTATATATATATATATATATATATATATATATATATATAAGTAAAAAAACAAAACAAGACGAATATTGTTAAACTGATCAATAAACATTTTCCAAAAAGCTCAGAATTAAACAAAACTTTTAATAGAAATACAATCAAACTGAGTTATAGCTGTACTAGTAATTTTGAAAATTACATCAAGAAACAAAACACCAGAAACCTAAATAGCAACAAAAACAAAATCATTAATAAGGTATGTAAATGAGGGGACAAAAATAGATGCCCATTTCAAGGACTTTGTAAAAAAAAAAAAAGAATTATTTACAAAGCAAACATACATGACTTAAATGATCAAATATTGAAATTAAAATATGGAAAAGACCCAGATATAACATGGAGTATGATAAAAACAGCCAATCCTTACAATGATGGCAAAATATGTAGACTATGCCAGAAAGAAAAGTTAGCTATTATGTTATTCCCAAACAAAAATTAATTACTAAATGAAAGACCAGAAACTATTACCAATTGAAACCATACCAACAAATACCTATTAGGATCATACAATCCTGGATAAAAATGTTATAACTTCTTCTAAGTCTGAAAATTGCTTGTTCATAAAAAATCCATTATGTGAGCATTTTCAAAAAAGTTATTTATTGTAAATTTCATAAAGGCACCAAAAGGTAGGAATCTGGGTTGCATACAAAATTCATTTATAAATTATATATATTCCCTGATGATCCATTTAGGTGAAACCTAGGTAGATTCATCTGGCTCATTAGGTGTTATCTATTTATTTCACTCTACCTCTGTATTGAGCGCTTTCTATTAGATGATCACTTGTATCGGGGTTTTTTCTTTGGGCTTCGTGCTGATCTTGGTCCGAACACTTTTGACTGACATTCATGTACTAACCTCCTTCTTTTTTTAAAACCATTTTTTTTCCTTCAATCGAAAATTTTTGAGGAAGGTTTTCGACATGAGTATAATTATAATCTCGTTTATGCTAAAAAGGTCTGCCTTCTTCTACTGAACGCCCATAGCCCAGTGGTAGAATTGCCGACTGACACCAATCCGGTCAGGTTTCAATCCTGGGTAAAAAGCAATCAGAGTCTAACCGTACTGATGAGCTGTGATACAGCAAAACAGATCTGTCTGCGGATGACTATATATATATATATATATATATATATTGCATCAAGATTCATACTTTAAAAGCCTTGGGCCACTCAAGGTAGGTGGTTACTTTAGGTCATTTGTGCATATAGGAGTGAGAGGTAATTGTTAACTCTAGCTTTAAGCAGGTACAGATCATGGAAACATCCACTTGGGAGTCAGTTTTACAGGGCAGTGGTTTGCAGGAAAAAACTGTTTAAGGGGAATTTAATTCTCACTGATGGGATATGGAGGAAATGTGGGTGGTTTGCTACAATACAAGGTAAGTGGCATGGTATGTTCTTACCATGAATGTTTGACTTAGTGAGCCCAGGAAATGTAACTCATCCTAGCACTTTCCATGGAAGTAGCAGTAGAGCATCAAGAGATTTGACCACATCCTGCTTGTGGGAGAGAGGTTGCAGAGTAAAGAATAATTCATCATCCACAGGGATTCAAAGATGCCTTTAGACCTTATCAAGACTGTAGAGTGGGATCTGGGCATCTTTTTCCTTGTTTTTTTTTTAATCATTTCACTTCAAGCAAGGCAGTACAGCCACTGATGTGTAGGGAGCTACATAAGAGAGTTAAAGTTTTAGACAGGAAAAGAGTGAAGAAAAAGACAAACCAGCTACAGGGAGTGAAAGAAAATGGTTAAGAGAAGGACGTGAACACAGGAGAGAAGACAGTTACAAAGGTAAAGAGACAAGAAAAAAAACAAGCAACACGAGGTGATGTGGTAAGGGCTGGAGTTAAGTGAATAAGAAATGGGAATTGATTTTGCATTTAAATTCTTGGAGGTTATAGCCATAAAAAAAACAAGTAAATGGAAGGGAGTTCTACAGGCAAGAAGCACGAGAAAAGAAGCTGCTGGAGTAGAATGGTTGCCTGCATTTGATTGATCTAACTGTAAAAGGGTGGGACCTTGATGCCAGTCTGGTTGCTCTAGTAAATTCTTGTGGAGGGGGCACAAGTGACTTAAGTTCTTCGGAGCAGAAGACATGAAAATATTTGTAGAAGAGACAGAGGGAAACTACATCCAGCCAATGAGAAAGTGGCTGGAGTCGAGCTGCTAGGTCGGAACCAATCACATTACAGATTCTCCTTTGGAGCCCCCACCCAAATATGACAACAGTACTTCATTTTTAGCTTGATCTGGCACTTGTAAAGATAAAGGATAGCAGAAGGAGTCAGGTATATACTGAAGCAGTACAAGAAGATGACCATATTAACTGCATACTTAGCAATGGATTGTATGTATGAGTTCAACATGATGTTGGTTGTGAGTTTGATGTTCAGTAGTCTTTCAAGGCAGTGCCTTACCAAAAGAACAACTCTTTATCCTGATTGGTGGTAGTTCAAGGACAGTGAAACAAGAAATCAGGGAGCTGAGTTTGAATTCCATTTGAATTCATTGCATTCACTGATGTGCAAATACCCTTGGGAAAGGTATTAATTCATCTCTTCCTTCCAGTTATGGGTTAAATAACAGGACAGATTGGGTTCTATAGCCTTGACTGGCAACTAGTCTACTGCAGAAAGCAATGGCAACCTACTGTGGGATAATCTTCTACCCAGTCAGTCATGTCTCTTTCGAGACATGATCACCTGAGCGTGTTTCACATATGGCACTTAACTGACTGACTGATGGAATGTAACTAGCTTGGTCTTTGAGGCATTAAATACAACCAGTCATTTTTTACCCCATTGCGTAGTTTGTGCAAGATTGGGAGAGACATCATTCACCAATTTCTGACGATCAAGAGTTTTAGAGGCGCAGTCATATATCTTCAACATCTTCAACATGTTTACAAATGAACTGAGTATATCTTTAAATAGATCATTTATGAAAATCAAAAGGTGGGTAGGTTCAAAGAATGACCAGTGGCAGACACCTGTATTGACTACTAGGGCTTCAAAGGAGTGGTCATTAACAACTACCATCAGGAACCTAACTTTTAGGAAGGTTTTTATCGAGAACACCCTTCTTGTGATTTTATAACTTTTGAGCTTGTGTAGTAAACCTTTGTGCCACACCTTATTAAGGCCTGTGAGATATCTAATGCTATGATCCTCAAGGTGTGTTTGTCATCAAAAGTCTCACTGATTCTATAAGTGATGGTAGTTTGGATGTCAGCAAAAATCGGACCAGTTGAAATGCATACTGCTCATCACTAAAGAAGTTATTTATTCCTATATGCTTGATGAACTTCTTAATTATGGTAGTTTACTGATGACACTGAGGAGGCCAATGGGCTTGTATTGAGAGGAGGAAAATTGCACACCCATGTTCTGAAAACGCCTTACAACTTCCACAGGCTTGGGAAGGATTTTTCCTTCAAGCAACAGTTGAATGTTCTTACCATGAAGGTTTGACTTAGTGAGCCCAGGAAATGTAACTCATCCTAGCACTTTCCATGGAAGTAGCAGTAGAGCATCAAGAGATTTGACACATCCTGCTTGTGGGAGAGAGGTTGCAGAGTAAAGAATAATTCATCATCCACAGGGATTCAAAGATGCCTTTAGACCTTATCAAGATGGGATTGAGAATTCTTGGTTGATATTCTTAAAGACAGCCACTTTATTTGTTTTAGTGGCTTTCTTAAGGTCAAGACATTTGATAAGAGACTTTGCATAATGCAATGTTAATATTACTGAGATTGTTTTCAGTGGGACATGGGAAGTTGGGGAGATGGTGGTCTTAGTCATCTAAGATTATGTTAGAGGCAAAGATTGAGGTGAAGAAGTTAGCCCTGTCTATCAAGGAGATATGACCTCAGGAACAGTTATAATTGTAGGCACAGGCACCTTACTTCTGTTCATGATTTGGTTGGTGATGTCCCAGAACTCATGGGATCCAATTCGTTTCTTTTCAATCTTGTTCTCATGAATATGTGCACTTGGCCTTTTCTATATCTTTTTTTGTAGCAATTGCAGGCAGTTCCGAATACAGTGAGGGCCAAACTACATTCCTCCTCATGACAGATATTGAAGTAGTTGTTTCGATGAGTTATGGCTGCAGCACATTCAGTAGTGAACTAGTGCTGACTGTTTGGTTTTTGCTGGAATTTTTTGAAGAATATAATTTTCCATTTCCAGAAAGAAATCAATCAGTGACAAGGACATTTTTAGTTTAACTCGAAAGCTGGGAAAATATGTTAAAAATTTTCAACTTGTAAGAATAAACATTGACAACCTTTTTAAAAGTTATTCTTTTACTTCCTTTTTTTATTGACAAGAAATGCAAGATTAGAGAAAAAGTACTAAGATTCATTATTTAAACATACTGTTAAGCGTGTACCATATATGGTACACACTTGAGCAATCATGTCTCTTTCGATCCATGTAGAAGGTTTTCCCACAGTAGGTTGTCATTTCTTTCTGCAGTAGACTGATTACAAACAAAGAGTATAGAACCCAATCTGTCCTGCTATTTAACCCATAGGTGAAGGTAGGAGAGATGGACTCATATCTTCAGGGATGAATGCAACACCCCGAGGAAAAAAAGTGTGCAGAAGTGAATGCAATGAATTCAAACTCGGCTCTACCAATTTTTCATTCTGAGCAGATATCCATTACACTACAATGCACATCATTTAAACATACACACATTTCATTCTTTCATTTTCAAATTTGATGAATTCTTGAATGGCAAAATGCATAATCAAACCTATTTTCATGAAATGTTTCCACTTGTCAAACATGTATGTGTATGGCTGTGCAGGTGACATAACAGCAGTTTGAAATGAAAAATCTGTAAGCCAAATGCTGTTTTAAGGGCCAAAACAATTTTTTTGACTTATTTTTTTCTTCACATAGATCTGAAGGCAAATTGGCATGGCAAAGGGTGCGTTTCCAAAGTTGAGTAAAGTACTAACACACAGGAAAATTTCACTAGAAACAAAGAAAAGAGTGCTGGATTGCTATGTGATTTCAGTTCTTCAATACGGCAGTGAATGCTGGACAATATCATCAAAAATGAGGACAAAACTGGAAGCAGCAGAAATGTGGTTCTACAGAAGAATGCTACGGATATTGTGGACTAAGCATGCAAGCAACAATGAGGTTTTCGAAAGAATGGAATCGAAAAGGAAATCAATACTGAGCATCAGGAAGAGACAACTGAAGTTCCTGGGACATGCAATGAGGAAGGAGAGCCTGGAGAACCTGATACTGACAGGCCAGATAGAAGGAAAAAAGAAACAGAGAAAGGCAGCAGATAACATATTTGCAGGGCCTGATCAGGTGGATGACAGAACGGGGGTTGCAAGGTGTAACAGAAGCAAGCATACTAAGAGCCACCAGGGATAGCGAGACGTGGAGAGCCATGATCGCTTGCATCCTGAAGAGACAGGGCACATAAATGAAGAAGATCACCCCAAGCAAGGCATTTTACTGACACTGTTGTGCAGGGGGTTATATAGGAGGAAAGTTGTGAGAGAAAGTGACAGATTGCAGCAGGTGTCAGGAAGTGGGTAAGAGAAAGATGAGAATACTGATGAGAGAGGAGTGGTTGGAGAAAGAAGCATGAGAGAGAGGATGCAAGTTAGTGAGATAGAAGATGACTGTTGACTTTACATTTAAATTCTTGGAGATTGTAGCTGTCAGAGAAGCAAGTAAACGGAAGGGCCTTCTCTTTCACTACGTTCTGTTCGAATGATTATTCATTTGTTCCTCCATCTGTCTGCAAAGTTTCTTTATACTTCATCAAGCCTCCCCCAACTAACTAACTTCTCATTGATTCATATAGTCACTTTTCTACCCATAATTCCCTGTTTTTCACCTTCTATCATTATGGGTAAAGCAGTTACCATCTGTTGCAACAAAATTCTTTTACCTCTTGTTCAAATTCCAAGTTTGTTATATTCATTTTTATAAAATACCCAGTGAAAAGTATAAATTCATCTTATCTCCTGGCTATGGGTTAAATAATAGGGTACAATGGGCTGGCAAACAGTCAAGGATAAAGACAACTCTGAGGAGAGCTTTTTGGAGACCTTGTAGCACACTAGATGTGTACACCAGTTCTCTGTATTCATTTCTTCCAAAAAGTTTCTGCAGAATATTTCACATGTACAATCAAATCATAGATTGTCTGGCTGTTCAGTTTCCAGAACTGTTAGACCCTCATTTGTTGAAGACAACAGGAGAGAGTTTGTCATATGTTTATATATCTATACATATAAAATGAATTCAAACATTGGTAAGAAACATGCTTGTCCAAATACACATGACCAATATCATACATTTCTTGAAGAACACACTTCCAAAAACCTGACCAAACATCAAATTTTTCAAGTGGTTCTTGATTAAACCAAGTAAATGTCTGTATCATCCTGTAAATATATCAGTCAGTTAAGCGCCATACATGAAATGCGCTTGGGCGATCATGTCTCGAAAGAGACATGATTGACTGGGCAGAAGATTATCCCACAGTAGCTGGCCATTGATTTCTGCGGTAGACTGGTTGCCAGCCAAGGCTATATAAACCAATCTATCCTAATATTTAACCCATAACTAGAAGGAAGAAATGGATTAATACCTTTCCCGAGGGTATTTGCACGTAAGTGAATGCAATGAATTCAACTGTAATTCGAACTCGGCTCCCCGATTTCTTGTTCCAAGCTGATATCCACTGGACCACAACGATATATAAATATAAATGATATATATAAATATATATAAGATATATATAATAATATGAATATATATATAAATATATATAAGATATACATAATAATATGAATAGTGATCAAATACAGTTTGACAGAATGATGAGATAAAGAAACAAGTAGGAAACATTTATCAATCTCACGTATTCCGCTTTTATAAAAGTTAAATTGATAAATGTTTCCTATTTGTTCTTTTTTATGGCACAATACTATATAATTTAGTGATTCTTTGTCTCTCTTCCTCACTATCTAGTTCTCTCTCTAAGTGTATAGTGAAAAGCAATATATAAATAAACTTTTCATGTAGCACATTTGGTCACATGAAAACCTTTTGACACTTTGTCATACATTGTTCTCCATATATATATCTAAACTTATTTATAAATGGAACTATTTCTGTGTGTGTGTATGTGTGTCTGTGTCAGTGTGTGTCTGTTACCTATAGACTCCAAAACGGCTGAACCGATTTTCTTGAAAATTTACACAGTTGTACTATAAGCGTCTGCGAGTGTTCTTAGCTAGGTTTTGTGTCAAGGCACCCCCAATAAATATTGAAAATTGATAATCGAAAAAATCGGGTTATAGAAGGAGTGGTCTGATTTTAATCAAATTTGATACACTCATAGACAAAGATATAAGAAATGATATTCAGAAGTTTCAAGGTTGCAGTTCTTACAATAGCGCAGAACATTGATAATTATATATATATATAAAAGGCAAAATGTTTGTGTATGTGTTTGTTTATCTGCTTGTATGTCTGTATTTTTTTCAGCCCTTTTATTTTAGTTTTTGCTTTGGGTTTGGCTCTAAGTAGGTATAATTGTAGTTTTTAGTCTCAGCCATGACACCATTTACTCAGAGGACTTATTTAGCCTTCAGAATTCAGTTTACAATGAAAAAAACTTATTTGATATCGATATCAGGAAATCAAAATTTGACTTACAACCATTCATTTTTCTTTCAGTCTACGGTTTCACTTTAACTGGAAACAACTATTGCTTTTTAGTCTTTCGTGCCAATGTCCAAAGAGTCTGAGCTACAGAACCATGGATTAGTTTTAAAGCTTTCATTACACCCGAGCAACACCAGGCTATACTGCTAGGATATATGTGTGTGTGTGTTAGTGAGAAAGAAAGTTAAACTGATATTATTTTCATATAATAAAATAATAGGTTTCAGTATATAGGTAAGGATAACACCCCACAGATTTATTTTTCTATCTGTGAATCACCATGATTTCTTGAAAAAGATGGTGGAACAGTTTCTTGTTACTGCCATGGTTGTGGAATTCTAACTTGTATTCCTTCTAGACTGGTTGCTACCAAAGACTTCAGAACCAAGTCTACCCTCTCATTTACCACATAGATGGAGGGAGAAAAAAATGGATAAATGCCTCTACTAAAGGCATCAATATTAATTGAATGCAACAGACTGAACTTAAACACATATCGTTGATTCCATTTTCCACACTGATGCTTATCACATTACCCAACAAATAAAATATTCACTTTCTCACTCAAGTCCAGAAAAATCAAACTGTGCAGTATGGATGAAAGTCCCAACTTGCTAGGTGTTGCTGCAAAAAGTTTCACATGAGACGGGGTTTCTGGCTGGTTTCCAAACCAGTTTTGAACTCAGTGAAGTCTTTCTTCTAGACTGGTTATCAACCAAGGCTGAAGAGCCCAGCTTCTATTTAAAGCAAATATTTCATTAACAGTTTTTAAGATAGCAATGATTTTTCTAAATACAAATACTACTATTTAACCTACAGCTAGGAAGAAAAAAGATGGATTCATACCTTTTCCAAGAGTATTTGCACAAAAGTGAATGATTGTAAATTGAATTCAGTTTACTGCTTTTTTTTCAAAGCTACTAACCAATGCACATCCTCTCTAATAAAATAATGTGCAGGTGTAATTGAGTTTGTGTATGTAATTTTCATGACAAAAATAATCTACATTGAACTATATATATATATGTATTTATTTACATGTAACCATACATTGAAGACTGTAGTTGCATGTATGTGAATGTGTTGATAAGAAAGAAGACAGGAAAACTGAGAAGCCATCACCAATTTCACAGATGTATTCTATCAGCTCTTATGTCAGGCTTTCATCATTCTAGCACATTCTGGTTTCTCTCATGTTTTCATTTCTAAAAAGCAATCACTGCATGCCAATCAAACATTCTGTCAAAACAAATATTAATTTACAGCAGGCAAATTTTTTTTGTTATTTATCGTATCTTACTTGTAAGTTTTACAGGAGACTTTTTTCTTTTTTTGCTATCAAGAAGAGAAAGGGTTTTCATGGCACTGTATCTGAATAAAATTTCACTAGAAACAAAGAAGAGAGTACTGGGTTGCTATGTGATGTCTCTTCTTCAATATGGTAGTGAATACTGGACAATCTCATCAAAGATGGAGGAAAAACTTGAAGCAACTGAAATGTGGTTCTACAGAAAGATGCTGTGCATATTTTTTTTTTTTAATCATATCACCCGGAGCAAGGTGGTAACGCTACTCAAGTGCAGGGGGCTACATAAGAGTGAAAAGATTGGAAAAGAGAAAGCCGGAAACCACATCCTAAACAGGGAACAAGGGATGAGCCTCTTAACCTGCTCAATAGACATGGGTGGAGTGTGAACCGGGCGATAGATCTATCTACTCCAATTGAAAAAAAAAAACAAAGTGAGAAGATTGGAAAAGAGAAAGCCGGAAACCACATCCTAAACAGGGAACAAGGGATGAGCCTCTTAACCTGCTCAATAGACATGGGTGGAGTGTGAACCGGGCGATAGATAGATCTATCTACTCTAATTGAAAAAAAAAAACAAAGTGAGAAGATTGGGAAAGAGAAATATCATGGTTGGTTGGTTGTTTTGTTTTTATGGCAAATCAACCTCGGTGGGTCATTTATTGCCAACTAAATTTTATTTATTTATTACTGGTAATACCTTTTCTTTCAACAATTTATTGTTGTTTTTATATAATGTAATTTATGGGGGTTGCAGATATTATTTAAGTAAATTTATTAAAATAAACAGTCAGGACTATCTAAGAATTTTAAGTGACCATCTTCAGTCTATAATTCAGGAAGTGTTTCCAGAGGTAAATCATATCTTTGAGGATGATAATGCACTCATTCATACTGCTAAAGTTGTAGCTGAATGGCACAAGGAATATTCTAGTGAAGCAGAATATCTTACCTGGTGATCACAGTCTGCAGATCTCAACATCACCAAATATTTCTGCTTCATTTTAAGTAAAACAAGTGAGGAGTTGATAACTCTACCATCATCATTGAAAGAATTGAGATTGATTTAACTGAAGAATGGATAAAACATTGTATGAATCAA
The DNA here is from genome assembly GCA_037127315.1 of Ascarosepion bandense. NCBI lineage: Eukaryota > Metazoa > Mollusca > Cephalopoda > Sepiida > Sepiidae > Ascarosepion > Ascarosepion bandense. The sequence continues at coordinate 1,012,767 of JBBBDQ010001822.1, read as the reverse complement.
TCCCATACAGAATTCAAACTGTAATTACTGCCAAAGGTGGTCATACCCCATATTGAAATAAATTTGCTGGAAATTTCAAGGTATTTCCATTGTTTTGTTGACATGCTACATATTACATATTTCCTTTTAGTCCCAAGTTGTGATCTAAATGCAAAGATAGTTACTAATTTCAAAGCAGAAAATGGCTCTATTTGAGAAACCAAGAAATGTTGCTATAAAAACCCTCAAAGAAACTGATGTGAAGTGAAGTTAAGCACTAATCAGTTGCTAAGCTTGTCTGTACTTATTCTCAGTGACAAGTTATATAGGCTCTCTCTTGCACTTATGCAAATTAGGCATATTAATTTGCCAGTGTCACTACAGAAATAATTGTTTACTTATAAAAATAAAATAAAAACAGACTCAAAACGTGTAAGAAAACATTTGATTTATAAAGTTAAATATGGAAATTATTTATTTATATTAATTATATTTAAATAATAACTACAAAGTAAGACAGGATGTGAAACCACTGGTAGTTAAAAATGGTAAAAATCATTTTTATAGGATATATGCACACACATGAACAACTTTATATATAGATATATTGATGTAATTTTTCATGGATATATATATATATATATATATATATATAATGACTAGCAAGCCAATAACCCATGCTTGGTAGTCATTATATAACATAGGTATATCGTAAAAATGTATTCTGCTAGCCTTTCAAGTTAGGATTGGCATGCCTGCCAAGATCAACAGTGTGCTACAATTCAAACACCATTAACAAAGAGAAGTGTAAAATGTTAAGCTCAAAATAGATCACATTATAGAAATACGACATAAATTTTTGAATACGTGTGCAGCAGAATCTGTTCAGTGAAGCTGAGATATATATGAACTATATATATATATATATATATATATATTTCAAAACAAAGAGTAATAACTACAAATATATATATATATAAATATATTCATAGCTTTATATTATATATACATATAAAACTATGAACATATATATATATATAGAAAACAATGAATACATATATACATTATTTTATATGACAAATATATATATATCTATGAACACACACACACATATATATATATATATATTTAAATATATATATAGTAATCTACAGACAGATCTGTTTCACTGTATCACAGTTCATCAGTACGGTTAGACTCCGATTGCTTTTATATAAAACTGAATATATATATTCATAAATATACTGTCTATATTGACACATATATATATATATATATATATATAACTATGAATATATATATATATCAATTTAGACAGTAATAAGTATATATATATATATATATATATATATATATATATTCAGCTTTATATGAGTATGTATATATATAAAACTATAAAAAATATATAGAAATATAGAAAGTAATATATCAATATATATATATATATATATATATGTACTCATAATTTTATATCATCTATATAAGAGCTACAAGGGAGAGGGAAATATGGAGAACCATGATCGCCTACATCCTGAATTGCAGCTGAGACTCGACCTCACACATTCCAACCTATACCGTTCCTGCCAATCACAACGACTTTCCTGCCAGTGATATTTTTGCTGGCCAATGACATTCCAGCCAATGTTGATCCTGCCAGATGCTGACGATTTCTCAACCTGTGCCTTTCATACCAGATGTAGATGTTGTTCCTGCCGACCAGCAACAAGTTCCCACTTGCAACGTTCCTGCCAGCCAACAATGACATTTCAGCCTGTGCTGTTCAGGTCACACATTGACCATGTTTCTGGCAACAGTTCCAGCCGTGCCTTTCATACCAGACACTGACAATGTTCCTGCCAACTGCCAACAATGTTTCAGCCTGAGTTAATCCTGCCAACCATGACTGACGTTCCAGCCTTATTCTGATTTATTTCATACTGTTGGCTCATTGATTTTACCATAATAAAATTGACATTGGAACATCTTTGCCTCTGTCTTCTCATTTTCTTTGCTGTTTTCACAAATACAAAAAGTTTGCAGGGTTGATACACTCACTTTATATTAGCTACACAACAGGAGTAAATGAAAAACATTATTAAAGAGAGAAAAATATAAGAATATGCATTAAAAAAACAGAAGATAATGATTGATGCTGCATTTAAATTTTTGAAAATCAAACTTGACTGGAAATCAAGAAGCTTGAAAAATATTCCAAAAGTTAAGAGTGTGGAAGAAGAAACTGTTACAATTATATCTAGCAATTTGATTTCTAAAAAAAAATGAGACCTTGCTGCACTTAAATTCATAAAAGTTAAGGTACCAAACAGGAAAGCTGATCAAAACAGTTACCATAAAAATATTTATAGGAAAAGAACAGCAAACTATGTTACAGTGATTGAAAAGTGTCTGAAACCAAGATGCCAGATCAGTACCAATAATAATGCAGATCCTTCTTTGGATTTTACCAAGAATCTTTAAATACATAGTAGAAGAACAAGGTTAAATATATTAAGTGCAGGGACAAATAGTAGACAATGTATGTGTAAGATTCTGGATGGGAAAAAATAAAAACAGTGAAAAAAATTTTCTAGCAACAGCTGTAGCAACTAATTCAATACAATCTTTCCACTTTATGTCAGTGAAAACCATTAACCTATAAAGGATCAATGATATGCTCTTCTGGAGGTTAGTATGTCTTAAAAGAGCAATTTCATTTCGAAGGTATTGAAATTAACAAGCTATTTCTTGCCTCAATTAACAACTAATTGTAGGCCTTTTCCAGATCAGTTGCCAATTTGATTTAATCAAACTAATCAGACTTTCAAAGTACAAACTTTCCAATTATAAATAGAGTGAAAAATTTATGCAATAATTTATTAATCCATAATATTTATAAATTAGACATTTTTTTAAAAATCATTTCACCCCCAAGCAAGGCAGTTTTTCTGCCACTGTTGCACAGGAAAGTGATGAGAAAGAGTGGTAGGTTATAGAGAATGTCAGGAGGAGGATAATAGACAGATGATAATACAAGTGTAATAGGGGTGGAGTGGATGGAGAAAAGAACTTGAGAGAAAGGATGTGAGTTAGTGAGATAGGAGATATCTATTGACCTTACATTTAAATTCTTGAAGATTCTAGCTGTCGGGAAAGCAAGTATATGGAAGGGAATTGCACAGGCGGGAAGTGTGAGAAAAGTAGCTGTTAGAGTAGAAATTGCGGTTACATTTTATCCATTTCACTGTAAAAGGGTGGGACCTAATTGCTAGACTAGTAGCTCGTGTAAATTCATACATGGGGGCACCAGTGAGCTAAGTTCATTGGAGCAGAAGCCGTGCATGAACATTTTACATTTCATAGAAATGCCTGAAAAAGAGGAATTGCGTTTTTCATTAAAGCCATGTACTTCTCAAGTCTAATCATAAATATATGATATAGTTTGAGTCTGAAGCATAAAATCAAGTTGATGAATGAAAAACACACAACCCTCCCATTAACAGACTGTTATAGAGTGGCTGACAACCTTGCAGCCCTCTCAATGAGGGAATGGCCCATGGACTGAAATGGTCTATTTAAGTAAAGAATAGTAGCATTCGAGGCATAATATTCAAGTGTCATTCGAGTAATGTTTTGACTGTTTACGTCAGCAAAGATTGCGATCTAAATCCCTCCTCTCTCTGTTGTAAGTTCTGTCTCGTTTGTTTTTGTAACTATTGTACTGTCCGGTGTATATCAGTTTAGCACCAAATATTGTGCTGAATAATACCGCAATGCACTTTCTCTGTGTATCATATCCTCCTTTGCAATACTACAAATATGAGGAACTGCCTGGTGTATAAATTTGGTAATCATCGTTAGCATATCCACAGTTGACCCGGCAAAGCAAAAGCAGTACTGTCTGTCGGAGAATAAATTATGGGCTGTGACATGTTGAACCAATTCATCATTGATGATAGCCTCAAACACCTTGCCAAAAATTGGAAGGAAGCTGATAAGGTAATAATTAGGGAGAGTCTGGTGGTTCTCTAGAGTTCTTAAACACAGGAAGCACAGAAGAGGACTTCCACCAGGTAGGAAAACAGGAAACAGGGAGGCTGTAATTATAGAGTTTAGAAAGGACAGAGTAGAGTTCAGGATAAAATGTCTTCATATCAATGACCAAGATACCATCACCCTTGCTTACCTCATTGGGGTCAAGCTTTGAAATTGTGCTAGAGACCAGAGAGGGAGTTATGTAAAGATCCCTCAGCTGAACCCTCAGCTCTAGTTGAGAAGTTAGGTGCTGATACTCCAGACAAGTAAAATGTGGAGTTGGGAGAAAATCTGTGAGCAAAGCACTTGACATTGTCCACTGTGAGGACCTTAAATTTATTAATTAAGAGAGGGATAGCGGGTTTGCTGTTGTTCAGCAGATGTTTACAGAGTTGCTAGTAGCCCTTGGAGCCGAACTTGCAGGCTACTATATGCTACTTCCTTATATCAGCAAACAGCAGCTATATTGGTTTAAAATATTCTTGCATTCATTATGAGCAGAAGCAAAAAGGCACCTATTGAGGTCTGACATGTGGCTCTGATAAAGCAAGAAGAAATAATTCCTGTGGGCAATGGTGGCCAAGCAAGCAGAAGAGAACCTATGGGATGAATGAGGCATAGTCAGCAACAGAGAGGCTAAAACACTTTTCCCACACAGTGGAAGAAATATTCCACATTACAGAAATAGGTATGCATATCATGGATATTTGTGAAGGAAATGTGGTTTAGGCGATTTTTAATGGACTGGTTTAGATTTATTTCTTGAAATATGAGTGTTTATTTTCATGTTGATTTTGTGAAAAGAGGTCATTAATTGCGACATGTGCAAGAAGGGATGTGATGCAGACTACAGCATAGTGTGGCCTCGAGGTCGCCTGCCAAAAGTGCTTGCAGGGACATCTATACATGTGCATCATGGCACTGCAAGAACCCCAATATTATGATCAGAGCAGCTGCTTCTGATACTACACAAGAGTTAGGGCTCCTAACTACCAATTGGAAGCAGCAACCAGAAAACTACCAACTCAGTACAATCATTATGAAGAGATGTTGCTACCGACTGCATGCATCACAGAAAATTTGGGAGAGCACCAATATTAAGACCTGAAGAAAGAAAAAGAACTGAGAACCCCTGCCTAAACAGGGAATAAGGAGTGAGCCTCTACTCCTGTTCCAAAGAAGACAGAGGAGTATAAACCAGGCGATACTAGTAACCATCTACTCCAATTAAAAAATAAATTTAAACGTAGCGAAAGTAAATTCATTACGTTTTAACTTTTTTAAAGTCAGAAGTTCCTTTACTGGTTCAGTGAAGGATTTAGGATAGAAACAAACAAAAAAACTAATAATAATTTATCTGAAAGCAAAATATTGAAGTAAACAATAGAAAAACAGCAACAAAAAATAAACATTTTAACAATAGACCAAAAATCAAACACACAGGGGAAAATTAAAGAGGTGTCAAACAACTAAAACAGACAGTATTGGAAGCAAAGATAAGTTTGCGTTGCTAGGAGAAAAAAAAAGGAAGATACCTTAATTTGAAGAATGACTTTGAAATTTACACAAAAACTTTCAAAGAAAATCATTAAAATGCTTGCCTATTTTACCTCATTGGCAACTTTGGTCATCTCACAAATCTTACTGAATAGAGAGCGCTATATATATGTATAAATATGTATGTATAGAGAGAGAGAGAGAGAGAGTGGGGAGAGGAGAGAAACAGCTTATTTGATACAAGAACAGTGGGTTGGGAGGTAATGATTTTGGTCAATGATGAAAGGGGCAAGATGAAGAAGTAAGGGATGATTGTAAAATCAAGTGAAAAAATTCATCCATTTAAACTAGAAGTTAGGAGTTCCTTTACTGGTTCGGTAAAGGAGTTAACTAGAAAAATCGAAAAATAATATCATAATAATAATTTATCTGAAAGCAAAATATTAAAGTAAATGAAAGAAAAACAGCAACAAAAAATAAAAATTTTAACAACAGACCAAAAATCAAACACATGGTGTAAAATTAAAATGGTGTCAAATAACTAAAACAGAAAGTATTGGATATGGTGCAATGGGTAAATTGTTGTTATCTTTTTTCATTTTACACATATGTATTGTTTTTTTTTTATTTTATCAACTGCACATGCAGTATAGTAGGATCAACTGGACATTGTCTGTGAGAAAACTATCACCATGACACAATTCCCTTCTCCAGATATTTGGAAAAAAGCATTCTGTACTGTTTGGACTTCATGCCAGAAGCTCCAATACACACATTTCAGAGTGTCTGGGTGTCAATCTGAAGATAGTGCAGAAAATTCAGAAACAGTTGGAAATGGTCAAAATGAAGCTGTTTGGAGGAATCACGTGATGCAAAGTTATGCCTTCATTCACTTTCAAATAGCCTCAGGCTCATCATGGATACCTACATCAAGTGCCTTCAGTAGGTAGTGTTTCTCTGTGTCAAGATGGTGGCCACATAAGCAGGTGAACTCAGTAATGGCCGTCAAACAATTTCTGCAGCCACATCACTTTTAACATCTGGCAACCTAACTCCCCAGACTGCAACCCGCATGATTATCATGTGTAGGGTGCAGTCAAGCAAGAGACCAACAAAACTCCTTATATCAACCCAAGATGATCTGAAGGCAAGGATTATGGCAGTATTCACCAACTTGAACAAGGAGACTGTCTTGAAGAGGTGCAAGATATTCTGCATTGTCTGGAAGCTGTGATTGAAACCAATGTTGATTTCACTGAATAAATTTACTCTTTAGTGTTTCAATATATTTTTGCCTAATTCTGGTAAATACATCCATTGAAATAAAATGTCAGTGTTGTTTATATTTTTGAATAATTCAGGCAACAATTTCTTCATTGCACCACACACACACACGCATATATATGTATATGTATATGTATTCGAAATTGGACAAGATGATAGAGGCCAACAAAAAATGACAAAATAACAGACAGCATACTGGTATGCCGTTATTTGAGGTTAATTCTTACTGGTCAGCTATGTGTCACATACACTAAAACAATAGATAATTGTTTTTTAAATGGTTGCATCTAGAATATTTTGGATAATGTGTATAATCGTCTATGAGTATATTTGTACAGAAACACATGTCTATTTAAGTCTATGTTGGATGGTAATGTTAGTTAATATGTGTATATATGTGACACAAGTATTAAAGCAATGGGTAATTTGTAAATATATGTATGAGAAATATTTTGACCATAAAGTGTGTTTGTGTAGAAATGCTTGTCTGTCTGGGTGTATGTTTAACAGTAACATTAGTTAATATAAGTGTATATACGTATGCATGTGAGGATGAGTTTGTAAAAAATATTTCTGAATAAATCGTTAAAATGTAGTGAGATGTTGCAATTTTTTTGTATTTGGCTATTTTATATAAATGTATATTTGCAAGTGTGTATATGGAAATGTAGTTGTCATTTCTATTTAGGTCACTGTAATGCAATTTGATTGTGATTTTGTGGGTAGGGTTGGAATTTTTCATTGGAGATGGAATTAGTATTATATATGTATATATATATATAAATAATGGTTACTAATGGAAATATATATTCGACATTTAAATATTCACTTTAAAAAATACTCAGTACAAAAGTAGAGTGTAAATATATGGCAATCATTATTACTATTATTATAATAATTGCATACTGCAACTTGATAGCTCTAAAGTTTCGGTGCTAAAAAACCATCATCAGACAGTAAAAGTTGCAGTATACAATTATTATAATAATAATAATAATCACAATATATATATATTTATATACTAGCAGTATAGCACAGTGTAGCTTGGATGTAATGAAAGCTTTAAAACTAATCCATGGTCCTGGAGCTCAGACTCTTTGGACATTGGCACGAATGACTAAAAAGCAATAGTTGTTTCCAGTTAAAGTGAAACCACAGACTGAAAGAAAAATCAATGGATGTAAGTCAAATTTTGATTTCCTAGTATCAATATTAAATAAGTTTTTTTGTCATAAACTGAATTTTGAAGGTTAAATAAGTCCTCTGAGTAAATAGTATCATGGCTGAGACTAAGAACTACAATTATACCTACTTAGAGCCAAACCCGAAGCAAAAACTAAAATAAAAGGGGTGAAAAAAATTCAGACATACTGGCAGATAAACAGACACACACGCAAACATCTTTCCTTTTATATATATATATATATATATATATTATTGATTTTCTGCACTTACGAACTGCAACCTTGAAACTTATGAATATCGTTTCTTATGTTTTTATCTATGAGTGCATCAAATTTGAATAAAATTTGACCACTCCTTCTATAACCTGATTTTTTCGATTATTGATTTTCATCCGGGATACCTTGACACAAAACCTAGCTAAGAACACTTGTAGTTGCTTATAGTACAACTGTGTAAATTTTCAAGAAAATCAGTTCAGCTGTTTCAGAGTCTAGAGGTAACACACACACACACAGACAAAGTTCCATTTATAAATAAGTTTAGATAGATATAATGCTCTCATTATGATTGAGCTCTCTAGAGAGGAAAATTTCAAAAACAGTTACTATTTCTGCAATTTACATGTTACCCTTTAGTAACCAATTGAGTTCTCCTGGTGACTGGTGTGTGTATACACTGTATATATATAACAGGCTAAAATTTCCCCTCTCTCATTTCATTCATCTATGGCTTAGGGAGTAGGGACTCCTACTGACACTAATTTGGTCGAGTTCCAATCCTGGATGGAAGCAAGTGGATGTCTAGACACACTGATGAGCTGTGAAACAGCAAAACAGGCTTGTATGTGAATGACTAATATATATATATATTTTTTCTAGCTGGTTTCATTTCAATTTTTTCTTTTTATTTCCATCATTTTTTGTTATATATTCCACAGTGATAGTACAAGATCTTCCAAGAATGATGAAATATTGTAAGAACCCCCATCCAAATTTATTGTGGGGGATCTAACAATTAAATCAGTTGTTTTTTCTTTCAGTTAGAGTAGCTACTCAAAATACATAAAAAATACTTTTTAATAATAATAAGATTGTGTTGTACATGAAAATCAGATTTGTGCTAATGGTGAGGGAAAATATATCTATATATTAATATAGTAGTACCAACGTGTGTCACACTTTTGCCAAGAAGTATAACTCATGCATTTCTTTTTTTTATAACTTACCTCTCTTCAAATAAAATTCAATGGATGTTGATTAAGTAAATATTATGGTTTAGTTTGTACTAATATGGTTAATAAAAAATATTATTACAAGAAGAAGGAATAGAAAAAAAAAGAAGAGTATGAGGGAGTGAGAAGAAGACGAAGAAGGAAAAAAGATGACAAAGAAGAAGGAGGAGAAAACAAAGAAAAAGTAGGAGAAAATGATGATGAAGAAGAAGAAGAAGAAGAAGAAGAAGAAGAAGAAGAAGAAGAAGAATGCAAATCAACATATAAAAATATATCAGCTAAAGGATTTGATAAAATAGTAAAATATAAAAATCTGAAAATAGAATTTGCATGAATATCACGTTTAAACTCAACTACTATTTAAATAATAATAGTAGAAGTTCTAGGAGTGATAAAAAAATGTAGATTTACATTCACAACTAAGCAATATTATTTCCTTAATGAACATCCATTGAATTTTATTTGAAATCATGAAAATAATATTACATGATCCAGGAATTTTTTTACAGTTTCAGCTAGTATTTATTCTTAATATATAAATTACAGCTATATTATTCTACTTTGAACACTGTTTTGTTGGCACCAGTGCTCAAGTGTCTTGTCAGACTTACTTGACAAAATTACAAATGCTTCATAAAATGTTTGAACTGTTCCGGAACAGTGATGACAAAAGCTGATAAGAAAATAAAAAAAGGTGATCAAGGTAATGGTTTCTTTAAAGAGTAACATACAAAACTCACACCTGAGGAAAGGTACCAGGTGAAACCTTGTGATCAAAAAAAGAAAGATGAGGACACCATTCTGAATAATTTAAAAAATAAAGATGGAAATTCAGATAACATCTAACAAGTTTCTCTTTTAACTTGCAAATAAAAATTATCTACAATGTATACAATATATGTATGTAGATATATATAAGTTTCTGAAAAGTTCTCAGCTCTACCAACATCAACCACAATTATGAGTCCCACATGTCATTGTACTGTAATAAAATCAGCCAAACAAAGCTCATCTCTCTTCAGGCTGGTTTTGAATTCAGAATTGTTCTTTGTCTTGACTGCTTGTCCAGTCAAAGCCAAACAGCAGGTATTTCCCTATTATTTACAGGGGCTTGAGTATTTTTTTTTTTTTAGTGTGATTGCCAACCAAGGCAAGAGAGTCCAATTTCCCCTGCACTTTAACTTACTATTGGAGGAAGATGAATTCATGCTTTTTCCAAACATGTAATTGTGGAGTGAATGAAACAAATTCAGAAAAGAATTTGAACTCAACATGCTAATTCAACATTCCATCCCACTAAACACCATACTACCTGCACATCCACACTAAAAAGCTCTTCTTTATGCAAGACATATGCTGTGAATACCATCTAACCTCATCAGACTCTCTGCCTTCAAGCAAAGCGGTACCTAAATGAGACTCAGCTGAAGAGCAGAGTCTCATCTGGGGAAAAATAGCTGCCTACCCTGCTTTATGCAAGGTCTACAGAATATTTTTGGCCGAGCTTAAGGGCTCAGAGTTCCCACATTAAAAATGGCTTTCTGCTGCATTTAGCCTCTGTGGGGAGGCTGATAAATACAAAGACATATGTTACTAAGTTATTTGGCCAGATATGAGAAGTCAGTCTGGCTGAGAACTTTTCATGTAAATGAAAAGTAACCAGGTTTAATGCTCAACAAACAAAATCACATCATCAATTTTGAAGCATTTAAATCTGAAAGAAATTATGTGAAAAATAAAAGCAGTAGCAATAACAAATAACTGTCATGATTTTGCCAAGAATATTGCTTTTGAAAAGACATTTTGGGAGATACAGACTCCTCTACGCAAGCCCTAAATACGTAAGAACAGATGCTCCCAACATTATTTGGATAAGAGCCTTGAAATATGTTCATTGAAAAATTTTAAATAACCATAAAGGGGAAAAATAAACACAGAATGAAAACACATTCCCAGAATCTGAAATAACTTACTTTAAATTTTTAAATTTTTCTGCCCAGAATATGTGATAATAATTACATTACTTCCAATAATTAAATTATTTTCAAAACAAAAATGTAAATGCCTTGAACCAAAATTTATCAGAATTAAAGGAAAAATAAAAAGAAAAAACTGCACTCCAGTAATTAAAATTACTCAACTTTTTCCACTGTTCCAAGTTACCTGACTTGTTTTACTTTGTTTAATGTCCCCCAGAAATACAGACCAATCAAATTGACATTGTGGGCTTAGGAAGTGCAACTCTGATCTGCAGTGAAAAGGAAGTTAAAAAAAACAAAATATTGCACATGTCCTAATTGGCTCTTACTAAAAAAAAGTAGAATTAACACTTTCACTAACTGCATTCGGCAGCAAGACTTCTTTGGGAGGTTGTGAGGAGCATGGAACCACCTCTTAATTGCTGTTGTTCCCAGGTCAACCCTAACCCAGAGTAGTAGCACATGTTAAGGTCCCAGCTATAGGCAAATATTTAGCCCCCAAAATGGTGTCAAAATACGATAAAAGTATGAAAATATGCTTTTATAGAAATATATACATGAAAAGTCATTATAGCTGCCATGAAAAAGAGAATTCACTGATTATGAAGAAATTCTTGAGAATTATTTGTAATGAAAGCGTTTGAGTTTGAGTTTTGCTTAACGGCATATCAACACCTCTGTGGGTTATTTAATGTCAAAAAGGTAGGGTTTTAAAGGTATTTTTTTAATGTTTGGTTATAGTGAGAAACTTGATTTAGTCACATTTTATTGAAAAATTTATTTTTTTTATTTTTTATTTTAGAAAATTGAAGATGTCTAAGTTAGGATGTGCGTTGTGGTGCATTGGATATCGGCTCGGAATGAGAAATCGGGGAGCCGAGTTCGAATTCCAGCCGAATTCATTGCATTCACTTACGTGCAAATACCCTTGGGAAAGGTATTAATCTATCTCTTCCTTCCAGTTATGGGTTAAATAACTGGACAGATTGGGTTCTATAGCCTTGGTCAGCAACCAGTCTACCTCAGAAAGCAATGGCAACCTACTGAGGGATAATCTTCTGCCCAGTCAGTCATATCTCTTTCGATACATGATCGCTCAAGCGTGTATCACATATGGCACTTAACTGACTGACTGACTGAAGATGTCTTCTAGTTTTGTATTCAAAAATGTATTGCTGGTAATAATTTTTTTTCCTTAAAAAATGTATTATGGCAATAAGTTCTTTTTTCCTTCAACAATGTGTTAAGGTAATAATTTTTTCTTTAAAAATTTATTGTTGGTAATATTTTTTGTTCAAAAATGTATATTTTTCAATAAAAGTCTATTTTTATACATATTTCTATAAAAGTGTACTTTTATACTTTCATAGTGTTTTGACCCCAGTTTGGGGATTAACAATTTGCTCATAGCTGGGACCCTAACAGGTGCTACCACTCCACATAAGAATGGACCTGAGAACAACAGCAATTAAGGGAGGGTTTCATGCTCCTCACAATCTAGAAGCCATGCTGCCGGAAGCAGTTTACCGTCATGCCCAGGACCAACAACCCTTGAGTTTTCATGTTAATTTTTTTTTTAGTAATTTGCAATATTGGGCAAAACTAAAAAAATGCCTATACAAATACAAATCCCTTATTCGAGTAAATTTGTTAAAACTGATCCATAGACCAAAGTGTTTGAAGTATTTAGTATTTACTAATGCCACACCAACAGATTTGGGTTAGATAACATCACTGCTTTCATTCCAGTTCCAGATCAGAATTTCTGTTTTAGAAAAGTTTATTTTAACCCTATTTCTTAGAATACTTGGTAAAGAATGATCTTTTTTGGTTTAAAATCATTTGTGATTTGTTTTATATTGATTATCAACCTTTTAAATCCAGAAATATTTTTAGATTATAAGGAGTTTTTAGAGATAATTATTTTTACTAGTACAAGTTCTACTAATTTGCCCATAATTGGGAAAATAAGAGTTAGATTCATACCTTTCCAAAGGGTATTTGCATGCAAGTGAATATAACAACTGCAACTGTCAATAATTACCTATATTGCAGTTTCATCAGTGAAAGAATGAAAAAAATTTAGGGTAATTCGGACGAGTTCATCTTTGCTTCCTTTCCTTGTAAAATTTTGCAAAGTAATAACAAAAGAACCATTCTATTTTCATTTGGCAATAAATACTAAAAATAGTATGAAATACATCATTTTTTTTTTTAAACTGGGGTGGCCTAATAATTATGGCCGGTAGTGTATATGATAGATTCTGGAGAAAAATAGTGTCTTGGACAACACAGCAAATTTTGCTTTGTGAACAGTTAAACTACTAATGGATTCAATGTAGTTTTTCTATTTCATGTCAGTTGAGAATATTAACCAAAGAAGGTGCAACAAGTTATTTTCCTGGAGGTTAGCATTAGCCATACTGATAGTAGAGAGGAGCCTCTCAGATGGTTGATGGAGAGTAGTTTAGTTTCGGTGGCATTAAAATTAACAAGTCACCCTTTGCCCCAGCTAGTAAAAGACTAGAGGTTGTTTTGACAATCAGCTATTATTTTGACCTTCTCAAACTGATCAGACTATTGAAACAGGCGTAAATGACTGTGTCATCAGTATAGATGTCATCAGGAAGGTCATTAGTGAAAATTTGTTGTTTGGTAGATTACTTTCCTCTATCCCTCCTTCCTTCAATATACTCTACGAGAGTCAAATTCTCCAACACCTTTTTTCCTCATTATGTGCCTTAGAAATTTCAGTTATCTTTTTCTGATTCTAAATGGAAGTATTCTTTTTGTTTCCATTTTTCCTGAAAAGTTCCTCATTGCCCATGTTCAGTCCATGGTATTCTAAGCATCTATCTGTATAAACACTTTTCTGTTATCTCAAGTTTCATCATCTTTGAGGAGATCATCCAGTATGGAGTAACATATAGGAAGAATAGACACCTCCTAACACACTAACTCGCATCCATTCTTTCAAACACTCTTCCCATCTACCCAACCTTCAGCCTTGGTATCGTTACCCATCTATCACCCTCCTTCTGACATTTCCTCTATCTAACCACGCTTTCTCTTTACCTTCCCCTATATAACCCCTTGCGCAATAGTGGCAGTGGAATGCCTTGCTTGGGGTGAAATGATTAAAAAAAAAACTAATAATGGGATGTTCCTGTTTCTTAATACTTTACTTAACTTTTAGAAGCCATCTTTCTCTATTCCAATTATGCTTTTTGGATATCAGTGTCATGATTTTCAGTCCTCTCTTAAAACACTTCTCAGACTTTTAAATTTTTTAATTGATTTTGGAATCTCACATTAGTAGCTTACATCTTGGGCAATTCTTCTTAATGACAATCATAGATTCATTTTTCTTACAATACATACATCAAAATGACATATATATAAATATAAACTATGGATAGAGAAGTAAAACCACCAAGCATAACAAGATACAATGGTATACGCTGACTTGACATATAATACTTTATATCACTAGTACAATAATGTCAAACCAATTATGACTTAGTCTATGATATCATGCTGAATGCACCGGTTCCCATCCGACCACCAAAGCTAAGCTACATCGAGCCTGGTCAGTACTTAAATGGGTGACTATTTGGGAATACCAGGTGCTGTAAACGTAAGGACCAAGAATGGTCCACCGGTCCTCCAGGTTTGGGGGTTGGGTGCAGGGTTAACTACCCTGCCCCATAAAAAAAAGTTGCTGCCCTATACACCATTGGGTGTGATGGATAAATGATGATGAATTATGAATTAGAATAGCAGTGTTATATCACAAATAAAATCCACAGTGTTCTACGGATCTGACAGGATTGATTGCCTTGTGGCATATTAGCTTGTCATGTTCGTATATTTCATTTGCTCAAGAAGTGAAAATTCTGAAAACATTATCAGTAATATAGATATGCTTTGCAAAGTGTGACAAAAAGTCAATAAATCTTTCAAGTACTGAGAAATAGATAGAGGCTTTCTTCCTTATCTTTTAGTTGAAGGTTATTTTTAAATATTTATCCATGCATATATGGTCGGCTACTCTTGCTATTCATGTCATGGTTCTCAACAAAATTCAAAGAAGGATCAGCTATATAATCAGTGTTGACTTGGCATTTCCACTTTAGTCACTTTCTCAATGTGATGTGGCTTCCTTCTTTCTTTTCTACAAATATTTTCATGGCAACTGCTTTAAAGAGCTTTTTTCCTGGAGCCCCATCTACACAAATTTAAGCGACATCCCACATTTTTAATGTTAAAATAGTAAACTGTAACTGTCACTTCTACTTCAACAGTTTCTTTTTTCGTACTTTCTTCCTGCAGAACTCCATTCCATTTATTTGCTTCCCTGATAGCTACAGTCTCCAAAAATTTTAATGCAACATCAGTTACTATTTTCTGTCTTCTTGAATCTTGTTCATCTTTTTATTTTTTATTCAATACTCCTTGTAGCCAGTCTTTTCTCTCACCATTACTTCCTGCACACTAGTGGTAGTCCTGTATTGCTTGGGCTAAAATGATTTAAAAACAAAAAAGCAATATGAAATGTGAAACTCTTGATTATATTATCATTTTTTCTTTAACTTTCATGTAATTTCCACTTTAGCTGTTCCTGTTGTCGAAAGTCCTAAAGGGTTTCTGTTATTTGATACAGTTCTACATTTCTGATTCTATAGCACTAGTTTACAATGTTTAAAGAAGGATCATCTTTGCCAAGATTGAAAGGCTTCACTTGAACAAAGACACTTTTAAGCATTGATCCTAGAAAGCAGATGCATACAGCTGAAAAGTTAGATGTTTCTGAACAAGTTTTGGTGTCATACATGATCTCCATAAGAAAGTCTTGATCTGACAAGGCTATTGAAGAACATGGCCTAAGTTTTCAAGTTAATGTTTCGGTTTTGCAGAAAATTTACTGGGTTCCGTTAAAACTGCTTCTAGTACAGCCTAGCCTGTGTTATTTACTTATCTCTCATTGTAATTTGTTGTAGCTGGTCTGTACACTGAGTTATTTGAAGTGTTTTACATTTACTAATTCCATACAACTTTTCTTCTTGAATCTTATATATATTTGCTTCTGTTTTGCCTATAAAAATAATGTATATCTAAGGAAGAAACTTTAGCTACAAAATGACCTTGAGATATTCAATAGCTAGAAAATATGGTTTTATTGAAATGCAATGATCTGAGAGGGTACTTGTTCTTAAGTCTTTTCACAATAAAAGTATTGTGTGCAAATATTTCCAGTAGTCTCTATGTAAGTATAAAAGCCTGAATGCACACTTAAAAACTGCTTTTTTTCTATAAACTTTTCCACCTATATAACCTTTTATGAATTTGCATAAGGTTAAATTTTGTCTCTGTGTTCCCACCTTACATTAATAGAAGAAAACACTCGACAGCATTAACATATACCAAAGGCTTACTAGCATTATATTCATGATAAACTTTTCTATATGGTACCATGATATTGTGAATTTAAGCACAAAACTAGATTAGTGACAGCTTCCATCTTCTTGCTTCTCAGTCAACTCTGACCTTCAAAAATGTAAACGCAATGTCAATCGTTATCTTCTGTCTTCTTAATTCCTGTTCTTTTATTGTTCTCTTTTCTTAATAATGTTTTTTCTTATATTCTTTCATCCTGAGTAACCCTTTGCATTTTAGTGGTTTTTATTACTTACTTGGGGTAACATGTTGATTTTGTAAGCATAGTTTTTATGCCGCACAAGGCCAAAAGCGTGGTGATGATCAAACTCACTACTCAGTCATCTATTAAGACAAGCTGGCTGACCATGCACCACATCAAAGTTCCCATTTTGGTGCTGTGATTGGGATTGTGCTTGGGGTGAAATGGTCTAAATATATACATAGAGAGAGAGATTTACCCTACTCTCCCAGTTGGAGTAAGTTGTGACACAAGGTCAGTTTTTAACATTGGAAACCCAAGCACGTACACTGAAGCCACTAATCAAAGATTACCCAGCCCTCGTGTATATGGTAACTGGGTACAAATCTTGTTTTAGCATGTCAGGACTGGTTATAGAATGTCTAAGCTTGTTTTAAATGGTTTCATATACCAGACACAAAAATGTGCTAGGTAAGTATATATATATATATATATATATATATATATATATATATATATATTTTATTAGTCATTCACATACAAGCCTGTTTTGCTGCATCACAGCTCATCATCTGGCCAGGATTGAAACTCAACCAATTTGGTGTCAGTCGGAGTCGCTACCCTCTAAGCCATAGGCACATGGAATCAGAGAAGGAAAACTTTAACATGTTGTATATAAGCAGTGTATACATATGCCAGTCACCAAAAAAAAACTCAGTTCATTTCTGCAGAGTAACACATATATCACAGAAGTGGAAACTGTTTTTAAAATTTTCTTCTCTAGAGAGCTCAATCAAAATGAGAGCATAAGATGAGTAATATATATATATATTACTACATTAGCAGTAATAATTAAGCAAAATTAAAATATTTTTGTTTCTTTTTTAATTCAAATTTTTACCATATATAAGTAGTCATTTTGTTGATAAAATTTCATTTTAAAATTCATTGTATTTGCAAAGAATGAATTTCTATCTGCCTTGTCAAAATTTCTTTGTAAGTTAAAAAAACTTACAGCATTTATATTGAGTATTTTTGCACACATTGCCATAAATTAACCGTATTGAGAGAAATAAATTAATGGAATTATCTAAAGATAATCTGTTTTCTGAATCTGTATCAAATTATTTAAACAGAATAAAAAAAAGTAGCAAGTTTGCTGAATTTATTTTTATACTATTATTAATATCTTCTTCTTCATGTGCCCCATTCCTTTCTGGATGTAGGCGATCATGGACTTCTACTTGATTCTGTCTCTTACCACTCTCAACATTCTTCCTCTTGGTATCTCTCATAAATCCAGCTCTACTATCCATTTGCTCAGACCTATCAAGAAGGTCTCATGCTGCTTTCTCCTGTCTCTTTTTTGCTCTGTCCATCCTGTGAGTATTAAATTCTCCAGGCCCTCTTTCCTCATTACATGTCCCAGAAACCTCATCTATCTCTTCCTTATATTAAGTATGAGTTTTCTCTACATTTTCATTGTCAGTCATCAGGAGGGTAAGAAGAAGTAGAAAGTGACTTAGTAAGAGCAAGTCCAAAGTGAGCTTTATATCATGACTACAGAATTCAGCAAGTGTACATCAACTCCAATTATTTATCCATCCTGTGGAAAAGTTGATGGTCCTTCAAAGAAAAAGATTAGACCAAAAGAAACACTGAATAAACTAAAAAATAAATTCACAAGTATTTTCTCAGAGAAGTTGGGAAAATTTACAAAGTCAAAGGCATTTTTTTTAAATTAAAAAATAATGCAATTCTAGTTTTTAAGCCAAAAAGAAATATAATTTTTGCTGCATTTGAGTCTATTAACACTGAACTTGAGAGGTTAGAAAACCACAGAATTATTGTAAAAGTGAATTATTCAGAATGAGCCATGCTAGTGATTTATATTAGAAAAAAAAAAACAGGATTCATTTACGTGCAAATGTTTCAACTGAGTTGAATAACTGTCTCCTCACACATGTATATTCCCTACCAATTCCAGAATATATATTTGCCAAATTAAATGGTGGTAATTTTTTTTCAAAAATTGTCATGTCTGAGGTCTATCTTTAAATTGAAGTTGATGAGGAATGCCAGAAGTATTTGATTATTAATATACATATATCTATAAGTTTAAAAGATTACTCTTTGGTGTAAAAATAGCCCCAGGTATTCTTCAGTAAATAATGGATACTAAATTAGTTGGATGAGACAGTAGTTTCACTTACATAGATGATATACTTATTAAGAGTGTTACAAATAAAAAAATACAACATGTTAAAAGATTGGAAAGTATTTCGGAGACTACATGATTACAGGTTCAAAATCAGTGAACAAAAATGTCAATTCTTCATGGAAAAGATTTTGTGGTGCAGTGGATATCAGCTCGGAACAAGAAATCAGAGAGCTGAGTTCAAATTCTAGTTGAATTCATTGCATTCACTTACGTGCAAATACCCTTAGGAAAGGTATTAATCTGTCTCTTCCTTCCAGTTATGGGTTAAATAACAGGACAGATTGGGTTCTATAGCCTTGGCTGGCAACCAGTCTACTGCAGAAAGCAATGCCAACTTACTGCAGGATAATCTTCTGCCCAGTCAGTCATGTCTCTTTCAAGACAAGATGGCCCAAGCGTGTTTCACGTATGGCTTTTAACTGACTGAATCAACGAAAAAAAAGATCACCAGATCTCATTAGAACAAGTGCCATTTAAGAAATGCCTCATCCGACAAATTTGGTAACTCTACAACTTGGTTTAGAAAATAATTATGCTCCAGATATGTTCAAATTGTGAGCACCTCTGAATAATTTACTTATGCAGAATAGGTCAGTGGAATGTCAGAAAGATTTTGAAGTATTAAAAAATCTACTAACTTCAGAGGTATTACTGACACATTACAACCCACAGCAACAGAAAATAATAGTATCAGACGTGAGCAAAACAGCATAGAATCAGTAACAGGCAATAAATTTGGGGACAGTGAAAGTAGTGGCCTATGTTTCAAGAAAATGCTACCACCAAATTGAAAAGAAAGTGCTTGTCATAATTTTTTCTATAAAGAAATTTCCCAAGATGATATTAGGAAGAAAATGTGTACTGCGAACTGATATTCATTCATTATTAAGTACATTCAATTCTAAGAAAAGCATCCCAACTCATACTGCAAACAGACTACAACATTAAGCTAAGATTTTCTGAGCTATGATTTCAAGACTGATATTTCTATTATCTAAAACATTGTGCCCATCCACACTGATATCAAAATGTAAAGAAGATTTTGAAGATACTGTGATTGTTTCACAGAAATCTAAAACAAAATTAAAAGCCTTGTGTGTAACACTATTAAAGAATTGCCGGTCATGTTAGATGATATCATAATTTATTCAAAAACTGAAAAGGATATGTTTATTCAAAAAACTATGAATGACATTAAGTCAAAATAGACTAAAACTAAAATTAACCTCATAACAATAATACAGCCTTTTCTGTTTACCATGGAGTACTTTTGTACATGGAAAGAGTTGTAATTCCATTATCAATACAAAAACAGATTTTGAAACAATACCACATCAAACATCGGGGAATAGTAATGATGATGATCCTGATGAGAAGCTATGTTTATTGGCCAAAGTTGGACAAAGGTATTCAAAATACGGTTAGAAAATAAAATGGTTGTAACTCAGCAGTAAAATCACCACGTATAAATTATCAGACATGGCCAAGCACTGATAAATCATGGGGAAGACTTCATATGAACTTTGCTGGACAGTTAAGTGGTTTATATTATTTAATTATAGTTAAAAATTTCAGAAAATGGCCCAAAATATTAAAATGTAAACAACCTATTATTACAACATCCTTATGCAAACTTTTTACAAGGTTTGGAATACCTGACAATGTGGCATCTGATAATACAACTCAATCTACTTCTAGTGAGTCTCAAAATTTCCACAAAGACTAGACAGTTGAACACTTGACACATCCAATTTATCATCCAAGATTGAATGGTCAAGCTGAGCAGTTTGTTAATACCATAAAAAAAAACATTAAGAAAAAGCTAAAGGCCTGGAAGCTGAAGAAACAGCACTACAAGAATTTTTGAGTGGATACTGAATGACACCAAATACAAACGTCACCACAAATATGTTAGCTGCAGAGATCATGTTTGCTCAGAAAGTGACATCCATTTTCAATAAATTACTGCCTGAGAATAAAAAGAAAAGTAGAATAGTTCAAACTGTCAAATCATTTAAAATAAACAATAAAGTCTTCTTTAAAAGCTTTAAGGCATGAAGGAAAAATTATTCAATATATTGCTAGTATGATGTACATTGTTGAAGCTAGATGATTTCTAGAAGACATATAAATCAATTGAGACTAGATATGCACAGAATAAGAACCTAGTAAAATGTAATTCACTGATGGACGTATTTTACAATACTTTTGAAGTACCTATTCCTGAAATGAATACTAAAATGCAAGGGTAAGTAAAAGCATACTCTGAGTGAAACATTGGAAGTTGAACCATATCAGTACAATCATCTAAAGAAAGTGCATATGTAAAAAGTTGGTATTGAGGAGATTAATAGACTTCTTCAGAATATGACTTGCACTTGTCCAAATAGCATAAATACTGATGCTGATAGTCATCATCAGAAAGAGTAGAAAGTGAATTACTGATACCAAGCCTGGAGTGAGCTTTGTTTCCTGACTATAGAATTCAGCAAGACTAGGTCAACTCCAAGCAACAATATATTTCTTGACTGTGTTATCTTCATTCAATGCAAGAAAGATAACAAAATGCATTTTAATGTTATTCTTGTGATCAACTCTATGTAGTTATATCTGATCTAGTAAATTCAAGTGGACTTAGTGTAATGATAAATAAGAGATAGATATCATGCTGAAAAACGTTTTTTTAAAATTATTTTAATCAATTCACCCCAAATAAAGCAATAGGGCCACTAAGACAAGGTGCTACAGGGACTGAATGAGAGATAGAGAACTTCTGTTATAATTAATGTTTGTCTATTCACGGGATGTATATTTTGATAGTAAGGTGTAATTTGGATAAAATTTCTAAGATTCAATATATATTACTGAAAATGTTGCTTATGCAGAATTTATACAGAGGTTTAAAGAAACTAAAATAAAACAAGTAAAGACATTTAAATACCTGGGAAGCATTCTGACAGAGGATGGAAAATGTGACATTGATATCTAAAGACATATTGGCATGGCCAAGGACACATTTCACAAGCTAACCAGAGTATTGAGAGACATGAAAATCTCATTAGAAACAAAGAAAAGAGTGCTGAATTGCTATGTGATATCTGACCTTCTGTATGGCAGTGAATGTTGGACAATCTCTTCAAAGATGAAGAAGAGGCTTGTGGCAGCAGAAATGTGGTTTTACAGAAGAATGCTGAGGATACCATGGACTGAGCACATGAGCAATGATGAGGTATTGGAAAGGATGCAAATCAGAAAAAAATACATATTTAACATCAGGAAAAGACAGATGAGGTTCCTGGGATATGTCATAAGGAAGAAGGGCCTGGAGAATTTAATACTCTCAGGATGGATAGAAGAAAAGAGAGAGAGAGGGAAAACCAGCAAAAGACATATTTGATAGGCTTCAGTAATGGATGGCAGAGTGGTGTTTATGAGAGATACCTGGAAGAAAAATATCTAGAGTGACAAGAGGCATGGCTAAGTGGAAGTCCATGATTGCTTATGTCTCGAAGGGACATGGCACATGAAGAAAAAAGTTAACTTCTACAATAATTAATGTTATTCTCTTCACAGAATGCACATTTGGCTAGTAGTTAGGTCACAGTTGGATAAAATTTCTGAGATTCCATGTCTTATTGAAATTGTTGTTCATATAGAAATTTCAGAGAGGTAAGAAAACATCTATGACAACATTTCTCTGTTATAAATTAGGTGTTTGCTTAGTATGTTAAATGCAGTTTATGTCACTAATTCTGATAGCAACATACAAAAAATTTTGCATTCATCAATTTATCTCCCTTGGGGAAAACTTAACAAACAATTTCAAATCAGACATTGCTGTCTTGTATCTCTTTCATATTTGTTTTGAAGTGACAATTGGTTTTAATGCAATTAGTCAAAACAAATTTAAGACAAAACAAACACTAAGCTGATTATATAGAATCTGTGTCATCAATTTGCCATCAAAGAATATTTTATTACTGACTTTGGTTGAGTGGACACACTGGCATATATTGATTAATAGGGTCGAACACTTGAACTTCAAAATGAATAATAATATCACTCAATCAACTAACAAATATACTTCAACTTGTAGTTGCATCATTAAATTTTATCAGACAAAAATTAAATTTTAACTATAAAGAACAATTACAATATTTGCTTTTCATGTTACTTTAACTTTGGCAGGAATTTAAAACTGAGGAGAGCCATGATCAGCTATTCTGTAAAGAGGCAAGTCATATAAAAAAATGAATACAACACTGCGTATTAAAAAATTATTCAAATTAGATTTTCCTTATTTTACGAATAAATTTAAGACTTATTACAATAAATTCTATATAATAAAATATTTTAGAGATAAAAAATCTAGTCAAGTGAAAAAAGAAAAGAAATTAGAACTAGGGATCAAATTCTCTTTGCTAACCCTTTTTTAGACTGACATTACAACTCCAGCTCTCTTGACTGATAAAAAGGTCAGGGAACCTCTCAACTGCTAATACAAGATGGCTACTTATTGTCAGTGTCACTTTTCCTTTACCTCACTGCATATATAGATGTCAACATGTCACAAAGAGTTCTCACAATTATCTTCTGCCATTTTTTATTATGCCATAACCTTTAAGGATATAGCTGATCCTGGCTCATCAAAATCAACTTCTTGATATCTGAGGATTGCACAATTTATTCAGAAAGACAGTAATTTCATACTGCCCCCTTTATAGTCTCAATTACAGATTGTTCTTCTCCTAGACGGGCTGTCAATCAAGGCTAGAGAGCACAGTATAACCTTGCTATTTAACCAATATCTAATGGGAAAAATAAAAGATAAATTCATTCCTCACTCCAGGGAATTTACTTGAAAGTAAAATGTAACAGATAAAGCAGATATTTTAGCAATGCTATTTGTCATATTCGTAAGTTATGCTACCCACACAGCTTTTGCTATTCGAGCGGAAAAATATGTGTAAAGTTACAACTGTAAAGGTTCATAAGAACACAAAAATAAATCTCTTCTACATAAAATTATTATATACCTCAAGAGTTCATCATTTAATATCAGCAAATGGATGTGTGACATATTAAAATCATCACAGATCAATCAACTTCTCTTAGAAAAAACTTACTTATTAACTTTAAATTTGATTCAGACCATCAGGTGTGAGTTTCAAGTGAAACATGCATCTGCATGATATAACAGAAAAATATCTGACATTTCACAGCCATTGGATACAAGTGATAAAACTGCATTTTCATGGAGTCAATTTAATGTTTTAATAATCAAAGTTGAATTTCTGTCTTAAAAGTTATCATTATTTACATTATTTATATTATATTTACATTATTTATAACTAGGCCATTATCATTATTTACATTATTGATATTATATTTATATTATTTATATTTAGGCCATTATCATTATTTACATTATTGATATTATATTTATATTATTTATATTTAGACCATTATCATTATTTACATTATTGATATTATATTATGTTATTTATATTACATTTATATTGTTTATATTTAGGCCATTATCATTATTTACATTATTTATATTGTATTTATATTATTTATATTTAGGCCATTATCATTATTTACATTATTTATATTATATTTATATTGTTTATATTTAGGCCATTATCCTATTTACATTATTTATATTATATTTATATTGTTTATATTTAGGCCATTATCATTATTTACATTATAGATATTATATTTACATTATTTATATTTTGGACATTATTATTATTTACATTATTGATATTATATTTACATTATTTATATTTAGGCCATTATCATTATTTACATTATTGATATTATATTTATATTGTTTATATTTAGGCCATTATCATTATTTACATTATTTATATTATATTTATATTATTTATATTTAGGCCATTATCATTATTTACATTATTTATATTATATTTATATTATTTATATTTAGGCCATTATCATTATTTACATTATTTATATTATATTTATATTGTTTATATTTAGGCCATTATCATTATTTACATTATAGATATTATATTTACATTATTTATATTTTGGACATTATTATTATTTACATTATTGATATTATATTTATATTGTTTATATTTAGACCATTATCATTATTTACATTATTGATATTATATTTATATTATTTATATTATATTTATATTGTTTATATTTAGGCCATTATCATTATTTACATTATTTATATTATATTTATATAATTTATATTTAGGCCATTATCATTATTTATATTATTAATATTATATTAATATTATTTATATTTACGCCATTATCATTATTTACATTGTTGATATTATATTTATATTATTTATATTACATTTATATTGTTTATATTTAGGCCATTATCATTATTTACATTATTTATATTGTATTTATATTATTTATATTACATTTATATTGTTTATATTTAGGCCATTATCATTATTTACATTATTGATATTATATTTATATTATTTATATTACATTTATATTGTTTATATTTAGGCCATTATCATTATTTACATTATTGATATTATATTTATATAATTTATTTTAGGCCATTATCATTATTTAAATTATTTGTATTATATTTATATTATTTATATTTAGGCCATTATCATTATTTACATTATTGATATTATATTTATATTATTTATATTTAGACCATTAACATTATTTACATTATTGATATTATATTTATATTATTTATATTACATTTATATTGTTTATATGTAGGCCATTATCATTATTTACATTATTCATTTTATATTTATATTATATTATTTACATTACCTTATTTACATTATTTATATTTGGGCAATTATTTAATCCTTGTTGTCATTATCACAATGTTTCAGCCATTGTGCCTTTCAGTCTTCGTGAGGTGTATATCGATCTTTAAAAAATTTTCAATTGAACCCATTTTTATTTAATCCTTTGAAGTAAACTATTTGAGTTCTACTGCCCACGTCTAGGGACGTCATCTAATTCTTATTCTCTGTAAAGTGATATACACTGAGGGATGACCTGAGGGCACAATAGCCAAAATATGATAACAACAACAACAACGATGGGGATAATAGTCAGAATATAAATAATAAGCTGAAGATCTTTAGAAAGATATTGGATGGTGAAATGTTCTTAACAGCACTGACTAGACTGAAAAAAGTAAAATGGAATTTTAAAACCATGGAAGAGAATGTACTGAAGTCTTAACATTTGTCTGTAGGTGTCACAAAATGTAGACTGTGCATTCAATTTGCAAAAAAGCCATGCATAAAGCCAAGCAGGTAAAAATCAAGATTGGTTTGATCAAAAAACTAATTTACTAAATATGCATTTCTGGACAGACATAAAATTTGAAATAGTCTGGCACTGAGCTCAAAAGAAATCCAAAGCTGTTAATGAATCAAGTGAGAAATTAATGTTCCAGAAAATAATAAAAGTCCTTTATTTTCTTATTTCTAATTCGCTTTGTAAGTTTCATCAATGCTCCATGAGAGTAGAAAGGATGGTTAATTTACTAAGATACTGTTTTTTGGATTTTTTCATCAAAACAATTTTTGTTATCAATATTCTTTAAAAATTCTGTAACAAAAGTAGCCCTAATTGACTGATATTTTAGTCAACTCATTTCTTTTGTGTAGCAATAATTCTGCAAGGTATCATCAAGCCATTGTATCGTCTAAGAAGCTATTTTTTCACTCCAATTCATTAAATAAAATGACCAGCACTTTCAGAGATATTCTAATCACAGATGTTCTGATATGAGCAAGATAAGTGAAAGAATAGTTGAATGGTTATAAAGTTAGACTTCCTCTTTAAGTGCTGTGACCCTTCAGGACATAAGCTATCAAGGCTCTCCACAATTTCCTGTACTTTGTGCCTCTTAATAAATTTTGTCGTTGATGTTTCTTTTAAGCTTTGTTCCACCATTCATTTACTCAAGCTCATAAGTAGTTCATACATTTTTTTCTTGTGTCCTTGCTTGCTATCAATCTGTCCTATGAGTATAAAATTTTCCAAACCCTTTCACCTTATTGTGTCCCCAAGAAATTTCAAAAGCATAATTTGATTAAATTAAACTTTTGTTTTTAAATTTCCTGACTCAATAGGCACCCACTTTTGTTTCCCAAATATAGTGACCCTGCTGTGTTTATTTCACAGATAGGTCTGTGCTTAATCAAGAGAGGATGCTAAATCAAGCATCTATGTTAGGTATTTACTCAAAATTAAAATTTCTTGTACTTTCAGAATGTAAGCTCTCCAAAATGTTGTCTTTTTGTTATTTTTTCTAAACCTTGTTCCCTAATCCATTTACTCAAACTCATTAAGTAGGTAATGCATTGTATTCCTATGTCCCTTTTGCCTTCAGTGTGTCCTGTGAGTATCAAATTTCCCAAGCCATCTTTCCTCATTATGCTTTCTAGAAAACTCAATTGTCTCTTCCTAATGTTAAGTATAAGTTTCTTTTTTGTTTCCATTTTCTTGAAAACTTTGTAATTTCTCCCTTGTTCAGTCTATGATATCTTTGACATCTTTCTGTAGAACCACATTTTTGTTGCTTCAAGTCACTTCTTTACCTTAGAGGGAATTGTCTAGCATTCACTAGAGTTGACAAAGTAAATCTGGCAGCTGCCTTTGAAAAGGAATGCAAATCAGTAGTTAACTGGGGCAGGAAATGGCTTGTAAATTATAATGCTTCTAAAACAAAACTGCTTTTCATTTAACCCCCACTTTCTCTGCCTGCCATCCTGATGCTAGATTCATGAAGAGCAGCACACTGTACCTTCTTGGCCTCATGTTTTCAAATGACTTGAAGTGGGGCAACTATAGTGGACAAACAGCTGCATCTACTGCAAGAAAAGTTGGTTCACTGTGTCATGCCAGGAAATTTTTCTCATCAGAATCTATCATGCACAGATCACAAATCTGCTATTTATCCATACATTAAACATTGCTGCCATATCTGGTCTGGTGTCTTACTATTTATCTCAAAGTTTTTGATAAAATTCAAACAAGAATATGGAATGTGATTTATTCTGAGCAAGAATCTTGACTTGAATCACTTTCTCACCAACATGATGTTGCTTCCTTCTGTCTTTTCCCTTGTACTCTGACTACATGAATTCAAGCATGCTACTAGATTGGCAATTTAAGTCCCACCTATTTACTGTTGAAATAGCTAAATGCAACTTCCACTTCTACTCCAACAGTTTCTTTTCTCACACTTCTCACACATGGAACTCCCTTCCATTTACTTGTTTCTCTGATAACTACAATGTTCAAAAACTTAAATGCAAAGTTAACTGCCATTTTCTGTCTTCTTGAATCCTGTTAATCTTTTGTCTTTTCTTCAATTCTCCCTATACTCAGTCTTCTCTTTCACTTTCTCTTTATCTCCTCTGCATACTAGTGGCATTTTCGTTTTGCTTGAGGTGAAATGATTATATATATATTTTTTCTAAACTTATACTGTTAAATATAACAGACAATGAATGTCTAATCATGAGCCATTCTAAACGTCATATTTTGGCTTTAATATCAGTTGAAAATAAAGACAAAAATTCTCCAACATTTGGATAATTTTTTATTAATTTGGTTCTAAGCTTTCGGTTCACATGAGCATCTTCAGAGAGGTTATTAAGATGGTAACACAATAACATCCACCATCAGCGATGATTTTATTTTGTGTTGACATAAAGTAAAATTCCTGTGTATATATATATATACATATATATATATATATATATATACACACACACACACACACACACACACACACAGAGGAATCTCCTGATTAATGCACACTCGATTAGTGTGTTAAAAATTTTATATACCAAAATTTGATTAGTACCTCAGTTTAAATATATTAATTGAAAATTTTATTTTTTTTTAGTCATTGATGTACACATTAGCCATACTAAGCAAGGGATTCCTGTATACAGGAGGACTAAAATTATTGGTTCCCTGTATAACTCAATGTTTTTCTACCACAACATGCAGGGAATTGAGAAGTGTTTAATTACAACACCTAACAATTTCTTACTACTATAAACATTACATTTAGTCAACACACATACTTGGGTAGACATAACTTGTCCTTAATCAATGAGATTAATGTAATTGAAAGCTTTATTGAGAAAAATGTCACTTGTGGTATTCAAACAAAAGAAATATAGTCATAAATATTCTCTAACAAAAATATGCCACATTTTTAATTGCTTCTTTAACAGAAAATGTAATTAGGGTATTTTTTTTTTCACTAATTAAATTACATTGTTTGACTGATATCAGACTTGGTCAAATAACTTTAATCAACATTTGTCTTGCTAAAAATAATTACAACTGAGTAGTGAGTTCCATCCTCACTGAGTGTCACGTACTTTTAGCCCTGTGCCACCCACCCCTATGCTATACTTTAAAAATGACTATATTTAGCACTTCAGCATAGTGTAATGGTTAGCAAACCTGTCTTGTTTGCTTGATTATGACTGAATAGTAAGTTTAATCCTCATTAGGTGACCCCCTACTTTAAGACTTGTGCTGCATCTAAGCTATGCTTAAAAAATCACAAATATTCCTATTTCATTAGCTTTAATGAATCTCTTGTAAAATGTTAATATCTTCTTTTCTTTTTTTAATCATTTTACAGAAAGCAAGGCAATAAAGCCACTAAAATGCAAGGAGTTATTGAGTGTAAGAGAATATGAGAAAAAGAAAACATTATTAAGGAGAAAGAACAGTAAAAGAGTAAACAGGAAGACAGATGATATCTCCAAGCAAGGCAATAAAGCCACTAAGATGCAAAAAATTACTAAATGTGAAAGAATATGAGAAAAAGAAAACATTCTTAAGGGGAAAGAACAATAGAAGAGTAATGAAGAAGATAGATGATATCTCCAAGCAAGGCAATAAAGCCACTAAGATGCAAGAAATTACTGAGTATGAGAGAAGATGAGAAAAAAAAACATTATTCACCAGAGAGAATAATAACATAACAAGATAAGAAGATAATGATTGGTATTGCATGCAAGTGGGAAGAGAGTTCTACAAGTGAGAAATGTGAGAGACACTGTTAGAATAGAACTTATGATTACATCTAGCAATTTTAAATGTAAAATAATGTGACATTGCTGGCAATCTAGTATTGTGCTTAAGTTCATAAAGTAAAGATGCTATAGAGGAAAGGTCATCAGAAAATTTACTATGAAAGTATTTATAGAAAAGTCACATGGAAATGATGTTATGACAATAGAAAAGTGTCTGAAGCCAAGATTCCTGGTTAAGACCAATAACCTCGCAGATTCTTTTTTCTATTTCATCAAGACAGAACATTGCTTGTCATGGCGTAGGGCTTCCTAAACTGAACTCAACCTAGACAGAGGGTTTTCCCTGATGGAATCAATGTCCTATGTGCATTACTAAGGTAAGCTTTCAAGTTAGAGACATTGGCAAAGGTTAACCTAGACAGCTCCACCAAACCTACCAACTTATAAACTTCACCAGACTGCTCTTCAACTATTAAACATAGAGCAATAAATTTCAATTTGATTTTATGTCAAGAATGTTCAAAACCTCTTTCACAGTGCAAGAAAAAGAGGTCTGAAGCTTTCATGCTCACTTTTAAAAATTCGGAATTTGATCTGGCCAACAAAACCAGAAACGTTAACAGGGCAATGATTTTGTTTTATATTTCCCTGATTCAAAACAAAATCATGCTTAACTGCAGAGAATCCGTGTAGGAATCTCTATGTTTTTGAAAAAAATCACTTTCATTCTGTTTTTTTGTAAAATTTTCTAAAAAGAACTTATTTTTAATAATTCCTTTCTATATAAATTGATGTTTTCTATCATTAATAAGTAGAAGCATTTACACACATGCATATGAACACATATGAGGGAGAAATAGAGAGGGTGAAAAACTTTTGGCACAAGTTAAAAAGGATTCAAAAGTTCAAAACAGAATTGTGTTGCTTAGCAATTTGCTCATATTTTTAGAAAGATTTTTGAGAACTTTTAGCATCCCAATTAAAAGTTAAGGAGCAAATCCAAGATGGATATATATATATATATACACACACACACACACACACATATATATATATATATATATATATATATATATATATATCAGTATAACTGACTCACTCCTAAATTTATGTATCTATCTCATGCTCTATCCATATGTATATATATATATATATATATATATATATATATATATATATATATATATAACACATATATATATATAACACATATATATATATATACACATATATATACATACACACACACATATATATATATATCAGTATAACTGACTCACTCCTAAATTTATGTATCTATCTCACGCTCTATATATATATATATATATATATGGATAGAGCATTAGATAGATACATAAATTTAGGAGTGAGTCAGTTATACTGATAGAGATAAGAGACAAAGGGAGGGATGAATAAACTTTGATATAGGAAAGACTGAAATACATTAAGGAGAGACTTGAGATGGAGATAGATAGATAGATAGATAGATAGATAGATAGATAAGAAACTGAGATAGATTGATGAATAGATGAGAGTAGAGATAGATATTTATAGGAGAGACTGAGATAGATTTAGGAAAGAGAGATATATTGATATAAACAGAATGAGAGAGAGATGGATATAGGAGAGACTGAGATAGACAAAGAGAGATCAAAATAGATGTGTGTAGAATGAGAATATATTATGAATCAAAATATTTTTTTTTTCTAATATTACTTCTGAAAAATTGTCAATGTCATGCAACTTGATGCAGAGTGAAAAGAAAAGGGAGAGAAAAAAAGACAAGATGAAAAAACCAATGAGACGATGAGGTGATTGAGTGCAATTCATAACAATACTTAGAAGCACTGAATGAGTTATGACAATTGAAAATAAGAAAAGATCTTAGGAAGGGAGAAGATGCATTGATCCAATTCCTTTGAAAATAGAATGAACTGCAACTTGTAAATCTACAGAGACACAAAGCAGAGAAAAATAAAATGGAAAAATTTTGTGAAAATATTAAAATCAAATTCTTGTCTGTCACAAAATCAAGCTTGTTTCTTCAACTGCCATCAAAACTTGGAAACATATGATAATAGGCAGATGGGTCAGATATCATAGAAAGTTTATTTGACTTTAAGTAAAAAAACATTAGGTGGTTCATTTTACCATCTAACATCCAACAAACAGGAGTTTTTGCTCTGAGACCAGCTTTCATGTCGTGTAACATACTATTTCCTTTTTTTTTTAATCATTTCACTCCAAGCAAGCTGGTACTGCCACTGATGCACAGGGGGCTATATAAGAGTAAAAGCTTAGACAGGAGGAGAGTGAAGAGAAAGTCAAACCACTTACAGGGTGTGTCAGAGAAAGACCAAGACAAGGATGGGAACAGGTGTGAAGACAGTTGTGAAGGTAGAGAGAAAGGAAAAGGACAAGATGTATGGGGTGATATAGAAAGGACTAGAGTCAAGTGGATAAGAGATGAGTATTAACATTACATTTAAATTTCTGGAGATTGTAGCCATCAGGAAAGCAAGCATACAGAAGGGAGTTCCACAGGCGGGAAATGCAAGAAAAGAAGCTGCTGGAGTAGAATTGTCAGCTGCATTTGCTTGATCTAACAGTAAATGGGTGGGACCTTGTTGTCAGTCTGGTTGTATGAATAAATTCTTGTGGCAGGGGCACCAGTGACTTAAGTTTGTCGAAGCAGAAGCCATGAAAATATTTGTAGAAGAGACAGAGGGAAGCCACATCCCGCCGACGAGAAAGTGGCTGGAGCTTCATTTTTATGTGCTAAGTCAATCAAGAACAGGGACAATTATGGTTCTCGACACATTTCTATAAAAGGTTATTTTGAGTAACAAAATGTGGCTCAAAGTAACCTTTGACATTTGATGATGCCTTTTTGTCTCTGGTCAGTCATCCATTCATAAAAAGTCAAGTAAGTTACTCATTTTTTTCTCCTTGATTCTCTAGCCTTCAATGTCATGTAAGTGTTAAATGTTTTCAGCCCACTTTCCTCATGATGTAAGCGTAAATTTCCTTATTGTTCCTCTTTTCCTTAAGACTTCCTCGTGTTTTGTCACTGGTATTCTTTCACAAAATTGCATCTTTGCCATGTCAAAACTTCTTCAATCTTTGAGGAAAAATCCTCTGTCATCTAGGCAGACTGATATTACATAATAGTTCAATACACCTTTTTTTGTTTCCAATATTTTCTTATGTCTCTTGAAAACCTCTTTTGCTATTACTACGTACTTCTTGATTTTTATTCACAATCATGTGCTACTTTACCCACTAGATAGTTAAATTTCTACATTTAACATTACCCAGGACATAACCACCTCTTCTGTTGACAGCTATTCATTTTGTCTTCTTACAGTTAGTCCCTTTTTCTACCTTTCCATTACAATCTTGTCTAAGTTTTTGTTATCATTCCTTTTCAGTCAGCCACCAATATAGTGTCATCCATATATCTAAGTTTATTAAAGCTATATCAGGTCTTAATAAATCCTAGTAAATGTGTACCAGTGTTTTATGGCTTATGCAAAAGTATCTGATAAAGTATATCACAAAGAACAGTTTGAAGAGCCAGGTAACCTTGATATATTTAGAAAGGATATTAGAATAATCCAGAACCAATACTGGCAGCAAACAACCTGAATATGGATAGAAAATGAAGTCAGTCAATATACAAAAATAGAAAATGGGTGCAAGACAAGGATGTGTCTTCTCAGAGGACTTCTTCTATGTCCCCTGTCCCTTCAGGACGTAGGCGATCATGGCTTTCCACGTCTCCCCATCCCTGGTGGCTCTTAGCATGCCTTCTTCTGTTACACCATGCAACCCTTGTTCCATCATCCACCTGATTAGGTCCTTCAAATATGTTATCCACTGCTTTCCCCTGTCACTTTTTCTCTCTATCTGGCCTGTTAGTATCAGGTTCTCCAAGCCCTCTTTTCTCATTGCATGTCCCAAGAATTCTTTCATTCATTTCCAAAACCTCATCATTGCTCACATGCTGGATCCATGATATTTGCAGCATCTTTCTGTAGAATGACATTTCAGTTGCTTTAAGTTTTTCCTTCATCTTTGATTATATTGTCCAGCATTCACTGCCATATTGAAGAACTGACATCACACAGCAATCCAGAACTCTCTTCTTTGTTTCTAGCGAAATACTTTACTCAACTTCTGGAATGCTTTTTTGCCATACCAGTTCACCTTTGGATTTCTGTGTCACACTTTCCATCTTCTGTTATAACACTTCCATCTTCCATATTCCATCTTCTGTTATAACACTTCCATCTTCCATCTTCCATTTCTGTTATAACACTTCCATCTTCCATCTTCTGTTATAACACTTCCATCTTCCATCTTCCATCTTCTGTTATAACACTTCCATCTTCCATCTTCTGTTATAACACTTCCATCTTCCATCTTCCATCTTCTGTTATAACACTTCCATCTTCCATCTTCTGTTATAACACTTCCATCTTCCATCTTCTGTTATAACACTTCCATCTTCCATCTTCTGTTATAACACTTCCATCTTCCATCTTCTGTTATAACACTTCCATCTTCCATCTTCCATCTTCTGTTATAACACTTCCCAGCTATTTAAATTTTTATTCAACTTATAAAGTGAGGTGATTCTAACAGGATTCATTATTGCTCAACAATGTAAGATATGCAGATGACATAGTATTGTTAACAGATATAAAAAGCAAACTGCAGAAGTTATTGAACGACCAAATACCAATTGAAAGAAAACGTAATACATGGTTTGTCTATACTTCTGAAATGAGGTAGTATTTACACTATTTACATTATTTGGACTATTGACCTCATCTTTATTGCCATTTTTACAATATTTTTGCCATTGTATGCTCCGGCATTCTTCAAATGCTAGAAATTTTGAACCAAACACTTTATTTCAATCACATGAGTACATCATTCTCATTATCCCCACTGGGCTTGAGGAATGCCAATGATATAAGCCAGTGACTGAAATAAAGGGTTTGGTTTGAAATTCCTAGCACCTGAAGAAGACCAGAGCATACAATGGCCGAAACATTGTAAACATGGCAATAAAGATGAGGACAATAGTCTGAATAATGTAAATAGTGATAATTACATGATTGTGAGCAAAAGGAACAGTCTGACTTGCAAATTACAAATTGGAGAAGCCAGAATCAAACACATTCAAAAATTAAAATATTTGGGAAGTGTTTTAAGAGAAGATAAAAATTGGCAATCTTTAAATCTGAATATGCATTGGCACAGCAATCTACGCTTTCCAAAACCTAAGTATTAAAAAGCAGAAAAACTTTGTGAGATACAAAATAAAATACATGACTAAGAAGACCATGGGCTGAACATGTGAGCAACAACAAAGTTTTAGAGAAAATAGAAACGGACAAGAAGCTTAGAGCTGGAGTTTTGGTTAACGGCATATGTGGTGGGTTATTTAATGCCAAAAAAGTGGGGTTTTAAAGTATTTTTTTAATGTTCAGTTCTAGTGAGAAGGTTGATTTAGTCGGATTTTCATGAAAATTTTTTTTATTTTTATTTTAGAAACAGAAGATGTCTTCTAGTTTTGTATTCAAAAATGTATTGATGGTAATATTTTTTTCCTTCAAAAATTCATAATAGCAACAACTTTTCCTTTCTTTTCTTTCAAGAATGTCTTGTTGGTAATTTTTTTTTCAAAAATGTCTGGTTGGTAATATTTTTCCTTCAAAAATGTCTGGTTGGTAATTTTTTTTCAAAAATGTCTGGTTGGTAATTTTTTTCAAAAATGTCTGGTTGGTAATTTTTTTCAAAAATGTCTGGTTGGTATTATTTTTTTTTCAAAAATGTCTGGTTGGTAATTTTTTTTCAAAAAATGTCTGGTTGGTAATATCTTTCCTTCAAAAATGTATATTTTTTTCTATAAAAGTCTATTTTGTGTAAATGGATCTGAGTTTGAGTTTGAGTCTTGTTTAATGGCATATCAATGTCTGTGGGTCATTTAATGCCAAAAAGGTGAGGTTTTAAGGTAATTTTTTTAATGTTCAGTTATAGTGAGAACATTGATTAATTCAGATTTTAATGAAAATTTTGTTTTTATTCTTTTTTATTTTAAACTGAAAATGTCTTCTAATTTTGTATTAAAAAATGTTTTGCTGAGAATAATTTTTTTCTTCAAAAATATGTCATGGTTTTTTTGGAGGGTCAACTATTTGCCCATATTTTCTCCCCTAACAGGTGCTACTACTTCGGGTCAGGGTGGGTTTGAGAACAAAAGCAATTAAGAGATGGTTCCATGCTCCTCACAATCTCCCAATCAGAGGCATTGCTGCCAGATGCAGTTTACTGTCATGCCCAGGACCAGGAAGCTTAAAGAAAATGAAACAGACAGGAAGCTTATATTTGACAATTGAAAGAGATAGCTGAAATGTCTAGGGTACATAATGAAGAAAGAGGGCTTGTAAAAATGAATACTCACTGGACAAACTGACAGCAAGAGGGACAAAAAAAAACAATGCATAATCTACCTAGCAAATTTGAGTAAATGGATAGTAAAATAAAGTGGAGGAGAGATAACAAAAAAAAGAGACAAAATTTATTAAAACTGACAAGAAAAAAAGGACAGGAAATTGCGGAGAGTCATGAGCGCCAATATCCTGAAGAGATATGGCACATAGAAGAACAAGTAGAAGAAAAATAAAGTTTGTAGTAATTGATTGATTGATTCGTATATTTAAAGGCATATCAATGCCTTGTGGGCCATTTAATACACAGACTTATATTACTTGTGTCGAGAAATAGAAAGAAATCTACCCAATGAGCTTGTGTAAATGGATGGTAGAGTAGAGTTTAAAAGTGATAAATAAAAAGACAAAATTTACTGAGACCTTCAAAAGACAGAAAACTGTTGGTTGGTTGGTTCATTTAACCAGCATATCAACCTTCATTAGGTCATTTAATGCTGAAAATCATTTTGATTTGTTTTATTTAGTTTATTTGTTTTATTGCTTTTGTTTGTTTATATTTTTTCAAAAAATGGTTTTGTTGGTAAGATTTGTCATTCAAAAAAGATTTTGATAGTAACAATTTTCCTTCAAAGAAGGTTTTGTTGGTAACATTTTTCATTCAAAGAAGGTTTTGTTGGTAATATTTTTCATTCAAAAAATTTTGTTGGTAATGTTTTTCATTCAAAAACGGTTTTGTTGGTAATATCTTTCATTCAAAAACGGTTTTGTTGGTAATATTTTTCATTCAAAAACGGTTTTGTTGGTAATATTTTTCATTCAAAAAAGTTTTGTTGGTAAATACTTTCATAGCATTTTGACCCCAGTTTGGGGGTTAACTATTTACCCATGGCTGGGACCCTAACAGGTGCTACCACTCTGGGTCAGGGTGGACCTGGGAACAACAGCAATTAAGAGGTGGTTCCATGCTCCTCACAACCTCCAAATCAGAGGCCTTGCTGCCGGATGCAGTTTAAGATCATACCCAGGACCACAGAAAACTGTGGGGAACCATTATCACAAGCATCTTGAAAAGACATGGTATATAGGAGTAAGTGAAAGTTTCTCGTGTTTGTCATTGGAATGAGATTTAAAGATAGTAATTTTGTAGTTCTTATAAGTATAGTTTTTCTTCATAGTTTTGTAGGGTTTATTAGCATAGTTTTTTTCACATGGATACCTTTTCTATTATTTTTTGTGTATGCTGAAAAACTGTAGGAAATCTATGACCAAAATAATAATGTTGCTGTATAGAAAACAGTTTGTCTACTAAATTTACACATATGTGGACATATTTCAAGCTTAGTCAAAGTGATGAAATTTGTTCAGGAATATTTGATATTTTTGTTACATCAAATACAATTTTTTTTCTTTAAAACAAAAATATTTTTTTTTACTTTCATCTTCATGGATCTGGAAAAAAACAAACTTGTTTTATAATACTAACGTTTGTCACATTTTTTTCCCTTTTACGTTTCATGTGCTTTAGAGTTTTAGTAAATACATTGGTTGCTGGGGGATACAAAAAACTTTTCAAGCACTGATATGAAAAACACAACAAAAGTATTCACTTATGAAAATAACAAAAACAGCTTTGGAATTTTAGGATATGGAAATTTCTACTTAATATTTAAGAATTAATATATGAAAAAGTTTACCTGGTGGGTAAAACAGTAGTGAGTTGTCAGTTGAAAATCTTTATAAAAACTTTCAAATATTTCTTACCGATCACAATGCAGAGATTGACACTTTACACTCTTTCTATGTATATATTTCTAATTTTGGGAACATTTTTCTTTAACTGTTGGTTTTATAATATAGATTTGTAATAACTTATCTGTTTTTAATAATTGAATGTGATTATTTCATAATTTCTGTGTAATTTTTTTTTTTAACCATTTCACCCCGGGCAAGGCATAAATGCCACTGATGTGCAGGGCGGGGGGTGCTACATAACAGAAAGAAAATTAATTAGAAGAGAGAGAAGAGGATTACAAACCAATTAGAAAGAAGCAATAGAAAGATGAAAATGCAGGTGTGATGACAGTTGTAATGATCCTATAATGAGTTTTGTTTTACTTCTGACTGAAATACTAAAAAAAGGTTGATTCAAAGTATTCCTGCTATTCATCTTGAGATTCCCAACAAAATCCAAAGAAGAATATGTAGTATAATTAATCCTGATATGTTACCCTAACTTCAAACACTTTCCCACTAATGCGATGTGGCTTCTCTTTGTCTTTTCTACAAGAATTTTTATGGAAACTAACAGCTTTTTTTTAGATTGGCTTTAAGGTCCCACCCATTTACCACTGAAATAGTTAAATGTAAGTGTCTTTTCTACAGTAGAAGTTTCTTTTCTCGCACTTTCCATTTGTGGAATTCACTCTTGTTTGCTTTCTACCCAGTTTAAATGCCATATCAATTGCCATCTTTTATCTCCTTGATTTCTGTTCTTTTTTTATCCATTCTTTGATATCCCTCTTACCCTGTTTTTCTCTCAATGTAATCCCGTGCTTTGCTAGGAGTGAAATGATTATCTAAATCTAAATCTAATCTAATCTAATCTAAATCTATCTAAACTTATTTATAAATGGAACTTTGTCTCTGTGTGTGTCCATTACCTATAGACTCCAAAACGACCAAACCGATTTTCTTCAACATTTACACAGTTGTACTATAAGCATCTGCGAGTTTTCTTACCTAGGTTTTGTGTCAAATATTGAAAATCGATAATCAAAAAGATCAGATTATAGAAGGAGTGGTCCGATTTTAATCAAATTTGATACAATCATAGACAAAGACATAAGAAACAATATTCAGAAGTTTCAAGGTTACAGTTCTTACAATAGTGCAGAAAATCGATAATATATATATATAAAAGGCAAGATGTTTGTGTGTGTGTGTGTGTGTGTTTATCTGCCTGTATGTATTTTTCAGCCCTTTTATTTTAGTTTTTGCTTCAGGTTTGGCTCTAAGTAGGTATAATTGTAGTTCTTAGTCTCAGCCATCATACCATTTACTCAGAGGACTTATTTGGCCTTCAAAATTCAGTTTACGATGAAAAAAACTTATTTGATATCAATATCAGGAAATCAAAATTTAACTTACATCCATTCATTTTTCTTTTAGTCTACAGTTTCACTTTAACTGAAAACAACTATTGCTTTTTAGTCTTTCGTTCCAATGTCCAAAGAGGATCATGGATTAGTTTTAAAGCTTTCATTACACCTGAGCAACACCGGGCTATACTGCTAGTAAAATATTTTTGAGCAATCTGCAACATCTATGTGAATAGAGAGTGTGTTTAGCAAATACACAAACAAAATATAAAACTAAAAGCATTCATAAATTCATAATTTTTAAGTTAAAAACTTATGGATTAATAAATTATTACAACTTATATAAACTGTTCACTCTATTTATAATTGGAAAATTTGTATTCTTAAAGTTTGAAAGTTTGATGCATAAAGTAAGGTCAAATTCTTTGCAGCTGATCTCAGAAAATCTATAGTCTGTTGTTAACTGGAGCAAGAAATGGCTTGTTAATTTTTAACACCTCCAAAATGAACCTTTTTTGCTGATGCTATCCTCCAAGAGAGTGACTCATTGCACTTTCTCGAGCTAAGGTTTTCTGATAGCATCAAGTGGAAAAATTATATTGAACCATTTGCTCGGTCTGCTGATAGAAAAATAAGTCTACAGTGTTGTACGAAACAATTTTTTCTTGCCAGGATCTATCTTACTCATGTATAATTCAAAGAACTCATTGAATTATATAGTCTAGTGTTTCTGCTATGTATTTAGAAATTATTGATAAAATAAAATAAAATCTGCAATGTTATAGGCCCTGCTTCAGGTTCAGTTATTTTCCCACTGCTGTAATGTAGCTTCCATTTCCTTTTTCTATAAATATTTTTATGGTAATTCTTCAGGCAAGCTTGATAATTATTCATAATTCAAAATTCTTTATTTCAATAAAAATGTAAAAATTAAAAAGAGAAATAAACAAATGATAATTTTTCAAAATACAACTACTGTTAATAAAATCATTTAGTAATAAAAAAAATTCTTATAACCTTAAGTTATATGATAATGCATACAAACAGTCAATTACTGAATTACTTGTTGAAGGATGGCACAATTTTTTAAAGTTTTTTATTTACATTGTGGCATTTCTTGATGCTCTTGATATTTTGGCAACCTGCTTTTACTTCTGCAATATGAATTTCTTGAAAGCCCTGTTCTCTTTTAAGAGCAACTAAGAATTTCTACATTATAAGATGATGGGGGGTGACACTTGCTGCAAAAAGGTCCTATGCCATCCTTCAAGGGCATTTATTAGTTTTAGTTTAAATCAGCATTGACTGCCTCAAAGCAAAACCAAACAGGTATTTCATATAATTATCATTTAATATAATTGACTTTCCAGTTAATTTTCCTTCAAACAGTTAACAATTCTTTGGTTATTTGTCAATTGTTATCTAGCTCTTAGCTGTCAGTGAAGTTGTGAAGCACTCTACACCCTCGTCAGGTTGATGACTGAAGTTCTCAAGTGATAGTTCACCATATTTATAGCAAAATTGGTGTTAAAAAATTAGTGTTAAAAATTGGTATTAGAAAATTGTCAAGAGAGGGAGGGGGATTGTCTATATAAATTTATTCATCTATTATATATATATATATATATATTACAATAGTTATATACATAAATCCCCCCACCCCGGTGTATTTTGCTATAAAAAACGGTGAACTATCACTTGAGAACTTCAGTCATCAACCTGATGAGGGCGTAGAGCATCAAAAATACATTCACAACTTCACTGACAGCTAAGGGCTCAAAAACAATTAACCTTATAATTCAACAATGCTGCTCAAAAAGAATATGAATACATTGAAAAAAAAATACAGTTTGAATAAACATTTTTCAAATAATTGTTTCTGAACAATTCTTTTTAATACGAGATGTTGAATAAGTCAGGTGAGAAGACACATCATTGTCTTACACACCTTTCTATTTTTATACATTTACTGAACATATTTTCTATAAATGTTCAGATAGTTCATTGCCAGTATTTGAATATACTAATATTCATTTCAAATATGTCCAGGTTACCGAGCAGTTCCAACATCTCTTTGTGGCATTCTTCATCAAATGCTTTTT
The DNA here is from genome assembly GCA_037127315.1 of Ascarosepion bandense. Classification (NCBI taxonomy): domain Eukaryota; kingdom Metazoa; phylum Mollusca; class Cephalopoda; order Sepiida; family Sepiidae; genus Ascarosepion; species Ascarosepion bandense. The sequence continues at coordinate 970,997 of JBBBDQ010001822.1, read as the reverse complement.
ACATAATTTATAAAACACTGGTACACATTTAAAAAGATTTATCAGGAACTGATTTAGTCTTAATAAAAGTAGATATGTAGATGACAGTATGTTGATGGCGGACTGAAAAAGAATGGTAACAAAACACTTAAGATAGTAATAGAAAGCAAGAAGAAAGGAGTATTATCTCTTACCTTTAAGAAGATAGAATGAATGGCTGTTAGCAAAAGAGGTGGCTATATATTGGGGAATGTAAAGATCAAGCAGATGCAGATATTTAACTATCTGGGTGGTAAAGTAGCACATGATGGAAAATATTGAATAGAAATCAAGAAGTATGTAGTAATAACAAAAGATGTTTTCAAGAAACTAAGCATAGTATGTATTGTTGTTGGAAACAAAAGCAGAGTATTGAACTATTACTTATTACCAGTCTTCCTAGCTGACAGTGTATGTTTCCTCAAAGATTGAAGAAGTCTTGAAGTGGCAAAGATGCAGTTCAAGCAAAGAATGTGAAGAATATTATCAAGAGAACATGTTAGCTATGAGGAAATTTTAAGAAAAAAGGGGACAAAAAGAAAACTTACTCTTACAATTTTATTACATACTCCAATCATAAGAATTATCTTAAATCTCCACTATTTACATTGTTTGGACTATTGTCACCATCTTTATTGTCATGCTTACTACATTTTGGCCATTATACACTCTGATTTTCTTTGGGTGCTAGGAATTTTGAACTAAACCCTTTATTATGATCACTGTGGTATATAATTCTCATTCCATGTGCGATGTCACTTCTGGTAGCCATGTAGTTATCTTCCTTTAACTTAACTCTTCTAAGTTATTTGTTCACTACTGCTGTAGCCTGGTACTGAACTCACAACTCTTTTGGGTCAAGTCAATGGAACTAACCAACATCTATATCCACTGCACCATGTGTTCTCAATAATCCAATGAATACAGATGTTAGTCACTAGAACTAACCAACAACTATATCCACTGAGCATGACCTAGTGGATATAGATGTTGGTTGATCCAGTGACTTGACCCAAACAGTTGTGAATTCAATAGCTGGCTATAGCAGTAGTGAACAAATAACTTATAGAGTTAAGTTAAAAGGAGATAATTACATGACTACCAGAAGTGGAATGAGAATTATATACCACAGTGATCATAATAAAGGGTTCAGTTCAAAATTCTTATCACCTGAAGAAGGCTGGAGCATACAACAACCGAAACATTGTAAACATGGCAATAACGATGAGGACAATAGCCTGAACAATGTAAATAGTGTAAATACTACTTCATCTCAGAAGTATGGACAAACATTTTAAATCTCATTCCAATAACAAAAACTACACAACTATTTGTCTATACTTCTGAGATGAGGTACTATTTACATTATATTGTTTGGACTGTTGTCCTCATCTTTTTTGTCAGATTCACGTTTTGGCTATTGTACATTCTAGCCTTCTGCAGGTGAACAGAATTCAAAACAGAACCCTTTATTTCGATCAGTGGGGTATATTGTTCTTATTTCATGAGCCATGCCACTTCCACATGTCTTAGTTATCTCCCTTTAACTCAACTCTCTAATTTATTTGTTTACCACTGCTGTAGCCAGGTACTGAACTCACAACTCTTTGGGTCAAGGACACATGGCCCAGTGGATAAAAGTATTAGTTAGATACACTGATTGCCAAAACATCATGAATATGACAATAATAATGATGACAACAGTCAGAACAATGTAAATACTGTAACTACACAATTACTATCTTAAACCGTTCAATAGCAAATGCTCAAAACTATTATTTTAAATGACTTATGCTTTTCCCTTCACATTTTGCTTTTATCATCGAAAGCTGAAACCTGTCTATCTGAACATACAGATGCTAAGCTTAAAACTTACATGCAATAAAATCATTGTTCATATATTTCTGATTCCTAGTTAGCACTTTATATCCCCTGTTGGTTTTGATATGCCAGAAAATCATATATATTTCATTTGGCCATCTTGTGAACCAGTGACCTTCCTCTGATATTCTTTTCCCTAATCCCCAAGGTTTACATTTTTTCTTTATGCATTTCATTTATACTAACCAAGTAGCTGGAGACTTTTCTTGCTAAAACACCAGGCTTTTTTTCCACTCTGATAATAAATTCGTATTCTGCATTTATTTCTTTGCTCAGAATAACCAAACGAATTCTGCAGAAACAACAAGTATTTTTTTGTTTTTGATCCCTCACCAAATAACAGAACTTTGATGAAAAACCCAGGTAGGTATCATCTGGGAATAACATTTGATGATCCCAAAGCCATCTTCTATATTTTCTTATTTGTTTGATTCTATTCTTTTTTACTCAGCAGAATACATTTTCGTTTCTTATATTTCAAGGTGCCTCTTTGAATAAAAACCTGTTGGTCGGTCAGTTCCAGTATTAGGTAGTGTTAACATTGGTTGATCTCCAAATCAGACAAAACTGAAATGTTTTTACAAACAACTTCCAGAAATATTAAACCAATGGAAGAGTTATTTTATTTTTCTTGTATGGATTGGAAATAATGAGATACCGTTAAACTGAACCCTAAAGATAATCAATAAAAGAAAGATGCAAAATGAATTCTGTTCATACAAGTCTTAAGAAGTCTTATGTAAACTCAAAAGAAAAAATACATGAGATATTTATGAGAAAGATGAAAAAAAGAAAATCCATCAGAAAGATGAAACAAAAGAAAAAATATAGAAAATTATCAAGGAAGGAAGAAGATTGGGGAAAATGTATTTGAGGAGAAAGCAAAGAAATGAAAAATGGGAACATTGGAAAGTAGAAATTAATGCAAGTAGAAAAACGCTGAGAAGAAGGAAGAGAAAATGAAGGAGAGATGATAAAAGTGAAAATTTATCAAGAAAGAGAAATGAAAAAACAAATCAACCAAAAAGATGCTGTAATTATAAAGATCTGAATAAGAATTAAAAATGAATCCAATGAGATATTTTATCATCTCACAAGTCTACAGTTTTTATTCTTACTAACAGTTCTGCAATAATCTGTTAAACAAGTGTAACTTCTTTTCAGTCATTTAGAGTTTTGAGTTTCGTTTAACAGCATATCAATCTCTGTGGGTCATTTAATGCCAGAAAGGTGGGGTTTTAAGTTAATTTTTTTAAAGTTTGGTTATAGTGAAAAGTTTGATTCAGTCAGATTTTAATGAAAATGTTTTTGTTTTTATTCTTTTCTATTTTACAAAACTGAAAATGTCTTCTAGTTTTGTATTCAAAAATGTTTTACTGAGAATACTTTTTTCCTTCAAAAATGTGTTATCGTAATAATTTTTCTTCAAAAATGTATTGTTGATAATATCTTTCCTTCAAAAGTGTACATTTTTCTATAAAAGTATATTTTTATGTATATATTTCTATAAAAGTGTATTTTTATACTTTCACACTGTTTTGACCCCAGTTTGGTTGGTTAGCTATTTGCCCATAACTGGGACCCTAACAGGCACTAACACTCTGGGTCAGGGTGGATTTGAGAACAACAGCAATTAAGAGGTGGTTCCATGCTTCTCACAACCTCTCAATTAGAGGCCTTGCTGCTGGATGCAGTTTACCATCATGCTCAGGACCACAATCATTTTGAAGTATTGTTATTTACTGATGATAAATGTCCTGGGTACGACAATAAACTACATCTGGCAGGAAGGCCTCTGATCAGGTTTTAAGGAATGTAGAACTACCTCTTAATTGGTGTTGTCCCCAGGTCTACCCTGACCTGAGGTGGTAGTACTGGTTAGGGTCCTAGCTATGGGAAAATAGTTAACTCCCAAACTGGGGTCATAGAAGAGGAAAAGAAGAGTTAGGCTGGGTAAAAGCCTTTAGCTTTGGAAAGCAACTTGTCTAAGAAAAGGAAATCTTTGAAATAAAAACCTTTACACCTACTCTGGGTAGGCTGAACTCTCTAACTTTGGTAGGTAATCTTCCTAGAAATGGTGTCTCTTTAAATTTCAGTCTTCTAAACTGGTTAGTAAAACTGTAAAACTCGCTCCAATATTTCATCACATAGTCATCAAGAAAACCCTGTCCAACCCATGCTAGAACGAAAATGGACATTAAACAATGATGATGCTGATGATGAAATCAGAATGCTTTGCTTGGAAATTATCTTCAAAATTAACTCTAAACACTTCAGAAGTATCTTTACCTGATTTTCCATCTAAGACAAACCTTTACTTTGTATAACTCCAGCCAGAATTTCTGCTATCATCTCCAAACAGGATCCCCACAAGGTATGTGGGCTAGACAGTATCCCAAAATTGTCCTAATAAAATGTGCTCTTTAACTGGCTCCTGTTCTCTTACTATTCTGCAACAAATGCTTTGTTGCTTCTTGCTTTGCAGCTTCTTGGAAATCATCTTCTGGAGTTCCCGTCTGTAAGAAATTTGGTAAACCTGATTCTGCAAATTATTATACTATTATATATACTTTTTTTAAAGACATGATAGAGATGCCCAACAACCTTGACATTTTTGAAAAAACTGTTAGGATAATCAAGAATATATATTGGCAGCAAACTGCTTGTGTACAAATAGGAAATGAATTCAGCAGATATACAAAAATAAAAAAGAGAGTAAGACATGGATATGTTTTCTCACCAGATCTTTTCAACCTGTACAGTGAAGCAATTATAAGAGAAATAAAAACCTTACAGGGATTTGTCATTAGTGGCCAAAATCTCAATAATATAAGATACATGGATGACACAGTGCTGATAGCAAACAGGGAAAGAAAAATGCAGGACCATCTACAGATGGTAGCAAAAGAAAGTGAGAAGAAAGAACGGAGCATAAACCTCAAGAAAACTGAATGTATGGTCATCAGCAAAAAGAGGAGCCCAATATGCCAACTGCAAATTGGAAAATCTAAAATAAAACAAGTAAAAAATTCAAATACCTGGGAAGTGTTTTGACAGAAAATGGAAAGTGTGACATGGAAATTCAAATACGCATTGGCATGGCCAAAGATTCATTTCAGAATTTAACCAAAGAACTGAAAGACAGAAAAATCTCATTACAAACAATAAAAAGAGTTCTGCCTTGCCATGTGATATCTGTCCTTCTGTATGATATATTTTAAAAAAGGAAACAGGAGGAAAGAATAGAGACAACATATTATATATCTCTGTTAAAAATTTAACCAAAAAAAAACAAAAAAAATTTAGAAAAAAAATTTGCTTTAAAATAATAATAATAATAATAATAATAATAATATGATTAGACTGTTGTAGAGGGTTTGAAATTTACTAATAGAAGTAAAATAAAAATAAAACTGGGATAATATTATAATAAATCAAAATAAGAAATGGGCAATTAATATATATTAAAAAATATAAGTATACATGCACACATGCATACACATATTCATATGCACATAGACACACATGTATGAATATATATATATGTAGTATATAAATTCATATGTCCATTTAGAGAATGTATCTCTAACAACCTCAATAATATCTACATCGGCCACACCACAAATTCTCTCTCACGGCGTCTGACGTTGCACTTAAATAAAAATTCAAATATATTCCGTCATTTAGAACAACACGGTTATCAACGCACACTTCTGAGAAAAACGCTTGTTGATAACACGTACATACTCAAAAAAGAAAATAATAAGCAGAAACTAAAAATCCTCAAAGCACTCTACATTAAACAATTTAAACCTGGTTTGAATACAATCAATTTCAATATTTCCAATAACGTACTCAAATGTCTGTAATCAGACCAGGGACCACAACACCACTATTTTGTCACTGTCTTCGGCCATCCGCCACGGTAGGGATGGACTTATATTTTCAATTCAGTTATCTTTATTGTTAATAGCTTAAATGTTCTATGTTTACTGTGTGTTAATATTTACTCTTTGATAATGGCTTATGTGAGCCGAAAGCTTAGACCCGATAAAAAATTCAACAAATACTGTGATTTTTTGTTGTCTTTCAACGACATCACCATCAAGTATATCAGACGGTATGAATGGATCCTACACAAAATTAATAGACAAAACTTGTCTATATTATTCAATGAAACCTGCATATATATATATATATATATATATATATATATATATGTGTGTGTACTGAATGTTTTTTCATGTCTTATTTCTTCATTAACTTACCCCTGTCTACCCCATTTTTATTTTCCTTCACCACTTCTTTTACTTTTCCCCACCACTTCTCATTCCTATTCTTATTTTGACTCTTTATTCTTTAATATGTCTGAACGACAAATTTTAAATAATTTTTTTTCTTTCTTAAACCCCCTCACCTTATATTTTTACTTCCTGTGTATGGATATGTTTTGGGGCTCCTTCCGGTGTATGAATTTTTGTAACATATTTGAATTAATAATTTTTTTTTTTGATCATTGCTGATGAAGCAAGAGTTTTCTCACTGTAATAGCTATTGAATGAAATGTAAGTTTTGAAATTTATTGATATAGTATACATGTTTGGCTCTGTAAAATTGACAATACTATTTACATCAATCCCTCCACCTCAATTATTTTAATATTCATAAAATTAATATTACTAGGATTTGGTTTTGGAGATTTTATCTATATATATACTTCCTTTTTTGGATTAAAATAAAAAATATATATATATATATATATATATATATATATATATATATATATACACATACAAGTAAGTAGCTAACCTAGAGCCAACGAACCTACCTAGGTTTCACCTAATGGATCATCAGGGCAAGTTGGATCGTGAGAGCCAACTTGCCCTGATGATCCATTAGGTGAGGTGAAACCTAGGTAGGTTCGTTGGCTCTAGGTTAGCTACTTCCTTATTTATTTGCTCTGCTATTGTATTGAGCACTTTACGTGTTAGGTTCCTTGTCTCAGGGTTTTTTTCTATCGACTAGTACTTTGACTAAAGTTCAAGTGCTTAGTTCGTTTCTTTTTTGTTTCCATTATTTTCCCCTCCGCATTTATACTCAGGGGGTTTTTCAAGGCGTGTTTAAAGATAAATTTACAATTATATATATATATATATATATATATATATATATATATATATATCATCAATATTTCTTTTAAAATTGGAGAGTCATGGATATTTTTTATTTAATATTTGTGAATTACCATAACTTCTTGTGAAAATCATGAAGTTGTTTTCCATTGCCTTCAACATAGTTTGAATATTGAATATTGTCTTTCTCAAATGATCAACACTCAAGGCTCAAGAATCCATTCAGCACTGCTATTTTATTCAAAGTAGAGATTTAAAAAAATGTCTGCTTTGTCCAAAGTAATTATCTTGAAGTCTACACTGTGTCAAGTGGAATTTGCACTTTGGCTTCTCAATTCTACTTTTTTATGCTTGTAACCATCAGACAGTATCAACTAATGCATAATATCTGGCACCTTTTTAAAATTTCATTTTATATAAATATCATGCTTACATATTATACAAACAATAAACAAATATTATAGTGAAATATTTTTATCCAAAATTCAAAGTAATTGACTTTTTTTGACAAAAGGTCATATTTTCCTACAAACCTCATCAGAAAATGAGACAAAACATTTCATGAAATATGCGTAACTTCAATCTCTCTAAATCTCTTTACCCACTTGCTTTGACCCACAAGCAAGACATTGCAAGGAAAAGCCATAAAAATTACAAGTAGCATTTATAAAGCATCATGTCGTTCAAATCAGATACTAACCAAGATTTGCTGATGGCACAGAAATGGTAAAAGAATAAAACCTCTCAGAGAAATTCTTATAAAAAGTATCTGATCACATTTAAGAATGTAAGATTTACGGAAACAAAAACATTGTATTAGGGAATACATGTACAATTATTTATCATTGTTCCAACTTTATATGCTAGAGGTCTAGAACCAGTGTTATAGTGAAGTTTGTTACTAATATGTCTCAGGCATATACAATGAGCATATTACTTAAGAAGGACAACATAAATACTTAGAAGAACAAGAGAATGGCTAATCATGTTGTTCAAACATTCAGCTTTAGTCAAATGAAACCTACTTCGTTCTTTCTCCTTTTCTCTCTTTCTCTACACTGATGTGGCAAAAGTCAGAAAATAGCAGTATGAAAAGGTAATGGAAGTTGGCACCATCATAACTTCACCTCATGTAAATGCCCAAACTTATATCACTTGTGTTGAAGAACAGAAAGAAACCATGCATAAACTACCTAATGAGCTTGTGTAAATGGATGCTGGAATAGGGTTCAGGAAAGTTAAAAAAAAAACAAAACATACTGAGGTACAAAAGACAGAAGATTGTGGAGAGCTATGACTTCTATCCACCTGAAGCACATAGAAGAAGTCAGTCCATGTCACCTGAAAAGGTAAATAATTAGATTATTATTTACACTATTTTTATTTTGACAACTGTTTCCATTTGTGTTATTACAATGTTTCAGCCATTCTGTCCTCAGAACATCATCAGTGCTGAAAATGCTAGCTGTAACCACAGGCTCTATGCTCATAGTTTCTTCTCTTACATTTATTGCTTGTAAAACACTCTTTTTGACTTCTTGCTTTCCTATCAACTATGATCATCAAAGGATACATGACTCAGTTGATAAAAGCATTAATTAGATTCAGCAACTTGACCCAAAGAGTTCTGAGTTCAATACTTGGCTAAAGCAGTGATGAACAAAAAACTTAGAAAGTTGAGTTAAATGGAGATAACTAAGACATCTGGAAGTGGCATGACTCATGGAACAAAAACAATCTACCCCATTTTCATTTCAAAATTCTAATCACCTGAAAAAGGTTGGAACATACAACAGCTGAAATGTTATAAATATGGCAACAAAGATGAAGACAACAGTCTGGAAAATGTAAATAATTACAATATCACAAATACGGACAAAGATTGTTAAAAATTTAAATACTGTGTCAATCATCATCTCTGATCTCCTTGACTCCTCTTCTGTTATTGTCCCATGTTTTTTTTACACTCAAAAACTCCTTACATTTATTAGCTTTCTTGGAGCTGAATGTTAAAAAAAAACTTATTTGAAATCTACTTTACTGAAATATATTAAAACTTTTATTAATACTGTTTATTTTCTTTGGCAATTGTTTTTAATAAACTAAATATTAAGCGGGGATGTGCGTTGTGGTGCAGTGGATATCAACTCGAAACGACAAATCGGAGAGGTGAGTTCGAATTCCAGTTGAATTCTTTGTATTCACTTACATACAGATACCCTTGGGAAAGGTATTAATCCCTATGGGTTAAATAACAGGACAGATTGGGTTCTGTAGCCTTGGTCGGCAACCAGTCTACCACAGAAAGCAATGGCAACCTACTGCAGGATAATCTTCTGCCCAGTCAGTCATGTCTCTTTTGAGACATGATTGCCCAAGCCTGTATCACGTATGGCACTTAACTGACTGACTAAGCCCAAGCAGAATGTTCTTGCATATTTCAAGGTTCAGATTTGATCTAAACAATGATGTTGCTTCTAAATTACCAAAAATGGCTTAGCTCTGTTTTGAAATGTTTGATACATCTGGTCATATTTTAGTTACTGGGTGAGGCTGAGAAATTTTCAGCACTGTATTGCAAATGCTGCTTCACTGATGAAGTTAAAATCATATGCAAATAATGACAAGAGAACCAGAATTTTAGATAACTAACAATTATGTAAATGCACATTTTTATTACAGCCATATAAACTTTGTAGAACTTTGCTGGCAGGTGAAAATTTTCCCTTCCCATTTTGCAAATATTCTATATTGAAACAAAAAAGAAATGACTCTTCAAGAATGTCATCTGATCAGAAAGAGAAACAGAAACTGAGCTTATATATATATATATATATATATATATATATATATATATATATATAGGAAAAACTACTAAAAAGTTGTAAGTTAAAATATATTTTTTTACAGTATTTATTTATTTCTATTATATATATATATTTGATATTTCAGACTGGCCTTGGCCTTTCATCAGAAACAATATAACTATATATATATATATATATATATATATATATATATATATATATACACACACAAGTATAGGATAAGTATAGATGGAATAAAATTCCATTTTTTAAAACCACTATTTTTAAAAAACTGCTCAATATAAAGTAGAGTGAACAATATTTAAAATTTATGACATAAGTATGTCATAATATCACTACAAAAGTAGCTATTTTTTTTTTAATACTTCTTGTGTCTTATCAAGTGATGATGCTGATTTTGGGTTGAAATCAGGAGATATAGGATTGGACTAAAATAAATCATGGAATGAGTGATTGAAAGAAAATATATATGAGTGGAAAAGAAGTACTAGAGGCTAATGATAGCAAGTCCCAACAAACATACATATGGTTTACAGAAAGTAGGTTTGAAGGACTTTATATACAGAGCATCCAGTACTTTTAAGTGAAATACAGTGTGACCAGGATACAACTATGAACTAGTCTACACTGAAATCAGCAGCACATTTTTTGTTATTTAAAAGGTGCTCACATATAGAGGAACTATAGGTATTTGAGACAGGTTCATTCGAAGCCAAGGTACGGTCTCTGATCTTACTTGGAACGTGTTGCTTAATCTTCATATCAAAATGCTGAGTAGTTCTTCCTATGTAGTTGGCTCCACAACCACAATTATATTTATAAATCACAGAATTTATTTGATGAGGGAGAGAACATCCTTGCGACCAAAACAAAAAATAGGCCTAGTACAAAACACTACATGAACCTCCACTGACCAAAACAAGCACAAACATTAGATGAAATATGTCTAGTCAAGCTTTCACAGCCACCTCCAATATAGAAAGATATATATATAAAATGTATATATATATATATGTGTGTGTGTGTGTGTGTGTGTGTGTGTGTGTGCATGTCTTATTATCAAAATAAATTTCTTTTTTTTCTCTGAGTACTATCCAAATTTATGGGATTAAAAGGTATTGTTTACTTCATGAGTTCAGTAAACACACACAAATAGAAAGGTGCCAAAGATAAGGGTGAATCTACCCACTAAACTTTCTCACCTTTTACAGTCAGGCAATCCTGAGACAAGGAAAAGTTCTACCTGGATTCATTATTAGCAACTACAAACTTAAGAAAATAACATATGCAGATAACACAGTGTCGATAAAAGATATAAATGAAAAATGTGGCACTTAAATTCAAAGGCACATTAGAATAAGGCAAGATGCCTTCCAAAAGCATAGCAAAGTATTAAGAGATAGGAAAAATTCATTATTAAGTAATAAACTCATGAGTAATATTGGTGTTGATAGCAGATATAGAAAGAAAACTGCTGGAACTCCCACTATTGGGAAGAAAGAATTAACCATTAAGTATAAGAAAGCAGAATATATGATTGTCACTAAACAGAACAGGCAAAAATTTAAATATCTGACAAGTGTTTACACAAAGAAAGAAAAATGTGATATGAAAATCTACAGACATACTTGGATAGTGAAAGATGTTTTCAAAAAACTAAGCAAAGTATTAATAAATAGTAAAATTTTATTGGAAACAAATGAAAGAGTGCTGAAATGCTATATAATATGAGTCTGCCTATATGACAGTCACTACAGAATAATTTTCTCACAGATAACTTGAGGAAACAGAAATGTGATTCCACAGAAGGTTGCTGGGAATACCATGGATTGAACATGTAAGTAATGAGGAAGTATTAGAGAAAATTGAAAACAAAGGAACTAAACATCAGTCAGTCATACGTGATACACACTTGGGTGATCATGTCTCGGAAGAGACATGACTGACTGGGCAGAGGATTATCCCGCAGTAGGTTGTCACTGATTTCTGTGGTAGACTGGTTGCCAACCAAGGCTATAGAACCCAATCTGTCCTACTATTTAACCCATAACTGGAAGAAAGAGACAGATTAATACCTTTCCCAAGGGTATTTGCACGTAAGTGAATGCAATGAATTCAGCTGGAATTTGAACTCAGCTCCCCGGTTTCTCGTTCCGAGCCAATATCCACTGCACCACAATGCACATATAATAAAAAAAAACATTAGAAATTTCTAGATCAACTAATAAGGAAAAATGGCTTGATGAATCTGCCAATGACAGGAAGCATTGAAAGCTAGAGCAGCAGATAAAAGCAGTGAATAATGTACCTAATGAACTTGTGTAAATGGATGGAAGAACAGGGATTAGAAGTGATAGCATAAAGTCAAATCCTTGTAAGATAAACCAAAGAGAGACAATTATGGATTCATGATAACTCACGTCCAAAGAGACTGAAGCTATAGGGAGATGGTTAATGTTTCTTTTAATTCAGCCTTGTGTCATACATAACTGAACTCCCTACAGCTTACAAGTTTTTATCTAGTATTATCATCAGAATTATCAGAAGGTTGGTTGTCGGCACGTTGGAATGTGTGGAATAGTGTGGAAGACTAAAATATACATATAGAAATTAATGTTCAATTAGAAGGTTAAGGGTATCAAGATTTGTAGAAAATGTTCATAGTAGTAATTTGGTTGGTAAGAATTAATGTGTACGTACGTATGTATGTATTAAATTTTGTTTGATAGGAATGTCTTTGAATGGAGAAGAAGTAAAATTAATCAGCACATGAGAAAGAAAAAGAAGGAGGACAATGTGCCACATGGTTGAAGTTTCTCCCATTACATTTTAGTTGTTTCATCTCACTGCTCCCATCTGACTCTGACTGACTGGCGCTGATCAGAATCTTTTATTGTAGTTTAGATTTTCTCACTGACTAGCAAAGTCCTTTTTGGTCTTGCAAGTTGTTTCTATTGGTCAGAAAATCAGTTTAACACCTACTTGTGAAATCTGGTTTCAACTTTTTCTTTAAACACATGATCAATCCTTTTTCTATTTGCAAAAAAACGGGATTTCACACATCACTGTAAATTTTTGTAAAAGTGAAGAAGGTTGATTTTAATTCTTAGTTTCCTATCTCTATAAGACGCAGCACATTGAAGACATTCAGACTATTGGCTTCATCTTTGTTGTTATTATTGCAACATTTCAGCTGTGGACTTCTTCAGGAAATTTCAAAGTGAAATTATTATTTCCCTTCAATAAATGACACTTGAAAAATAGGTTCTTTCCTAGCCCTTCTGAACTCTGGAAATTTCTTCTGATTTCTTGCTTCCTATAATCTTCAAAAATTTACATCCAATGTGAATTGTTTTCTATGCTCTTGAATGCTGCTTTTTATTGTCCTTTCTTTTGACTAAAGTCTTCTCATTTTCTTCCTCTTCCAGTAAAACCTAGAGCTTTAATCACATTACTGATTTGCTTGGAATTAAATTATTAAAGAAAATACCTTATATATAATAACTGCTAATTTTTAGACATATCCACTGGTAATGTAATCTTCTGGTGATGTAAAAATTGTTTCTGGTGGCATAGAAATAATAATTAGTCATTTACTTTAATATTCAGAAAGTATTGAAAACAAACAATAACAGGTAGAATTATATAATGTCTGGCTTGGAGGTCAGCAGATAGCATATCCAACAGGCCAGCTTTTTGCTGTTTTAACAGCATGATGTAATTACAATTTTATTAACAGCATGATGAAATTACAAATACAAAGTTAAACCACACATTTTGCCTGACACTGATCTAAGGATAGAACTTCATGCTACATCTAACGAGCTCAACCAATTGTATGTATAAACCTGATCTCCTCTATATATTAATGAAGTATTTCATTGTTATGGTAAAAGTAGGCATTATTTAATGTCAATAAGAGGAAAGGTTTTGTTTTATCATAACAACTGAATACCTCATTAGAAAGTGAAACAACATTGGTATTAATTCTTTTGCTTTTGTGATAACTTTTTTGAATAATTTCACTTGTAGACAGTTAAAAAGGAGAATACTTAATTAAATATAATGTTAGCTAAAATCCTGATTACTCCTGCAGAAAATATGACTAATCCAATTGTAAAATTACTTAAATATGAATATTATTTTTTATGGATAAATTAGTGCATATAATATGCCATAAGTAAAAATGTAAAGGGAGATAACTCATATGGGTTTGACTTTATTTTCTTGTTTTTCTGCCAATTCATTTGCTTTGTTCTCAGTTGTGTCAGACATTTCGTGCTGTCAAGAAAGCAGAAAGCAAAAAAATATGAAACTGTTGCAATTTACAAAAGACATAATTCGTTCACAAACCTTTGTCCATTTTTTTTAATCTCTCTTTCAATATCCCAATTCATTCCCCCACGGAAAGTTTCATTTTGTTTTTTGTGTATCAAGATGTGCATTGTAGTGCATTGGATATCGGCACAGAACGAGAAATCGGGGAGCCGAGTTCAAATTCCAGCTGAATTCATTGCATTCACTTACGCGCAAATACCCTTGGGAAAGGTATTAATCTGTCTCTTTCTTCCAGTTATGGGTTAAATAACAGGACAGATTGGCTTCTATAGCCTTGGTTGGCAACCAGTCTATCACCGAAAGCAATGGCAAACTACTGCGGGATAATCTTCTGCCCACTCTGTCATGTCTCTTTCGAGACATGATTGCCCAAGCGTGTTTCATGTATGGCACTTAGCTGACTGTATCAAGATTATCCTGATCCAAACTTTATGGCAGGAATTCCAGAAAGATAACGATGTTGTTTAACTGATTTATTTGCCTTGACCATCCAGCCAGCTAAATATATCTTCAATGTTATGTGGCCTGGCCCGTGTATAAGCAAAAAGAATAGACAGACAAGAGAGGCTTCCAGTAAATAGTATCTGTATCTACAGCCAGTTTTATCCGATGACTGAAGAAATACATAGAAAAGATTTGTCAATTTGGACAAGATACTTTTATATCTGTTTGTTTATATTCGCTTACCAATAACTTGTTGTAGATTGTCTGAGATAGAGAATAATTTCCTCAAGAAGAGTATTTTTATGAAACAGCAAAAAATATGTAAACTGCTAGCAAAAAGAAAAATAGACATTATTTTGATAAATATTTGATTGTTGTCAAAGTTAAGAATGCAGGCAAAATTCTCCATGTCAGGAAAATATTTGATTGTTTTGAAACCAGCGTAGCAAAGGTCAGATAATGTGGATTTTGAAATTATGTAAACAGTGTGTCAAAATATGATATAATCACTTATATTAGAGAGAGAATTTAGTAGTAGTAAGCAGTCAGCAGAGAGGATTTGAATCAAGACAAAAAAAGGCACAGGGAAAACAAACCAGCGCGGCCTCTGGCCCCTCGATGCATGTGTACTGTCACCTTTGAGCATATCTCCTAATCTGCAACATGTCACCTGATGAGCGAATAAATGATATGCTGTCTACATTTGTTTATATATACCTGTTATGGTCATCCTTTTATTGATTGAGAACATCGTCATTTTATCAGAATGGAAAAAGCAAGCAATTTTATAAGTGAGAAGATAACAAGCTTTGGAATCTCATCGTCAAATTAATAATCATCATTCTGTCGAAGTATATACAACATATATGTCATTTTGGTTGCAGTTTAAATTGCATCATCCTTGGCTTCAGGTTATACAACATGTTGATTGTTTTAGTTTCCAAGTTATACAGCATACATTGTCCTGGTATACCAAACAAATATTGAATTGATTTATTACAAATTCTTATGTACTTCATACAAGGGAGTCTGAATATTTGAGGGTTTAGAATTTTTCCCAATATGCAATAGCTGGTCCGGTTTGAATAAAATGGTGATAGTAATATTAACTGTTTCCTCATGCAGAAATATCTGTCATTCACTGAACAAACAGCTAGTGCAGTATTTTGTTGGAATTTGTTAAGTCTTTCTCTTAAAACAGTTTTTCATGAAAAAAGGTTTTCTCAATCTCAGTAGCTGTTGTCACTCTTCCCATAATTGATGGGGGTTTCTTTCCTAACCTTTTGTTTGAAGTACTGTGGAATATCAACATATAATGTCATTATTCATTCAGTTACATGTGCTATCCATTTTAGCTGTTGCTGCTGCTGTTCAAAGTCCTCAAGTGATACAGTTTCTGATTTCTGCTACAGTTCATTATTTGTGATTCTGTGGTACCATTTTTTAAAGAAGAGTGGTCCTTACTGAGACATACAGATTTTATTTGTTCAAAACCATTTTTAACCATTGATGTCAGAAAGAGGTTGTATACAAGTAACGGTTTTTATATTACTAAATTTTAGTGACATGATATGGATGCCTTGCTCTGACATGGCTATTTAAGAACATGATTGGCATTTTCAGGTTAATACTTTGGTTTTCTAACTAATTACAGAATTGGGCAATTGTATGTGTGTGATCATGAATCCACAACTGCCTGCCCTTTGTAGATTTTAGTAGGGTTTGTTTTTTTGTTTTGTTTTTTTTTTTGCTTTCTTCCACAATCCTTGTTCTACCATTCATTTACACAAGATTATTAGGTAGGTTATTCACTGCTATTCTCTGTCTCTCTTGCCTTCAATATGTCCTGTCAGTGCCAAATTCTTCAAGCCCTCTTTCCTCATTAAGTGCCCTAGAAATTTCTAACATCTCTTTTTGATTTTCATATTTTTTTTCAATTTTCTCTAAAACTTCCTCATTAATTACAGGTTCAGTCTATGGTATTCTCAGAATCCTTCTGTAGACTCACATTTCTGTTGCTTCAAGTCTTATATACAACTGTGAGAAAACTATTATGTATTTACTGATACTATATAGCATTTCAGTACTCTTTATTTGTTTCTAATGATATTTTACTGTTTCTTAATACTTTGCTTAGCTTTTGGAAGATAACTTTTACTGTCCAGTTATGGCTAAAATTAAGATTAGCATTCATATTGTAATATTTTGTTATAACTATTTAGCTAAAATATTTAATGATGCAATACGAGAATTTCTATGGATATTTTTATTGTTGCAGAACTCATCATGAGCATATTCAATCATTAACTGAAGAATTATCAGAAAATTTGAATAGGAAAACCAAATAAGTAATTTATATTATTTGCATTTAGACTGTTATCCTTATCTTTATTGTTATTATCACAACATTTCAGCTGTTGCACACTCCAGCCTTCTTCTGGTATCTATCAATCCAGAATTTTGAACTGAATCATTTGTTTATTCTACAGGATAAAGATTGTTTTTGTTCCACCGCTCAGGTTTAGGGATATCTTGCCTTGTTAGTCTTAGTACTACTCACTCTGTTTATGCTGTGGGACAATCCTGAGTCTACATTAGAATTATTTAGCATATGTACTATGTGCGTTGTGGTACATTGGATATCGGCTTGAAACGAGAAACTGGGGAGCCGAGTTCGAATTCCAGTTGAATCCATTGTATTCACTTACGCGCAAATACCCCTGGGAAAGGTATTAATCCATCTCTTCCTTCCAGTTATGGGTTAAATAACAGGACAGATTGGATTCTATAGCCTTGGTCGGCAAACAGTCTACCACAGAAAGCAATGGCAACCTACTGTGGGATAATCTTCTGCCCAGTCAGTCATGTCTCTTTCGAGACATGATCGCCCAAGCGTGTATCACGTATGGCACTTAACTGACTGACTATTTATTGTATCCCTTGTAGATGAATTTTGGAATCCCTGTTAAAAACATTTCAAGTAAGAAGTCTTCCTTCAAAGAGTGTTGCAACTCTACACAAAAGCTACATGACTACAGGAAAAAGCATTCTAAATCTTGAGTAGAAAATTAATTTTTTTTTTTTTTTAATCATTTCACCCCGAGCAAGGGGGAAAAGCCACTGATGTGCAGGGGGCTACATAAATGTAAAAAGATTAATTAGAAAAGAGTGAGGAGTATAAACTAGTTAGAAAGGAACAATAGAAAGCTGAGAAAGCAGGTGCGATGACAGATACATAGGTGGAGAGAAAGGGAAGGTTATACGAGGGTGGGGAGAGAGCTAGAGTCCAGTGGTTAATAGATGAGTATTGACTTTGCATTTAAATTTCTGGAGGTTGTAGCCGTCAGGAAAGCAAGAATACGGGAGCGAGTTCCACAGGCAGGAAGTGCGAGAGAAAAAGCTGCAGGAGTAGAATTGTCTGCATTTGGCTAACCTGACTGTGAATGGGTGGGACCCAGTTGCCAGTCTGGTTGCATGAGTAAACACCTGTTGAGGAGGCATCAGTGACTTAAGTTCATCTGAGTAGAAGCCATGAAAGTATTCCTTTCTTAGTGAAGTTGATGTTATAACCGAAACATTACAGCAGATCTACTTTACAACCTTTGTCATGAAGGTCTGAGCAGAAGCCATGAAAGTATTCCTTTCTTTGTGAAGTTGATGTTATAACCGAAACATTACAGCAAATCTACTTTACAACCTTTGTCATGAAGGTTGTCAAATGGATAACAACACAAAAAAAGGACTTCAATTGTCTGAACCAAACTCAGTAAGTTAAATTACATTTGTTTGTGACTAAGCTTTAAGTAGGTTAAAATTGATAAACTTGCCCCCAATTTGTAACTTGATTGCAATCTTTTCTAGCAGGTTTAAATATTTATCATTTATGTGCTTTGTCTTTTTGTCCTTCACAACATCTTGCCCTCTATAGTTCTACGAATTAGAAGATAGCATAATTTGGTCACATCATATGGCATAACAGCCTCTGTAAGATCCTCATGTAAGGCACTGTTGAAGACAAACACAAATGGGGATAGTAAACAAGAACTGGTCAGACAAAATCAAAGAGTAAACAGATATAACAATATGAGAACTCCTGAAAGCTACCACTAACAGATCATCCTGGAGAAAGTTGTTTGTTTATTCTACCATTAGGTGCCGCCAACAATTCAAGCAGTCAACTGGCTGATGATGACGAATTCTAAGCAATGTTTGACTGATTATCATCCTACCTTTTCACTCATTTCATTCATTAGGTTAGTTCTTTGTAGCTTCTCCCTTACTCCTTCCTTCAATACTCATTGAGACTATTAAATTTTTACAAACTATCCTTCATCACAATGTGTCCTGAAATTTCAACTGCCTTTCTGATTTGAAGTGGCTCACATGTTCTGCTCCTTGGTGCTCTCAGAATCTATCTGTAGAACTATGTCTTTGTTGCTTCGAGTTTCTTCTTCCTCCTTAAGAAAATTATTTACCTGACATAAGTAGGAAGATTGAAAAATAATTCAACATGATTGAGCTGCTTCTAAAATAAAGGCTTTTTGATCAAAATAGCTTTTTTGATATGAAGATAGAGGCATGGTGAAGTAAATGAAGTAATGGATAGTGGCTCAGATTGAGAAATCAGAGAGCCGAGTTCAAATTCTAGTCAAATCCATTACATCTACTAATAGCCTTGGGAAAGGCATGAATCTACCTCTTCTTACCCCCAGCTATGAGTAAACAGCAGGATAGGTTGGATTCTACAGACTTTGGTTGGCAACCAGTCTACTGCAGTAAGAACTGGTAATTGACTGTGGAAAAATCTGTTCACCGCATGTGGCTGGAGACTGCTGTGGAGCCAAAAAGGTCCCATGAAACTTTGTTTTTAGAGAAGAAACTGACTTAACCCAGTGCAGTGGGGTGAATGCTGCCACAAGTACAAGCAAGTATATTAAAAGCTAATGTGGCCAGTGACCAGGTACTTAGTCTAATGGTCAGGTCTTGAGAGAAAATATTAGGGAGTTTAGCAGACAAATGAATAGAAAGTAGTTATTAAATTTTTTAACATCAAATATAAAAATACTGACTTCATTCTTAGACAGACTGGCAGATTTCATATACACAAAAGTTAATCACCTGACAAAAGATACCACTTCTTTGTAGAGTTTCTTTTCCATAGCAGATAATCAAGATTAAAGCTTTCTATTTTCACTGTTATCCTAAAATGTGCATGCATTTTTTTTTTGCATTTTATTTGGAATGTTACTTAAGTTGTCAAAAGTTTTACAAAATACCAAGAAAAAAACAAATTAAATTCTTGCACTTGTCAGAAAATATGCCAAGTTTATAGATAAAAAATTTAATTATATAAGACATAAATAAATGCAAGATACATTTGTCATCGCATTTTCAGGTTTCCATCAATATAAAAAGAAAATACAGTTTTTTTGTCTTCTTTCACTTAAATGTTACGGAGTAATTAATAAAAAAAAATTCTTTATCAATATGCAAGAAATATGTAAGAAACTTAATTAAATATTTGAAATATATATTGCTGGTTAAGGAAAAGAAAGGGAACAAGAAAATGAAACAGAAAATTTTAACAACCAAAAATATAATTTTGCAAAAACAAAAAATATCTGGATATAAATTCTCCATTCTGATTAAAACAGAAAAAAAAGAAATTCAATTATAGATGGGTCCAAAACAACTTATTGAAGAATAAAATATGAAAAAAATCTAGAAAAACTATCTCTAAAAAGTGAAGGATATGAAGAACTGAAAAAAAAGTGAATAAAAAGTCCTTTTATTTTCTATTCTTTTGAAGGAAATGTGTTTACAAGGCAAAAAGAAATTACTCAAATTATTGCTTCTCTCCCTCCTTCACATTTGCTTTTACTCTTGGCCATAATTGAATTTGCAAACCTTATCTGACATAATTATCTGTGAAAAGAAGAAATGACCCACTGAGAAAGATACAATATTAACACTTTACAGATATCAATACAATGAATGACTTGTCAGTCAATGCACAAAGATGGACACTTTCAAGTTCTATATGCACAACTGAAACAAAAAAGAAACAACTCGATAGCTTTTGATAGAACTTAGAAAGTAGATTCATGACGACACTCTTTGCAAAGTGAAAATTTGGGATGGTTGCTTTAAAATGAGATTGGAAATATGTTCGTTTTTATAAAAGTCAAAACAGACTTTTAAGTACTACTACTGAAATTTGCACTGAGGTGCAGTTGGTTCGAACCAAGAAATCAGATAGCTGAGTTCTTATTCCAGTTGAATTTGTTGCATTCACTTACATGCAAATGCCCTTGGAAAAGTTATTAATTCATTGTTTTTTCCTCTAGCTATGGGTTAAATAGCTAACCAGATTGTGTTCTATAGCCTTGGTTGTCAACCAGTCTACCACAAAAATAATGGCAACCTACTGCAGGAAAATCTTTTGCCCAGTCAGTCATGTCTCAAATGAGACATGATCACTCAATTGTTTATCACATATGATACTTAACTGACTGATTGACCATATCTTGGGTGAAGCTGCTCCATTCTCACTTTCCAGACTTGACAGAGCCAAAAATCCTGGGGGTAGGAAGACTTATTCTTCACTCTGCAGTCTCTTTTTTATAAACACAACATAACAAGTCTATCACTACTTGATCACTGTTTCTGATGTAATGAATATGCATACACCTTGGTTCCCCACTCACAGTAATATGATTGGCTGGTGTCAGTCATAAATACAGACTAAGGCGTGGACGCCTAGGGCTATGCCTATTGGAACACCTATTGATTATGCCTATTGCATAAGCCTACGCCTAAGCATACTGCATACAACTACAACAAGTACCAGTCCATTACAGCTACTTATTAGATTGTCATACCTGGTTACATTTCCAACACCACTTAGCTACTTCAAATAATATATCCCTTTCTGGAACATATCAGTTTCCACGACAAATGTTCAGATGAGCATTATTCTTTGGTTCAAACAGTTCAGTCCATTACAAGTTTGGTCACGCCATGCCAAATCCATGCAGTTGAATTACCCTCATTTACTATTGTGTTCTAAATACATGAAGAACAGTCAAACAGTTTTTTTCCAAGACTTGCCACTTTATGGAAGAGACACTTACATGGCTACTTACCTGAATACTAGAATCTTAACCTCTTCATGTCAAGGGGTGGCTCATTGTATATCCTCCTTATCTGCATAATTTTTACTTCTGGCCACCTTTTCTTTCCTTCATATCCTACACTTCATTCATCATATCAACTGTACCCTGCTACCTTAATTGGCTCTCAAGCCTTGTACTTCAGGAGCCCTAGTCAAATTTTATAGGAAGTTATAACATTCTGTCTACTTGCACACATATAAATGCTTCATATTTTTGTATTTGTCACAGCTGTATCCATAATTCAAGATGACAGTAATCCAAACCTCTATTACAAATGAGAAGAGTAAAGAAGTAGAAATTGAAATATATAAGCTTATTATATACTTATGTTGGGAAGCTGAATGTTCCAAAAGCCAACATACTCTAACTGCAAAACAAATTATCCTAGGCTTTCAAGACCAAACATGATTTTTGTTTTTGCTGTATTTTCAGAAAAATTAGCTACTTCAAGTCAAGGAGGAATAATTATCTATGAAATATTTTATATTTTTACAAAGTGGTGATGAACTCAATTGACGAGTGAATTCCAAGGGCAACTGATGCTGAAATAATAGAGTCACTGGGAATTCATACCATTTATCTTTACTTTAAATATTGCTGTCACATCTGGTCTAGCGCCCCTGTAATATATTCCAAAAATCTTGATAAAATCCTAAGAAGAATCTGCAATGTTACAGGTTCTGATCTGGCATCTCATTCTTAGTCACTTTCCCACTACCATAACACAGCTTCCTTCTGCCTTTTCTATAAATATATTCATGGTAATTGTTCTGATGAACATTCCTGTTTGGTACCAGAACTTTAGGAATTCAAGCACAGTACTAGATTGGCAAAAAGGCCTCATCATTTTACAGTTAAATTGGTTAGATGTAACTGTAAGTTCTATGCTAACAGTTTCTTCTATCACACTTCTTGCTTGTGGATCTCTTCCAGTTTCTTGCTTTCCAGTCTACTTTGATCTTTAAAATGTAAATTCAATGTCAATTGTTATTTTCTATTTTCTTAATTTCTGTTCTTTTACTGACCTCTCTCCTTAATAGCTGTTTTTCTTATATTCTCTAATACTTGGCATCCCCTTGCATTCTTATGTCTTCCTACAAGGGAAACAATTAAAATCTAAAAGCTCCATGATACTTTCATGAGTTGCATAGTTTATATCCTTCAATAAGGCTACCTATGAATTTTGAATTTAGAGTTGTCCTTCTCCTAGATAGACTGCCAACCAAGGCTGAAGCACTCAGTCTACCATAACTATGAGGGAAAATATAGATTCATACTTATATCTCAAGACTATTTTCACATAAGTGAAAGCAAAGAAATTAACTGGAATACAAACTTTGCTTTCAATTTTTCCATTCTCAGTAATTATCCATTAAACCACCAGAGAATAACCTCCTAAACCTATCTTCACATCAAGAGCCTCAGTTGAATTTTATAGTAAGTTAAACATTCTACCCACTCACATTTCTATGAATGCAACATATTTTTCTACTAGCAGTATAGCCCGTCATTGCTCGGGTGAAATGAAAGCTCTAAAACTAATCCATGGTCCTGGAGCTTAGACTCTTTGGACGTTGGCATGAAAGACTAAAAAGCAATAGTTGTTTCCAGTTAAAGCGAAACCGTAGACTGAAAGAAAAATGAATGGATGTAAGTCAAATTTTGATTTCCTGGTATCGATATCAAATAAGTCTTTTTCGTCATAAACTGAATTTTGAAGGCTAAATATGTCCTCTGAGTAAATGGTATCATGGCTGAGACTAAGAACTACAATTATACCTACTTAGAGCCAAAACCGAAGCAAAAACTAAAATAAAAAGGCTGAAAAAAATAGACATACAGACAGATAAACAGACACACATACAAACATCTTGCCTTTTATATATATATATATATTATCGATTTTCTGCACTATTGTAAGAACTGCAACCTTGAAACTTCTGAATATCATTTCTTATGTCTTTGTCTATGAGTGTATCAAATTTGATTAAAATCGGACGACTCCTTCTATAACCCAATTTTTTTGATTATCGATATTTATCGGGGGTACCTCAACACAAAACCTAGCTAAGAACACTCGCAGATGCTTATAGTACAACTGTGTAAATTTTCAAGAAAATTGGTTCAGCCGTTTCGGAGTCTATAGTTAACAGACACACACACACAGACAAAGTTCCATTTATAAATAAGTTCAGATTTAGATTTGTCTCAGCTGTACTTTTAATTCCAACTGACAGCAATCCAGACAATTACTACAAATAAAAGGAATGAAGGCAAGAATTGAAAAATTACATAAACTTATCATATACAAGGAGCAAGGGATAAATTATTTTAATTTCATATCTTTAATTTTGTGCATGTGCATGGTTTTTTATTTTGTCAACTGCACAATATAGTAGGGCCAGTTGGGCACCATCTGTGAGGAAAAGAGTACTATAATGCAATTCAGTCTGGCAGAGATTTAGAAATGTCATGCTGCACTGCTTGGCATTCACACAAGAAACTCCAATACAAACTTTTCAGAGTATATGGGGGTCAATCCGAGGACAGTGCAGAGGATCTGGAAAGAGTTGAGAGGGTTAGGTTGGAGTTAGGTTAGAGTTGGGAGATATATCCAGGCATTTGGATTGATCACTACTGATGGTGACATTATACCTTCATTCATCTTCACACAAGGCATCAGACTCAACATGGAGGACTACATCAAGTGACTTGAGGAGGTAGTGATACTCTGAATCAGGGGGGTGTTTGCTAGAAGGTCCTTTGTCTGACAAAAGAACTCTGCACCATGCAACACAGACAGGAGAACCCAGTCATTAGACAATTTTTCCCTTACATCAAACCACCTAACTCCCCAGACTGCAACCACCTTGTTTATGATGTGTGCAGTTGAGCAAGAGACCAACAAAACTCTATGTAATGCCAAAAATGAGCAGAAGGCTAGTATTATATCAGCATTCACCAACTTAAACACAGAGACCATCCAAAAGATTTTCAGGAAATTATGGTCAAAGCCAATGGTGACTTTATTGAATAAATTTACTCCTTAATATTTCAAGATATTTTTGTATAATTTTGATAAACATATTTGTTAAAATGTGATGTTAGTGTTATTTTCATTTTTGTACAATTTAAACAACACTTTATCCATGGCACCCTGTACTCATATTGGAAAGCTGAATGTCCAAAATATCAGCATACTTTAACAGCAAAACAAATTATCCTAGGCCTTCAAAACCTTAAGGAAGTGAATTGTGGTGCAGTAGATATCAGTTTGAAACAAGAAATCACGAGAGTCAAATTCAAATGCCAGTTAAATTCATTGCATTAACTTATGCAAAAATACCCTTAGGAAAGGTATTAATTCATTTATTCTCCCTCCAGCTATGGGTTAAATCACAGGAAAAAATTGTGTTCCATACACTTTCTTGGCAACCAATCTACCTCACCCGGAGCTAAAGGGGTTTGCATAGGGTCAACACCTCTACCTGTAAAAAAGACAAGTTACAGAAGCATTGACAACACCTTTATCAATGATGTGAGGTCATCAACTGTCTATGTTCCACAGAAAACAATGGAGTTAGGTTAGGTTCAACATCTAACATGCTTTCTGCTTTTGTTGCACTTTTAAAAGGATTAACTCATTAAATTTCATTTTGTACAACACTGTAAGATGTTTTTTTCTTTTTCTTGTGCCATGCTCCTTCAGGATATAAGTAAGCATGGTCTCTCACTTGGCCCTGTCTCTTGTTGCTCTCAATATTTTTCCTCTTGGTATCTCTCATAAACCCCACACTGCCATCCATTTGCTCAAGCCGATCAAAAATATCACATGCTGCTTTCTTCTGTCTCTCTTTCCTTCTATCTGTCTTGTGAGTATTAGATTATCTAGGCCCTCTTTCCTCTATGCGTGTCCCAGGAACCTAAGCTTTCTCTTTCTGATATTCAGTATGAGTTTTCTTCTCATTTGCATCCTCTCTAACACCTCATCATTACTCATGGGCTCAGTCCATGGTATCCTCAGCATCCTTCTGTAAAACCACATTTCTGCTGCCTCAAGCCTCTCCTTCATCCTTGATGAGATTATCCAACATTCACTGTAATAGAGAAGGATAGATATGACATAGCAGACCAGCACTCTCTTCTTTGTTTCCAATGAGATTTTCCTGTCTATCAGTAATCTGGTTAGCTTTTGAAATGCGTTCTTGACTATGCCAATGCAACTTCAAATCTCAACATTTCTTACCTGTGGAACTCTCTTCCAGTTTCTTGCTTCCCTGCCACCTACAATCATCAAAAATTTAAATGCAACATCAATCACCATTTTCTGTTTTCCTAAAAAGACAATCCTTTTTCAGATCATAGAGTGGTAGCACCTGTTAAGGTCCCAGCTACGGGGAAATAGTTAACCCCTTATTTATTGCCAAGTAGATAATTCTAAATGAAAATAGAATGATTCTTTTGTTATTATTACTTTGCAAAATAGAAAGTAAAGATGAACTCATCCAAATCACCCTAAATTTTCTTTATTCTTTCATTGATGAAACTGTAATATAGGTAATTATTACATATTTATAAATTCATTTGATGCACATGTTATTGTGAAGTATTAACAAAAGAACCCTTCTATTTTCATTTACAATTATTCACTTAGCAATGAATACTAAAAAATAGTATGAAATGCATCATTTTTTTAAAACACTGGAGTGGCCTAATAATTATGGCCAGTAGTGTATTTCTGATTTTAGGAGATTGGTTAAAGTATCTAGTGTTCCCAAGCAGTCTCCCATTTAAGTAATGGCAAGTCTCAACACTGCTTAACTTTGATGGTCAAATAAGAACCAATATTTTCAGCATAACTGTAAGAGAAAATAATGATATAATCAAGATACTAACTTTCTCCTTTACCTTAAACAAAAGGTTAGAAAATAAACTTCCTTCAATACTCAAAAAAAGCAACAACTAGTGATTTTCAGAGGTCTATTTTTCTGAAAAACTCTTAAGAGAAAGATTTTATAAATTTCAACTGACAGTAATACTTTTCTATATTTCTGAGATGTGGAATGAAAAATTTAATATACTAGCCATGCTGTTGGTCCTCCAGTGATTAGGATTTTGCCAGGCTCTTCCCTACTCACCTGTCTGACTAGGTTAGATCTATCAGAAAGTAAACTCCCCCAACACCCAATATAGATCTCTGGGTGACAAGAACATGCAAGTAATGCCACACCTTAATCATGGAGTAGAAGGGAGTTGGTAATTCAAACTAACTAAACCAACAATCAACTCTTTCATTCTTGAATCAACTTCATGTAGGGGGAAACTGCTATGAAATGTGATTTCGCATATCATATTCTGCTCCCCTTACTACTTAGGCACTCTATGCCTTAGATCTGCTAATTAGACAATCACTTACATATCACTTTAAAAAAATATCACTTATAAAAAGTATTTTGACGAGCAGGTTTTTATCGTAAAGCACTCAATATGATAATGGTGTCCTCACGAAACTTCAAAGTAGGTATGAACCTGAATTCTTTACATTAAAACTATCAATGCTCTATCTCCACCTCGATACCAAGCACTTTATGATAAAAAAACTTGCTTGCTAAAATACCTTTTATAAGTAAAGATACTGAAAAAACAACAATCTTGGTGCTAAACATTATCATAACGCTATACTATATATGTGTGTGTGTAGTGAGACATATAACTGTAACATATAACTGAACTGTTACTATTTGTTGTAAAATGAGGTGTGTGTGTTCGTATGAAAATACACATGATAGATATGATATCTTTGTCTGTTTTGGGAATAGAATATCGATTGTGCAAGATATTAAAAATATTTTGTTTGAAATGAGAGTTGAGCTAAATTTCTTTATCCACCAAACCTCGATATCTCTATTCAGATCAAACATGACTTCAAAGTGAAGTCTAGAAAAGCAAAGAGAAATTTCTCTGGATAAAGTTTCTTCCAATGAAATTCTTTAAACAAATATGTCATATTGATTCTCTGAGAAGACAAACAAAAGCAGTAGCTGAGTACAAACTGGTTCCACTTTTCTGGACTTACCAAAGCTTCTGTTCATTCTGAAATCAAAGTATTTTTGTCTCCACACTAAATTCAACTATTTACCAAGAAATGAAGAGGAATCATAACAGATTGTTACCCACACTCATATTCTATCAAGTTACTCTAAAATGCATTGAAATTAAATCAAGAAGGATGTCCTACCTCCCTATCACACTAGTTCAATTATTTACTAATTCAAATGTCAGTGTGATGCTGGTTATGTAGGCAAAATAGGTCAAAGGTTAAAAGCACTAAAACAATCACCACATACCAACCAATATTTGCAAGGCTAAGGTGAACAATTTGCACAGGTGTGTAAAATAGTACAGATATATTAAATCAACATTTATTTACATTATATATATTTAGTCAGTTGTTCTCATCTTTGTTGTTTTTATCACACTGTTTTGGCTGTTGAGCTCTCCAAGCTTGCTCAGGTATATATTGATCTGTGAAACCTACAAGGAATACTGAACTGATCTCTTTATTTAATCTCTGAAGCTAGACTGCCCATGTCTAAGAATATCATTTCATTCTTATTTTAATTAGTACTGTTATTGTTTGCCCATTTCCACTCATTGTAAATACAGACTGCCTGATCAAGAGACTGAACTCACAATCACTTATATCACTACAGTGCAATGGCCTTGTCAGTTAAAGCCTTGGTTTTGTGAATTTGGTGACATTTCATGGCTTACATCAAAATATTCAGATCAAGAAAAAATTTTAAGGAGTTAATGTATTTTATTTATAAGCTGACAATATTTCTTATTATTTAAAATGGTACATTTTGTCAAGTAATTGACCATGATCAAATGTAATTGAAGAGATGCCAAACAAACAGATACATATATATAGTCATTTGCATACAGTCCTGTTTGAAGACGAAAGAATGCAAATATGTGACATCGAAGTCTGAGGTATACAAATGCGTGCCTTTAAAAACGTAGGAATACTAATGAATGTATATGAAGATGTAGGAATACAAAATATATGCCCTTGAAGACATAGGAATACAAAAATATGCATTTACATACATAGACATCTGATTGCTTCTAGCCAGGAATAAAACCCAATCAATTTGACATCTGTCACTGATTCTACCTCTAAGCTATGCGTGCTCAATGGAGGAAGGCAAATTTTAGTGTGTTCCATACACAATGTAAACACATGCCCATAGTTAAATTCATTACTGAATGAATGATGCCTGTGTTTGTCTTGCATATATATATATGTATACAAGACAAATATAGGCAAAGCAACAGAAATGAGAAAGAAATTTCCCAGACTAAGAATTGTGTTTATACACAAGAAGACTTCAAGACAAAAATGAAAAAATATGGATGGTGAAATGACTAATTACCTACGAAGAAATCTCAGCATGCATCTGTACAAATTGTTTATAAATTTGAAAAGGGGATGTTTTTTTGCAGTCCATCAAACCAGAATTGAAACCAACATATCTTGAGGAAAGACGTGTTTAAATAAAAAGACCTATTTTTAAACAGTGTAAATGTGCATCTACTGGCCTATGCATTCAAGAGTCTTAATAAAGAAAATGTACAGGCCGGTAGACATAAATTTACATTGTTTACAAAACAGGGATGTATCTTCAAACATGTGTCAGTCAGTTAAGTGCCATACATGATACACACTTTGGGTGATCATGTCGCGAAAGAGACACAACTGACTGGGCAGAAGATTATCTCGCAGTAAGTTGCCATTGCTTTCTGCGGTAGACTGGTTGCCAGCCAAGGCTATAGAACCCAATCTGTCCTATTATTTAACCCATAACTGGAGGAAAGAGATGGATTAATACCTTTTCCAAGGGTATTTGTGCATAAGTGAATGTAAGGAATTCAACTGGAGTTCAAAATAGGCTCCCCGATTTGTTGTTCAGAGTCGATATACACTGCTCCACAATGGACATCCTGCACTGCAACACACATCCACAATAATAGATAAAATAATAAGAAATAATGCAAGCAAAACTAATATCCAAATGCAATAAAATAACAATTTCTTTTCTTTGCACTTGTGGAACTCTTTCCAGTCAAGTTTCATCTCTAAAAATTTTAATGTAATGACAATGATGTGTGTTGTGGTGCAGTGGATATCGGCAAGGAACGAGAAATCAGGGAGCCGAGTTCAAATTCCAGCCGAATTCATTGCATTCACTTACACACAAATACCCTTGGGAAAGGTATTAATCCATCTTTTCCTTCCAGTTATGAGTTAAATAACAGGACCGATTGGCTTCTATAGCCTTGGTCGGCAACCAATCTACCACAGAAAGCAACAGCAACCTACTGCGGGATAATCTTCTGCCCAGTCAGTCATGTCTCTTTCGAGACATGTTAGGGCGCCACTCCTATTTGACTACAAATGGACTGTTCCCATTGCTATATATAGCAATGGTGGATTCTATACAAGGGGGTCGTAGAGAGTCACTTGAGAGTCTCTAATGAGTTACTGAAGAGTCAGTGCGAGTCAGTGAAGAGTTAGTCACACTTCCAGTGGCGTACCGGAAGTAATCACGTATACACACGTCTTACAACGGATTGGACTCTTGTATCTTTCTATTGTAAATATTACTAATCACTTCTGTACATACTAACCATCTTTCCGCGGAATACAACTTATATTCTGATTCTGTTGTTGAGTTATTCATTTATACTTGGCGACATAACAAGACATGATCACCCAAGCGTGTATCACGTGTGGCACTTAACTGACTGACTGAATGACAATCATTGTCTTCTGTTTAATAATAATTTTCTTTTTCTTATACTCTGCATTTTAGTGGCTATATTATCTTGCTTAGGTTAAAATGATAAAAAAAAATGAAAATTAGCTGATTTTTGTTCTTTTTATTGAGTTCACACCAAGCAAGACAGTAAAGCCATGAAGCCAGAGACACACAAGGGGTTACTAGGTATGGAATGAAAGTATTTATAGAAAAGGCACAGGAAACAATTTTGTGATAGTGAAAAGTAATTGAAGCAACATTTGTTCAAGACTTTTAGGATGTTATATAGACTGAAATGCAGCAATCACTTTGTAGACCACTTTAGTCTTCATTCCAATGCTCTACCCTTCAAGACAAGAACAATGAAATACTTTCACATTAATAACGAAATGGAATAAATTTGTTTTTTGTCTCCATTGAAATTATTGGAGATTCTAATATAAAAATAATTTTTTTTAAAAAAAATGATAAATGTTTAGCCTTTTGATCTTTAATTGACCACAAAAGAATTAGCCTCTGGACAGCATCACCGATTCCAGCATGAAAAGTTGATTCCATACAAATGAAATGTTCTACTTCTTCTAAACCACACAGTCTGGGCTGCTTTACATTGCTTGTCTTTAAACTACAGACAAAAAACAATAAAAACCAAATTGCTGATTGAAATCAAATAAAAAGAATTGCTTTTACTGCTGACAAATATTGTTGACTATTTGCAAAATTAAAACTTGGGAAAAAATTAGGAAAGACTAAAATATTATCTTTTGACATTAGTTCAAGTTAAGATTTTTTCATGTTTTTTTTTTTTTTCCGCTATTTGAATCTTGTTTTCATGAAGATTACTCTAAGGTATCTAATATAAGGAGGTGGGCTTAATAACTGGTTGGTTAATATTTCCTCCTCTTGCAATAAATATGAGATCTCAATAAAAAAGAGTTTGAGAAATTGTTTATGTAAGTGTCAAATATTATATGCAGAGTCCCTAAATTCCCCAAAAGTTGACTGAAAATGGAAATGGCCAACAAATCAACATTAATTTAGACTGCAAACAAAATCACAAAAGAAGGACGGAACGATAAGTTTTCCTTAAACAAAAAAAAAATTTGTGAATTTTTATGTCAAATAAATACAAAATAGACATTTTGTGTAAAAAATGACACTTATTTGACATTTAATTTTGAAGATATATTTTTAAAAAAGATTATTACAATACTAAAAGTTACTAGAACGAGAATTTGTTTATCTATGTAAACACAAAAACATATTACATATATATATATATTCAATAGGAGTAGATAGGTTCCAGTTAACACTCCTTCCAAGTCTCTGAAACAGAAGTAGAAATTTATGCCTGGTTTTCTGTTTGGGACTGGGTTTCCAGTTCCTTCTAAAGTCTTCTCATTTTCTTTCACTTGTAGTGGACGAAGCGTCCACTTACTATTTTAGATTTATGAGTCGACTCGACGCAACCTTAGTCATGGTTTGAAGCAGGTTTTAAGAAAGAACAAAAAGGCGAAAGTAACCGGAAAAACAATATATTGACAAAGGTTACATAGGGTTGAGAGAGCATGCATAAGAAAGTGAAAAGGAAAGAGCTATTCCCCTTCATCTGTTCGTAGAAACAAAATAAGATGTATGAAGTTTTTTCTCTAGCTGAAAGAAAGGTTTGTAACAATTGTTAAGATTATCGTAAAGAGTTCAAAGTTCAAATCCTTGATGAAGAAAGTCAGACAGAAGACAAAGTTCTGTGTCTGTGTGTGCGTTGAGTAGAGAGAGAAAGAGAGACTTACATGCGAATGTAGTAGCCTTAGGCAGTTTGTGGATTTCTACTGACGAAGGTTGGAAAAATGTGAATTTATGCGTAGGAAGTTATTTTATGTAAAGTCCTGTTTGAATGAAAGTTAATGTGCATAGTGTTAATGTCGGAGAAGAAAAATAAAAAAAAATTTGCGCCACTAATTGCTACCCGCAATTAGTGCGCGTGTATTTGTGTGAGTTAGGGAGACATGTCTGCTCTTGTCCCGGGACGAAATCCTAACTGGCGTACCACGTGATGTTCTTCGCTTTTATTGGCATTGTTTTGGCGGGAAACAAGTCATCACGTGGACGCCGAGTGACCATGCGTGTGTGTGTGTGTGTGTGTGTGTGGGTGTCAATGTATGAAACCCCACACACTCCTAGTAGCCACTTGTGTCTTAGTGACATTTTCACCTTGCATAGGTTGAATTAGTTAATATATATATATATATATATATATATAGTCAAGAAACAAAAGTTGGATATTTTTACAAATCCATTGGTAATATTTTGCCTTTGGATCTCTGTGTCACACTTTCCGTCTTCAGTTAGAATACTTCCTAGGTACTTGAATTTTCATACCTACATAATTTTAACACCCCCCCACACCTGTATTTGGCACTTTGGGCTGCTCTTTCTGCTGATGACCATATAATACTCTGTTAAATTTAACAATAAATTTTAACATTGAGTTCTCTTTGGAATTTATCTTACTAAATTTCAAGGATTCTACTTATATATATATATATATATATATATATATATTGCACTTAGACATAGTTTGATAAGGTGTGAAACTGAAATTGAAGTATAAGTATAAAGACATATAGATATTTATAATAAATAAATATAAAACATTTTCTTCTTCATGTGCTGCATCCCTTCAGAATGTAACCTATGATAAATTTCCATTTTATCCTGTCTCTTGTCAGTCTCAATATTTTACCTCTTGGTATCTCTCCTAAACCCCACTCCTTCATCTATTTGCTCAAGCCTATCAAGTATGTCTCACACTGCTTTCCTCTCTCTTTCTTTTTATCCGTCTTGTGAGTATTAGATTCTATAGGCCCTCATTATGTGTCCTAGGAACATAAGCTGTCTTCTCCTGATGTAAAGTCCTGTTCTTTGTGCATCATCTCCAACACTTCATTGTTGCTCACGTGTTCAGTCTATGATATTCTCAGCATCCTTCTGTAGAACCACATTTCTGCTGCATCAAGCCTCTGCTTCATCCATGAGGCAATCCTCCATCATTCACTGCCATAGAGAAGGACAAATATCACATCACATTCTAGCACTTTTTTCTTTGTTTCCAATTAGATTTTCCTGTTTCTCAGTACTCTGGTTAGCATTTGAAATGTGTCCTTGGCCCTGTCAATGCATTTTCGAATATCAATGTCATACTTCTCATCCTCTGTCAGAATGCTTCCCAGCTATTCAATTTTTTTTACTTGTTTTATTTTAGTTTCTTCAGTTGGTATTTTTGGGTTTTCTTTTTGCTGATAACCATACATTCAGTTTTCTTTAAGTTTATGCCCAGTTCTTTCTTCTCGTTTTCTCTTGCTATCTTTTGTAAGAGATCCTGCATTTCCTTTTCTAAGTCTGCTATCAGCACCATGTCATCAGTGTGTCTTACACTGTTGAGATTGTGGCCACTAATAATGAATCCTGGCAATGATTTTATTTCTCTCGGAATTGTTTCACAGTATAAGTTGAATAGATCCAGCGAGAAAACACATCCTTGTTTTACCCTACTTTCCGTTTTTGTACACCTGCTGAATTTATTTCCTATCAATACGCAAGTGGTTTGCTGCCAGAATGGGCTCTTGATTTTTTTCTGAAAATGTTGAAGTTACCAAGTATCATAATGAAGTCTTTGTGGTATACTTTGTCAAATGTCTAAAAAACACAGATAAAGGTCCTTCTTCCTTTTGTATTGCTCTTTCAGATAACATTTTGAGCATAAATATCATATCTGTTGTTCTGGTATCTTTAATGAAGCCACCTGTTCTTGTTCTATCTCTGAGCTGATTTGGCTGTGTGTCCTGTTCATCATAATCTGGATGAAGAGATTTGCTATGTGGCTCATTAAGCTAATAGTTAAGTGGAATTCACATTCTTTTAGGTAGTATTATAAAAACTGATATACTTAAACCCTTCAGTATATTGGCTCTGTTGTAGATTTCATTTATTATTTCTATGATCCTGTCTACACCAAAGCCATCTAAAGACATCAGTTTCTTTATTACAATAATGTCGGGTCCTGCTGCTTTGTTTCTGTTCAATTTGGCCATTGCCAATTCCACTTCAGTTTCAATATTTCAGGTTGGTCTGTATTTCTGTGTATTGCTGGTTGCTCTCTCTCTTGTTGCGGAAGAGATCTCCAATATAGTTTTACAATCTCTGAAGTATTTTTTCTTTTTCTAGTATGAGTGTTCCATCCTGTTGCTGAGCAGCTCTTTTGTCCTTTTAGTTCCTTTGTTTGTCATGCTCACTCTCTCTACATTGGCGTATTTGTCATTGAGCCATCTTTCTTTAGCCTGCCTGCATTTGCTTCTTCTTTCTTTGTGTAATTTCCTGTATTCCATTCCATATCTTGGCCTCATTTTCTATCTCATTTGTGTCATGTCAAGAATCTCTTCAGTGACTGATTTCATTTTTTTCAACATGCTTTTTCCTTTGGGATGATGTTGTTTGCTGATGTCACTGGATATACTCTTAGTGCATACTATTTTGAGCTTCAATTTTCAATTTGTCCTTTGTATTTTTTTTTCAGGTTTTCCATGTACATTTTCTGCAGGTTCAGATCATTCACGAGTCTGTTGTACTGCAGTCTTAGGGATGCGTTAGGTCTCTTTAATCTCTGTGGTTTTATCCTTAGTTTAAATTGGCAGGTTGCCTCTTCTACAGTCAGCACTTGGATAGGAATTGCTCTGAAGAATTATATCGCAGAATCTCTTGTTGATAGTAATATAATCAATTTGTTTCTTAATTTCTCCTCTTGAACATCTCCATGTCCATAGTCATCTTGGATGGTCTTGGAACCAGGTGTTAGTTATTATCCGGTCATTCACTGGGCACCATTGGACACATTTCAATGTCCGAGTTCAAAATTGCCAACTCTTTCACCTTCTCCCCTTGGTCAATTTTGGCATTCAGATCTTCCATGATAATTCTGATTTCTTGTGATTTGCACTGTGTCATTGGCATTGCCTAGCATGGAGTAGAAGGATTCAATTTCTTCTTCTGTAATTCATGTTGTCAATGGATATACCATTATTACAGATATATTGAAAGGCATCCCTTTCATTTTAACTACCAGAATTCTAACAGATATCTGGCAGTATCCCATAACACATTTTCTTGTGTTTTTATCCAGTGTAACGCTGACTACTTTTTCTTTATTTTCACCTCCTGCATAAATAATTCTGTAGTTGTCACTAATGAAGTCTCCATTGTTTGGCCACCTTGTTCCACATGTTTGTTTAATCTAGTCATCTCCTGCTTCACATTTTCCAGCTGTCCACAGTTGTTCATTGCCCTGATGTTTCATGTCCAAAAATTATTTCTGTTTGGTGCAAACAATTGCAGGATAACAATCTGGTGACACCTGTCGCACATATGTTTCCATTCCACATGAGGGATAAATTCTGAGGAAATTTGTTCCCTTTACGCCATATATGCTAACAGTTGGTGGATAGTTGTCTGGTGACACATGTCACTAACACATAATGTAAAAAAATATGTCGGATTAAAACATAAAATCCATTAAATCTTTAGAAATTGCTTCAAGTTTTTGGATCAGAAACTGAGCAGATATGCATTTCGAGAAATATCTGAAGTGAATATTCTTTAAATGATAAACAGAACCTTGATTGATTGTGAAGTCTTTTTAACCAAGTGGTCAAAACGTGTTGGATCAGACAGTAGTTCCTACTGTAAATGAGAAAACAGGTTCAAATCCTGCCAGTGGGCATGTTTTCATTATTAAGTTTTAAGAACAGAGAATGGTAAATGATATAAATACTGTTTAAAATAAATGGAGTATTTCCTTAAATATGAGTATCCACCAAAAAAATATTTGAAGTAATAAATATATATTGGATAAAAAAATAAAATTCAATAATTATATAAATTTTGTTTCAGTCATGCTGACATTGAAGTTTTGTGAAAACAGGAAAAACAAAAACCCTAAAAAGTGAAGACATCACAATAATGCCTTTATAAAACTTCAATGTTGGCATGACTGAAATAATACTCCTCAGTTAAGTGAAAAATCTCTCCAAATTAATCCTATTAACATTCAATTTCTAGCTTAATATCTAGCACTTTAACTTTATGACAAAAAAAAATTCTTGCCCAAAATGCCTTTCTACCAGTAAACTAACAAAAAAGCAAAATTTGACACAAAGCATAATTACAATTTAACTATAAGAAAAATTAAGGCATACACGTTATTTCATGGTAAATCGGAAGTGTAGGCCTATTTCAGGCAAACCATCATCAGCTTCTTAGAGTTATCCTACCACTGTATGTACAGGATACTCCTTTGGATTCTTCTATATCTACACCACATGCTGATATATATATATATATATATATATATATATATATATATATATATATTTGTGTGTGTGTGTACATATAGATTTATATATACATGCATGTGTTTACACATATATAAAGTTAACGCAGATAAGTTTGTCACAACCGAGCAGGTCATACTGACTTCAAAGTTTCATGAGGACACCATTATAATGTCTTCACTAGTCAGAGCTAAGTTTTTGACCTGTTCTTGTGTCCCCATTTTTTCATATTTATATGAAATTCTTTAAACTGTCATATATACAATCATGTTAAAAAAATGATCAAGCCAAAACAGTAAAAAGAGGTCAAACTAAATGACAAGAACAAACCAACTAAAAAGCAATTAAACAGACATGACTGACTGGGCAGAAGATTGTCCCATAATAGGTTGCCATTACTTTCTATGTATTAATGCTCTATCTCTACCTGAATCGAGCACTTTACAATAAAAAACCTACTCACCAAAATATCTTTCTTTCAGTAAAAATACAGAAAAAACAAGAACCTTAGCATTAAACATTATCACGACACACACACACACACATATATATATATATATATATATATATATATATATATATAACATATGGCATCTAGAAGAGATGAGATGATTTCATTTTGGCGAGGTTTTCATTTTTTATCTTTTTTACAAAAAAAAACATTTCCAAGCAGACTAATCCATCATGAATTGCTGTGATGGCATAAAGTAAATTTACCCTCTTGACAGAAATTCATTTTTGGCTACCAAGTAAAATGGCATGTTTCAAGAGAATCTGATTTAAGAGCAAATAATTTGTTTTTGTGTAAAGTGAAATGAGTTTGGATACAGACAACTTTTCATCAATCTTAAATATGATTCCTGTTATTTGCCTTCTATAATATAAAAGAAGCAGTTACGTTTAACAATTCATAGACTCAGCTTCAAAGCAGATTGTAAACTAAATCAGATCTTCAGTTCAGAATATTATGAGATTTGATTGGCACAATATGCAGTCAGCTGGCAATGAAATGTAACCATTCATCAAATTATTCACTGGATAACTCTATTTCTCAATCGATTCTGAATGGCAGAATACAACCAAGGTTTATCTTTGCATCTTCCCTACTTGCAACCTATTTTTCATCTGATTTGTCTCTATTAACAATCCATATTTTTAGGTTTCTTCTACTATAAGTTAAATGATCATACTAATAATTAGTACATACTAATCTTGAGGATGGTATGTACCAGTTGCATGTAATATAAAAAGACAATCCATTTTGAATAATACAGAGTTACTGCTGCCATCAGTCAAATCAAACATCTGCATAAAATCATTACCATTTTTTTCTTATCAGTGATTTTTTTTAACACTTCCTGCCATGAAAGACAATAAAGCCACGAAGATGCAAGGGGTTACTGAGAGTGAAAGAATAGGAGAAAAATCATGGACAGGGGATAAAAAAAAACAGGATTAAATGAGAAAAAGCTGACAACTGACATTGATTTTAAAGATTTAAATGAAAAATTGACTGGAAAGCATCAAGTGCGAACTGAAAGAATGCAAGAGGTTACTACGTGTGAAAGAATAGAAAAAACAAAAAACATTAATTATGGAGAGAGGAAAATAAAAGAAGAATTAAGAAGGTAATAACTGCATCTAAAGTTTTGTAGATCAAAGTCAAGTGGAAAAGAAGACAACAGAAGGGAGTTTCACTAGTGAGAAATGTGGGAGAAGAAATTGTTAGCACAGAAATTATGGGTACACCTTGCAATTTCAACTGAAAAATAATGAGACCTAGCTGCCAACCTAGTCAGTCAGTCAGTTAAGTGCCATACGTGATACACGCTTGGGCGATCATGTCCCGAAAGAGACATGACTGACTGGGCAGAAGATTATCCCGCAGTAGGTTGCCATTGCTTTCTGCAGTAGACTGGTTGCCGACCAAGGCTATAGAACCCAATCTGTCCTGCTATTTAACCCATAACCGGAAGGAAGAGACGGATTAATACCTTTCCCAAGGGTATTTGTGCGTAAGTGAATACAATGGATTCAACTGGAACTCGAACTCGGCTCCCCGGCTTCTCGTTCCGAGCAGATATCCACTGTAACACAACGCACATCTGCCAACCTAGTAATATGATTAAATTCATAAAGTCAAAGTACTTTTTATATACATCATTATCTAGTTTTTACACAAGCGGTTTGTGGGCACATGGTTGATTAATTAAAAGGTTCAGTCAGTCAGTTATGTGCCATACGTGATCCACGCTTGGGCGATCATGTGTCAAAAGATACATGACTGAATGCCCAGAAAACTGGGCAGAAGATTGTCCCATAGTAGATTGCTATTACTTTCTGTGGTAGACTGGTTGCCAAGCAAAGCTATAGAACTCAATCTGTCCTGTTATTTAACCCATAACTGGAGGGAAGAAATGGATTAATACCTTCCACAATGCACATCCTGATTAGATGGTTAGTAATCTGAAAATTAGATCTTGCTTTCAATCTCACCATAATTTCTCAGGGAAATGACTTTTTCATAATATCAGTCTAAAGATCACAACATGCAACCATTGGAAAGTACCTGAAAATCATACCACAAGTTGACCCCTGTCCTCAGAGTGAAAATGGGTAGACAAAATTGTCTAGAACCGTGAACAGGAATGTTCATTCCAAGCTTTCACATGCTGCACACAAATTCCAGTCACATGGCTCATGAGAGCTGGGATGAGTGTTCCTTTTTTAAAAACAACACAAAAATAAATTCAACATTACAGTCAAAACATGAGAAAAAAATAACAACACCAAAGACAAAATACCCATAAAAATGGCAATAGAATAGGTCGAAAGTGCTTGGGGTAATTCCCTTACTCCTACAAAACACAAAAATATAAGAATGCTGGAAAAACTAAATAAAAAATTAATTAAATTTTCTTTGTCAGCCATATTTAATGAAAGATGTTTGAAAGAACACTTGCTGCCCAAATGTACATAATAATATGAATAAAAAAAGGGACAAAAAGAAAATTATACTTAGCCTTAGCTGACGCATTTCATCAACTGTCAGCTAAGACTAAATACTGTTTTCCTGTCTCTTTTTTATTCATATTGTCTTTTCTACAGATTACATCTAAAAATATTTACACATACTTTAATATATATAAGCTTTCTTCTTTGGTACCTTACAAATTTAAGTTCAGTACTATGGATGTACATTGTGGTGTAGTGGATATCAGCTCGAAATGAGAAATGAGGGAGCCAAGTTCAATTCCAGTTGAATTCCTTGCATTCACTTACACAGAAATACCCTTAGGAAAGGTATTAATCCATCTCTTCCCTCAAGTTATAGGTTAAATAACAGAACAGATTGGGTTCTATAGCCTTGGCTGGCAACCAGTCTACTGTAAAAAGTAATGGCCATCTACTGCGAGATAATCTTCTGCCCAGTTAATTATGTCAAGATAATGATCATCCAAAGGTGTATCACATATGGCACTTAATGTACTAACTAGGTTGGCAGCTAGGTTTCATCATTTTACAGTTGAAATTGCTCAATGGAATCATAAGTTTTATGCTCACAGTTTCTTCTCTCATACTTCTCACTTGTGGAACTACCTACCGGCTTCTGTATTTTATATGAATATATCCTGAAAATTTTACCAAACTTGGTTAGTTTATACCAATTTTATTGCGAGAACATTGATTTATATAATAAAATCTAACATAATGTACCAATTCTAAGGAGAACCAAATTTATTTCTTTTTCTTTTTAATCATATTGCCAAAAGCAAGGTAGTTTACTGCCACTGGTGTGCAGGGGTTACATAGGAGGAAAGTTATGGGAAAGAGTGACAGGTTATAGGTGGTGTCAGGAAGTGGGTAAGAGAAGGATGAGAATACTGATGAGAGTGGAGCGGATGGAGAAATAAGCATGAGAGAGGATGCAAGTTAATGAGATAGATGACTATTGACTTTAAATTGAAATTCTTGGAGATTGTAGCTATCGGAGAAGCAATTAAACGGAAGGGAATTCCACAGGTGGGAAGTGTGAAAAAAGAAGCTGCTGGAGTAGAATTTGTGTTTACATTTTATTGGTTTCACAGTAAAAGGGTGGGACTTAGTTGCTAGTCTTGTGACTCAAGTAAATTCATATATAGGGGCCACCAGGGAGCTAAGTTCATCAGAGCAGAAGCTGTGAAAGTATTTGTAGAAGAGACACAGAGAAGCCACATTGTTCCAGTAAGAAAGTGACTGTATCTGAGCTGCTAAGTCAGGATTGATCACATTACAGATTCTCCGTTGGATTTTGTCAAGGACCCCTAGGTGGATAGCAGGAGCACCCAACCAGATATAGCAGCAGTATTCAACGAGAATACCAAGCTCCCACTTATGCCTACTAGAAATTTGTATTAATATTTAACATAAAAACATCTTGAAAAATTTCCCAACATATTTTGGTTAAAACCAATTATATTGCGAAGACATTCATTTCATCATAAAATCTTTTATAGTGTATGTGTACCTGAATATGACTGTGCAGAGATACATGTAACTGTATGTATATAAATGAACACATTAAGAATATATATCTTTCTGTGTATGATGTTATAGAAAGCACTACTATTTTCCAATTCACAAGCAGAACTTACAATACCTTGTCATTAATTAATACAATTTTGATTTTTAGACATAAAATAAATGAAACATTTGATATATAAAAAATTAAATTTCTGAGGGCACTAATTAAAAACTCATCATATATATTTCTGTTTCACAGCAATAACTACTTTTATGAATATATATTTATTCATTTTTATAATAGCTGCTCTGAAGGAATGGCTTTTAGCTTCTGAAACTGTCTGTATTCTAAAATGGAAAACTGCAGGTTATTAAGTGCAATCTATTTTAAACTATGCTTTGCATTATATGAATTTTGATATGATTTAGACATGAAAGAGTAAAGAGATTCAAGATTTCCGCGAAGGTAGAATCGATGTGCTTTTGTTCTGTGTCATGACGAATTCTTTGATGTAAAAGTCTTGACTGATATAGGTCTGCAAGTCCAAAAGTGATTTTAAGCAAAGGAACAAGAAATTCATTTCTACTAAGAAGACACATTTTTCTCAGCTTTTAATGTGATTATTGCAAATTACACAGAGTATCGAGATAAAACAGAAAAGAATAAAAAAAAACAGCAAACAGACTTTATCTCAGCAAAGTTAGGATTCTTGTTTCTGATTCTATCAGATAATAAATTCTGTATCCAGGACAGAAATTCAAAAAAGTTTTAAATAAATTATATAGCATTACTAATCAATTAGAGTCTGATTTCTACTTTAGAACTGTCTTACAACAGAATTTAATTAGACAAGCAAGAGTACTTGACATTGTATGGGTTAAATGAACTTTTATTGGCTAATATTATTCCAACCAATCAACTTGCAAGAAAGTAGAAAAATGGCTGACTTTAAAATAACTGAGGTCTATATAAATGAGATTGTGCCTTTAACCTAAAAAACAAGACAGTTATATTTAGACTGAAGTTAATACACTATTCAACATTTTAAGGTTTATGGAAAATAACTGACAACCTCAAGCTTTGATATTTAGGGAAACAGAAAAAGATAAAAGTCTTGTATGAAAGCATTTGTTATATAAATTTGTGTATTTTTTCTTGTTTTTTTAATAAATCATTTATCCATTTAAGAAAAGAAACAAGTACAGACTCTGATTACCAATGAGAAAATATTAGAAACATTATACATTAGGACTAGGTAACCTTTCTTCCTTAAGAGGTTTGCATATATTCAAACAAAAGTAGCTGTTTATCTCTTTTTTCTCACCATAATCTATCTTACATATTTATAATTTTTACCATTTGCCAGTGCTTTGAATATTGCTACTACATCTGTTTCTGGTGCTGCGTCTATGTATTTAGAAATTCTTGATAAAATACAAAGAAGAGTCTGCAATGTTTCTGTTCCTAACCTGGCATCTCTGGTTCACTAACCTTTCCACCACCATAACATAGCTTTCCTCTGCCTTTTCTATCTAATAATTGCATGGTAATTGTTCTAATGAACTTTTGTCTATAGTACCTAGACTCTGAAATTCAACTAACATCCCTTAATTGTCACACAACAGTCTGTAGTATACACAGTGGAATTTTAAAACAAGACATCATTCTCCTCCATAAAAACACAAGGTTGCATACAGTAAGAATAACACAACAAAATATTTTAGAACATGGTTGGTCTGTTTTATTCTACCCTTCATATTTATTGGTCCTTGCAACAAGCAATCACCTTTGCTGTTTGCTGCAAAATTCTCTGATAGGAACAGTTTTCTTGGTAGCTCTAGCGAAGCATCAAGTATTCAGCTACTGACAAGATTTTGAATCTCGGCCAAGGCCACAGAATGATGATGATGAAGGAAAACCATACTTGAGATTGTTGCCATCAATCTTTGCTGAAAATTACTACAAAACACTTGTCCCTCTGCAATTTATAGGTAGAGCCACATAAATATGTGTTGGGATTTTTATCTAACAAAATAGGCTAGTTTTATCTGACTCAGTCCTGATCTAACTTGCCTTGAACTTAGAATGCTACATTGGCTTGTTCGAACTTGCTTTTGTGTGTCAACTCCAATTCTTAGTTTGCGATCTTTTTGGCTTATTACTGTTACTTTGCCTTGCATATATTGTTTGCTTGCTTTGTAATATTATTTGTGATTTTCTTTGTCTCCTTATTATTTAATGCAAACTTTCTCAGTTCTGTTTGTTGTTTTACATTTAACCATGGCTACTCACTCTACAGAGGGTTCATCAAACACTTTTCTATATGAAAACCGGCAGAATTTTACCTAAAAGTAAGAAATGCAGCCTGATAAGTGGCAACAAGCCATTGTAAATAAAAGCAAATATATAACAAGACTAGCAGTATAGCCCGGCTTTGCTCAGGTGTAATGAAAGCTTTAAAACAAATCCATGGTCCTGGAGCTCAGACTCTTTCGACATTGGCACAAAAGACTAAAAAGCAATAGTTGTTTCCAGTTAAAGCGAAACCGTAGACTGAAAGAAAAATGAATGGATGTAAGTCAAATTTTGATTTCGTGGTATCGATATCAAATGAGTTTTTTCGTTGTAAACTGAATTTTGAAGGCTAAATAAGTCCTCTGAGTAAATGGTATCATGGCTGAGACTGAGAACTACAATTATACCTACTTAGAGCCAAACCTGAAGCAAAAACTAAAATAAAAGGGCTGAAAAAAAAATAAAGACATACAGGCAGATAAACAGACACACACACAAACATCTTGCCTTTTATATATATATATATTATCGATTTTCTGCACTCATGTAAGAACTGCAACCTTGAAACTTCTGAATATCATTTCTTATGTCTTTGTCTATGAGTGTATCAAATTTGATTAAAATCGAACCACTCCTTCTATAACCAGATTTTTTTGATTATCGATTTTCGATATTTATCGGGGGTACCTCGACACAAAACCTAGCTAAGAACACTAGCAGACGCTTATAGTACAACTGTGTAAATCTTCAAGAAAATTGGTTCATCCTTTCCAAAACCTTATCATTGCTCACATGCTCAGTCCACGATATCCGCATCATCCTTCTGTAGAACCACATTTCAATCGCTTCAAGTTTTTCCTTCATCTTTGATGATATGGTCCCACATTCACTGCCATATTGACGAACCGACATCACATAGCAATCCAGTACTCTCTTCTTTGTTTCTAGCAACATTTTCCTGTCTCTTAATACTCTA
This sequence comes from Ascarosepion bandense, assembly GCA_037127315.1. Classification (NCBI taxonomy): domain Eukaryota; kingdom Metazoa; phylum Mollusca; class Cephalopoda; order Sepiida; family Sepiidae; genus Ascarosepion; species Ascarosepion bandense. Next base: position 926,198 of record JBBBDQ010001822.1, on the reverse strand, counting down.
CTCAACTTCTGGAATGCTTCCTTCGCCATGCCAATTCACCTTTCCATCTTCTGTTAGAACAATTTCCAGGTATTTAAATTTTTGTACCTGCTTGATTTTAGTATTCCCCACCTATATTGGCATTTTGGGTTGCTCTTTTTGCTTATGACCATGTATTCCATTTTCTTGCAGTTTATTTGTAGTCCTTTATTGTCACTTATTAAATAAAGACTCTTGTTAAAAATAAAATTATCAACTTATTTTTATCATGTTTCTGTATACCCAAAGGTCAAATCTCTGACAATTTTATTTTTTCTTAACTATGATGTTCACCCCGTATGAGACCTGAGAATCACTTAAAGAAGATGGTTACAGAGGAAGAGTCACAGTTTCTGTGGTCAGAAGGGGAGGATAATTGTTAACCCCAGATTTGAACAGGTTGAGATTGTAGCAATAAAGAAAATATCCTCTTGGGACTTGGTGCCACATAGCAGTGATTTGCAGGAAGAAACTGTTTAAGTGAAACTTACTTATTAAAAGTAGAATACAAAGGGAATGAGGGTGATTTGCTACAATGTGAGAGGCATGGCAGTTCCTAGCCATGAAGGTTAGAACAGGGAGAACCAAGGAATGAAATTTGTCTGAGCTTTTTCCATGGAAGTAGTGATTTAAATTTTAGTATCCAGCCTTTTATTTCAAGAAAAGCTTTGGAACAAATATTTATTAACAGTACTTTCAAGGCTACAAATAGTCTTTTTGGTTTGTTTTTTTATGGCCTATCACCCTCAATGGGTTATTCAATACCAACAAGATTTTTACAATAGATTTGTATGAATAGAATATACATTCTTTGTAAGAAATAAGTTTGTAGATCAGGTTTCTCTGATGCATTTTTGTAAAGTGTTTTTTTTTGAGAGTCAGATGTGTCGCTGGTATATATTTTTTTTTTCTAAATATGTGTTGGTAATATTTTTTTCCTTCAGAAAAGTATTGCTGATAATACCTTTTCTCCTTCAAAGATTTAGTGCTGGTAAAAATGTATTCCTGGAATTTTTAATATAAAAGTCTATTTTTATAGTGTTTTGACCCCAGTTTGGAGGTTAACTATTTTCCCATAGTGGGGACCCTAACAGGGGCTACCCCTCTGGGTCAAGGCAAACATGAGAACAACAGCAACTAAGAGATAGTTCCATGCGCCTCACAACCTCCCAATCAGAGGCCTTGCTGTCAGATACAGTTTATTGTCATACCCAGGACCATAGTTCTTTTGTTAATATACTCTGTAGCTAAACAGTGAGATATACAATTAGTAAAGTTTAGCCAATGATAACGCTATCTATATTTTAATTCCCAGTGCTGAGTAAAAGAAGCTTAGTAACTGTAACTTAACATTTTTTAAATCATTTCACCCCCAAGTAAGGCACTAAGACACAAGGGGTAACTGAGTCTTAGAGAATATGAAAAAAAAACTATTAAGAAGTGCAGACAATAAAAGAAGAAGAATTAAAAAGACAGAACATTATAGATATTGCATTTAAGTTTTCGAAGATCAAAGTTGGCTGGTAGGCAAGAATATGAAAGAGAGTTCCACAAGCCAGATAGAATAAACTGTTAACATAGAACAAATGGTTACATTTCAACTGTAAAATGATGAGACCTTGCCAAGGTACATAATAGTGATTCACTAAGTGAAACAAAGATGTGGAACAAGGCCAAAAGTAAGGTGAACACACTGAAGGTCAAACACAGTTAAGTGCCATATTTGATACATGATTGGATCATCATGTCTCTTTCAATCCATGATTGACTAGACAGAAGATTTTTCCACAATAGTTTACCATTTCTTTCTGTGGTAGACCAGTTGCCAACCAAGACTGTAGAACTTAATCTGTCTTCCTATTTTCACATAGAAGGAAAATACCCTATGGGTATTTGCTTGGAAGTGAATGCAATGAATTTAACTGGTATTTGAACTGAACTCTCTGATTCCTCATTCTAATCCAATATCTACTGGACCATAATGCACCACCCTCACATCAAACTCACTCAGTCAGTCAGTTAAGTGCCATACGTGAAACATGCTTGGGCGATCATGTCTCAAAAGAGACATGACTGACTGGGCAGAAGATTATCCCGCAGTAGGTTGCCATTGCTTTCTGCGGTAGACTGGTTGCCAGCCAAGGCTATAGAACCCAATCTGTCCTGTTATTTAACCCATAACTGGAAGGAAGAGACAGATTAATACCTTTCCTAAGGGTATTATGTGCGTAAGTGAATGCAAGGAATTCAACTGGAATTCTAACTCGGCTCAACGAGTTCTCGTTCCGAGCTGATATCCACTGCTCCACCTCCACAAATTCACTACTCAGTCATAATTGATTGAGCAAGACAAGCTTAATAAACATTACTATATGGTAAAATAGACAGAAATACCTCCTGTATATAACTCCCAAAATTTCTCCCACATAAATGTAAGACATTGGATAGATGATGACAATATGCCTTACCATTATGATGGAGGGTTTGTTTTACTTTTTAAAATCTTTTTACCCCAAGCAATACAATAAACACACTAAGATGCAAGAAGTTACTGAGTGTTAGAGAATAACAACAAAAAAAACCCTATTAAGAAGAGAGAATAATAAAAGAACAAAGATTAAGTCTGAAGATAACTGATACTGCATTTAAATCTTTGAAAATTAAAGTTGACTTAATATTTATTAAGAATGATAAAGGCTAAGAAAGCAAACTGGGAGAGTTGTATTAAAGGGAGATAACTGATGTTGAGACAACCAGAAGGCATGACATGTGGAACTTGAACAATCTACCCCTGTGGACAAAATAAATGGTTCAGTTCAAAATTCCAATTACATGAAGAAGGCCAAAGTGTGCAATAGCCAAAATGACATGAAGATTAAAACAACAGTCTGAACAATGTAAATAATGTAAATATTTACAATACCTCATCTCAGAAATATTGCTAAATTAAGGAAGAGACAATATATATATATATATATTGTCTCTTCCTTAATTTAGCAATATTTCTGAAAATTAAAGTTGACTGGAAAGCAAAAAGCTGAAAGAGATTTCCACAAGAGTAAAGTATGATAAAGAAACTGTTAGAATAGAAATTACAGTTACATCTCAACATTTCAACTATAAATGAGAAGACCTTGTCACCAATCTAGTGCTGGTGGTTAAAAACTAAGGTATGTTATCTGAATTTATTTTTAACTGCCACAAATGATTAGTAGTTAGATTGATGCTTTCATCATTGCAACTGGGGTGGACCTGAGCGACTGGTACCCACTGCTGTAATTTTTTGCTTTTCATTTTTTTTTTTTACTTTTTTCAGTGCATTCTTATCAATCAGACCCTAAACTTTCACATTAGCAAACAAATTGGGAAAAAATTAATATTTAAAGATTTTTAGGGGGTGCTCAGTTTCTCATAAAACGTCCTAGTAAATTGATCCCCCAAAATGATCTTTTTCATTAATTTCCTCCAAGTTTTGAAAAGAAAAAAGGCAACAACTTGTCATTGTCTTTTACTCAATCCCAAAGCAAGTTTTCCCAACATGGGGGATCAATTTATTAGAACATTGTATCAGAAACTGAGCACCCACTAAAAATCTTTAAATGTTGAATTTTTTTCAAAATTTTTTTGATAATCTGAAAGTTTAAAGTTTAATTGATAAGAATGACTTAAAAAATTTTTAAAAATAAAAAGCAAAAAAATTACAGGAGGGTGCTAGTCGTACATGTCTGCCACAACTGGTTCCCCAAAGTTTTTGAGTGATAACCAAAAGAGAACCCAGCTATGGGTTGAATAGCAGGACAGATTGGATTTTATAGTTTTGATTGGGAACAAGTCTACTACAGAAAGAAATGGCAACCTACTGCCTGAAAACCTTTGCCCTAGTCAGTTATGAATCAAAAGAGATATGATTGCCCAAACATGTATCACATATGGCACTTAACTGACTAACATCTAAAACAATAAAATATTTAATCAATAGAAAACAAAACAACAAGCAAAAACTTGTAAGAAGAATTTACTCTATCATCTATATGGATTGCCAGAAAGAATATACTTGAGAAACCTCAAGAAGTTTAAATAAAATATTATATGAATGCAAAAGAGATATAAAATACAACACATGAAATGCATTAGTTGCTCACCATGATAAGACTGACAACAATTTTGATAACCATTTGTTCTATGTTAACGTTAACTATGGACATGACCAGAATGTGCTGTGTTTGGAAAATAAAACATTTCTATAACTTTACATGCATACATAAAAATATTCATATATTTAATTAAAAATAAAAATCATAATAGCTATAAAAATAGCAAATGCTGCTCAGATATTCAAAATTTTTGGACAGTTTTTACACCCTTAATGCCTAGAAAAGAAAACCCTTGTACAAATACAAAAAAAATTCAATAAAATGATATACCTTGTCTGTTGCCTTTAACAAAACATGTATCAAAGAGGAATTGCTGCCCAAATACAAATTATATATATATACATATATACATACCCAGTGTTTTCATAAAGTTCATGTGCAATTAAAAATTTTATAACTTTGTTTGTATTTGCGATAGAAATAATGTGCACATGGACCTTATGGACACCCTATATATATATATATATATATATATATATATATATATTGTCTCTTCCTTAATTTAGCAATATTTCTGAGATGAGGTATTGCAAATATTTACATTATTTACATTGTTCAGACTGTTGTTTTAATCTTCATGTCATTTTGGCTATTGCACACTTTGGCCTTCTTCATGTAATTGGAATTTTGAACTGAACCATTTATTTTGTCCACAGGGGTAGATTGTTCAAGTTCCACATGTCATGCCTTCTGGTTGTCTCAACATCCCTTTAATACAACTCTCCAAGTTTGCTTTCTTAGCCTTTATCATTCTTAATAAATATTCTCTTTTAGTTATCACTCATAAATTTTGTGAAACCAGTTGCAATGATGAAAGTATTATTTTAAATAATAATCATCTGTGATTTTACTTATGTTGTAGCCAGGTATTGAATTCACAACTCTGTGGAATCAAGTCACTGGATTTAGCCAATGCTTTTATCTACTGGGTCATATGACTTACAAAAGTATTGCAATGGCAAGGCCAATTCTTTGATTTTTCTTGTTCACTGAAGACATTTGGGTTTAATATCAAAAGATGAATATAAAACAAGACTTCAGAATTTTACCTTTTATTTACAATAACATTTATTTATAATCAACAATAAAATGTGACAAAAGTTACTTTATGATTTAATTCTACTCCAGGCAGTATATTTTTTGAAAGCTAGTGTAGATGGTGGCTTCACTGCAGACTAATTTTAAAATGCCATAAAGCTTCAAATAATGATCTAAATTATTTGAAACTTAGCAAGATTATTCTTTTACCTTTTATCTTTTACTTTAAATATTCCACTTGCCATTTTATCTCCAGAGAACCATGGTAAAAATGTGAGTTTGAAATACATTGAATATTTATTGATACATTGAATACTGTTTTAGTGAAATTTTTACTGGTCTTACAATATTCTAAATTCTAGTAATTTTTGTATATTTTGACGTGTCTTTGAGTTGTATAATTATCATAGTTAATGCTAAAAAGTTTTCAATTAAAGTCAAGCAGAAAACTGCCTCATTACTTTTTACTGTTATTACAAACATGCTGAGCAAACGGATATAATTATGGTTAGTTAAAGAAGAATTTCATTGTATTCTGTTTAACATGCAGCCGAGAAAATTTTCTAGTTATTTCAAAAGAGTTGCCTTACTTGTGTCAGTGCCAAAATGAATAAATAAACTTGAGAGAAAAAATGTTTCAGAAAAGAAACAACATTTTTTGTGCATCTCTGGGTGAAGAAATCAGAATCCATATGAATACAATATTGAATTCTCTGTGAGAAAAAAATGTATATTTGCAAATATCAAACAAATGTATTTTTTTTTATTGTTCTGAGACATTTCGGAACTTTTTTCATGGATGGAATCCAAACTCGCCAAGAAGGCCAGAATATTAACAAATGAAAAACAGAAGAGACTGAAGAAATAAAATAACAAAAAATCTACATGAATCAATATTGGTAGAATTTTATCAAACTCAACATGTTTATGTATATAAAAACTATGTAAACATGTGAGTGCAAGATACATACACACATATACATACTTACATACATTATATATATATATGTGTATATATATATATATATATAGAGAGAGAGAGAGAGTGAGAGAGAGAGAGATGGATATCAGTAAATATACATATGGATATACTCGCAAATACACGCACAGATATAAACATTTCTCTGGTGTTAATAAAACAGTGTTCGATGTAATATAAATGTAAATTTCATGTTCAAGTCTTAGTCCAAATCAAATTAAATTATACAATCGAAAAAATCAAATAATACAATCCCAGCATTATAATATGTAACTACCATGAACAATGAGAAAATCAAAACTTAAATTCCCAGAAGAGTCCATTCATAATAAGCACCTGATTAGTGCATGAAACTCCGAGTCATGCTATAGACTGATTGATAAATTGATTTTTTTTTTGCAACTTATCAACCTTTTGTATTGTTTTTAGAATCACAATAAATTTTACAGATGAAAGTCCTACTCTTTAACCCATAACTGGAGGAAGTTAATTAATGTTTTTCTCACTTTGTGCATAAGTGGCGTAACAAACCTGACTAGATTTCAAATTTGACTATCTGATTTTGTATTCTTAGCTACTATTGCTCACACATCTGTCTTCTTCTGAAAGATTGATAAATTGATTTGTTTTCTACAGCTTATCAATTCTTTGCAGGTTATTTAAAGTCAAAAAATATTTTTAGATTGTACAGTTAATTTTTTTTCTTTTCAGTGGGTTGGTTGTTCTTGTTTAACAGTATATCAATCTTTATGAGTTATATAATGTCAAAATTTAAGTATTTTGTTTACATTTTTTTAAAATAATAATGTTTTATTGATACAAGTCTTACTAATTAACCCATAATTGGAGGGAGAAGAGTTGGATTCAAACCTTTCTAAAGGGTATTTGCTCATAGGTGAATATAATAAACCCAATGGGAACTGAAACTGAGCTCTCTTATTAACAATTCTAAGCTATTATCTATGACACAAAGTTTACAGCAACTAATATTTCCAAGCAGCCATCCATCAAGGTACTCATTAGTTTCAATTTTGCTTAGTGATTATATAGGAACTAGTATTTCAACATGATATGGCTGTAAGCCTCTTCTGCCCTAGCAATAAAGATTTGAACCAGTGAAATTAAAGAATAGAGTTTCTCATAACATTATACGGAAACAGTGGTAGTTACAGGCTTGCATTTTCAGTGAAGAGGTTGAAATGTGAACAAAAATAAATCCTTCCGTGTATGAGAGAGTAAACATATCTGAATTCCATCAAAGCTAGAAAATGAGAATTAAACAGCTCCAAGATGGCAATAATACTACCTTTTTGGTTTAATCTGATGTCTACTTGGCAGAAAGAGTCCAGTACTTCCTGGAGTACAAAAGGAGTCCAAAATTTATGGTATGAAGTTAAAAAAAAAATCAACCTAAGCTTTTAATTTCCTTACAAGTCAAGCATTCTTTTATTGATCTTACCATGAATTATTGTTAGTATTCCTTTTTTATCTGAGTGCATAAGTGATGTAGTGGACTGAACGGTGAAATTTAAATGCAGAATTTGCCTGAACCCACCAGTCGCAACTGATCATGACAAGAAGGTTGAGCTTGATAATGTTGAGTCAGTGATTGTTGCTCAAACCGACATGCAGATGATATTGTGGATGTGCAGTGTCAGTTTTAGGGATAGAAAATCATCAGAGGAGTTAAGAAATAGCAAAGGATGTACATTGTAGTGCAGTGGATATTGGCTCAAAATGAGAAATCAAAGAGCCAAGTTTGAATTCCAATTGAGTTTATTGCATTCACTTATGCACAAATACTGCTGGGTAAAGTATTAATCTGTATCATCTGCCTATGGGTTAAACAGCAGGACAGATTGTGTTCTACAGCCTTGGTTGGCAACCAGTCTATTGCAGAAAGTAATAGCAGCCTACTGCAAGAAAATTATCTGCCCAGTCAGTCATGTTTTATTCCAGACATGATCATCCAAGTGTGTATCACGTATGACACCTTAACTAACTGATTGCCAACATAATGAAAGTTATGCATCAAACAAGACTTAGGCGGTTTCGGCATGTTGAGAAAATGGACAAAGAAAACCCAGTCAGCAATTGTAGGTTTACTGAAATTGATGGCTAAAGTGGTATAGGTAGAACCATATGAAACATGGACCCGGCTTATCAAATACAATTTAAAGAAATTGTGATTACAACCAGGTCTTACACAAAAAGTGGGCAGCCTGAAAAAGAACCATAAAAAAAACTCTGTCCAACCCGTGCTAGTATGGAAACAGATGTTAAACAATGATGATGATGTTGCACCTGCTCCAATAATACTTCTAAATGGTGTACAAACATTTTTACATACATTTATCAAAGAGAGAAATGCAATAAAATAACACTCAGCATTTATAAGAAGACAGATATTTGGCTGGGGTGAACAAAAATAAGTCCTTTCCCCACAAGACAGTGTAAACAGATCTGAATTCTATCAAGGCTGGAAAGTGTAAAAATGAACATTCAATATGGCAATAATACTCCAGTTTTGGTTTAATATGATGTCTGCTTGGCAGACAAATCCTAGTACTTTCTGGAGCTGACCATTTTCCCAATATCTTTAGCAATGGATTGTATATGTTGTTCCATTTGAGGTCTAGAGTGAACTTGAGACTCAGATACATGGAAACTTATAGGGAGTGACACTATTCATGGTGACTGGAAAAAACTCAAAATCAGTAATGACGAAACAATACAAGAAGGGTTTTTTTTCTTTAGGCAGTTCAGCTGTTAGAGTTGGGTCAGAAGAGAGACCAGCAGCAAGAATCTGATCACATTTTTTTAAGAGAAAAGTGGCATTGTCTGCTTAGATGCTTACTAATAATCTGAGAATGTCCCTAGGCAGACCATCAATAAAAAGAGGATAGAACTGATGAGAGAGCCTTGGAGATTACCTACATTGATATCATAAGCTTCAGAAAACTCAACATTTACAACAATTTCCATGGACCTAGCTAATATAAAGGACTTGATGATCACAAAAGAATTATTCCAGAGATTTCACAACTGGAGAAGTTGGGTAGCAACACCCTATGCCATACCTGGTCAAAAGCGTACGTGATATCTTAGGAAATTTTTCTTGTATTAAGTTGACTATCATGTGCTTCACTTATTCTGTAGGTGACAACAGTTAAAATATCAGCAGTGGACCTAGAAGAGTAAAACATCTACTGTGTGTCACTCAAAAGATTTTAATTCTGGTAAGGCAATCAACCATTTCCTTGCTGATAATAGGTTCAAAGTGCCTGCCAATAATTTCAAGGCAGCTGAATAAATATAGAATAAAATGTATAATAATCCATACAACGTAAAAAAGCACAATAACTATTATGTAAACATTTAGACTTTGCTGGCCATCGACAGAATAAGAGGGAGGGTTGTACAAAGAGTTAATGCTTAACAGTTTAGCACCAGTATTTTTTCGGAAACAGCAAACTCAAGACTGAAAATAAATTGATAACAAGTTGGGTGCTTTAATGTCATCATGACTAGAAGGAATAAATGCAAAGATGATTTTACAAAACTCAAATAATTAATGATTTCCCAGATGAAAATTTTGAGTGGCAAATATGCCAAAGGGAATACAATTTTTTAAGCCTTCAAGCCCAAATGCACCCAAATGTACCGGCAAGTTTCAGGCACTTAGTCACTGAGCAACTGTCTCAAATTGGTTAGCACTTTATTTTAATACAAAGCATTAATACTTGTCAAATAGTTTGCTAGAAGTGCCAAAAATTGCAGATTTTCAAAACTATATCTCATAAACTATGGAGTGTTTAATTTGATATCATTTTTTTTCTTATAAAATCAAAATGTAATCATTTAATTTTCAATGGCTTTTAAGATATATCAATTGCATTCATATCAGATTGTAGAGTAACTGCCATGGTTAAATGTAAATGGCAGAACTGGCCAGCAAACAGAATTGACAAAGTTTGTAAGAAACAATAACAAGAAAAAAGACAGAAAAAACAGGGCAAAAATAATATAAAACAAGCAAATAATATATACAAGGCAAATTAACAGTAATATGGCAAAAGTTCACAAACTAAGAATTCAGACTGACACACAAGAGTAAAATTGGATAAGCAAACATAGCATTAAAACTTCAAGACAAGACAGACTGAGACCAGGTCAGATGAGATCAAGAAGTGGCTTATCTTATTGGCTAGAAAGAAATCCCAGTATGCATTTTTGTGGTTCTATCTATGAATTAGGAAAGGGAAATCGTTTTGCAATCATTTTCTGCATGGAATTGGAAACAAAAAACTTTTCAGATTTTTCTAGAAATTAGGGCTACATGGGGCTACATGGATTTTGAAAAGTAACATTTCTTAAGAACTGATATGTTTAATGTTTTGAAACAAATGTCTAAAAGGTGCATAAAATGTTGAATGGTTTTTATCCAACAGAAGTCTACATATGTCATGTAAATCAACTATCCTAGAGTTTAGCAGCATACAAGGTATCTCATTAAGTATAAACAACAAAACAATATCATTCACTTTTGGAAGTATCATTAATTACTGTATTTAATAAAGGAGAAGGGTCATTGGGGAAAATGTCATAGGAAAACTTGTGAACTTACTCAATAGGAAACGCAGCTCTATACAGAATGTTCACTGAGTTATCGTCATTGTATAAACAAAAACTTTCCAAGACTTATAAATACAGAAGTCACATTGTATACCAATTTTATGAACTGATCAATGGTTCATGTCCCAAGGAAGTAAAAGTGTGAACAGTAGAATTTCTGGTGAGACAAAGAATTTGCAGCAACAAATGAAGAAGTTCTATTCAGGTAGCTTCTTTCTAAGAATTGGTGTTTTGAAACAGGCTTCCAAAATAATGCTTGTTTTGTTTTGTTTTTTTTAATCCAAGTAAAGTAATAAAGTGACTGACACAATAGGTTATTGAGAGTAAAAGAATCTGAGAATTTTTGATAAAGGACAATAAAAGAACAATTAAGGAGAGTGGGAATGATGATTGACATCACATTTACATTTTTGAAGCTCAAACTTGACTGCAAAGAAGGTACTATGGAAATATAGTAATGAGGAAATGTTTTATAGAAAAGGCACAAGGAAACTATGTTACAGTAATCATTACAATCACAACCGACTCACGTCTCATGTTAATTGTTATCTACTTTAAACAACCCCATTCACTAACTCTCTACTTTGAGTCATGTATTGGGGGAACAATAGTAAAAAAAAAAAAAAACATTGATTACTGATAAAACTTGACTATTGGTGAAGAATATTGATGACTGGCAGGGATTTATACTTATTTCATTAGGGAAGACTCAAGAAAACAATGGTCTTCTATACAGAACAGTTAAATACTGGTTAAAAGAAAAGCCTGATCCCCTCACAAGGTAGAAAGAATTTTCTTGTCAGCTAACCAACATGGTAGAAGCCTAAAATTTAATCCTTGCTTACTATCTTATTGGTTAGAAAAAAAAAACCCAGCATGCATTTGTGTGGTTCTATCTATAAATTAGGGAAAGGAAATTGTTTTGCAATCATTCTCCGCATGGAATTGGAACAAAAGAACTATTCCGAAATTAACCAGGGCTACAAGGATTTTGACAAGTAAAATTTCTTAAGAGCTGATATGTTTAATGTTCTGAACCAAATGTCTAAAAGACGAATAAAATATTGAATGGTTTTCATTAAACAGACGTCTACATATGCCATGTAAATCAACTGTCCAAGAGTTTAACAGCATACAAGGTATCTCGTTAAGTATAAAATACAAAACAAGTTCTGTAGCTTCAGAATTGACCCACGAAACATGGCTGAGAGTATTTTCCATGAATTCAGTGGCATGGTAATTGTGAGTTCAGTCCCTGAGCCAGTTAACACAGATTTAGACTTAGTGGAAACAAAACTAGCAGTACAAATTAAAAAAAAGGGCACTTCTAGAGTGTGTATGAGATGAGGCAGTGACTTTTCAACTACCACCCCATTGTACATAAATATATAATAATACTAATAAAATATTGCAAATTATATTAGTACCTCTTAGAAGACATCCTCATGTTGAAATACAAAACTGATAAATTAGCTTTAGAAATTATAAATAACTATGGTACCTATCTAATCTAAACTTATTTATAAATGGAACTTTGTCTCTGTGTGTATATATATATGTGTGTGTGTGTGTCTGTTACCTATAGACTCCAAACAGCTGAACCAATTTTCTTGAAAATTTACACAGTTGTACTATGAGCGTCTTTTGTGTCGAGGTACCCCCAATAGATATCGAAAATTGATAATCGAAAAAATCGGGTTATAGAAGGAGTGGTCCGATTTTAATCAAATTTGATACACTCATAGACAAAGACATAAGAAATGATATTCAGAAGTTTCAAGGTTGCAGTTCTTACATGAGTGCAGAAAATTGATAATATATATATATATATATAAAAGGCAAGATCAAAATCAGTTTTTCAGCCCTTTTATTTTAGTTTTTGCTTTGGGTTTGGCTCTAAGTAGGTATAATTGTAGTTCTTAGTCTCAGCCAAGATACCATTTACTCAGAGGACTTATTTAGCCTTCAAAATTCAGTTTATGATGAAAAAAACTTATTTGACATTGATACCGGGAAATCAAAATTTGACTTACAGCCATTGATTTTTCTTTTAGTCTACGGTTTCGCTTTAAATGGAAACAACTATTGTTTTTTAGTCTTTCGTGCCAACATCCAAAGAGTCTGAGATCCAGGACCATGGATTAGTTTTGAAACTTTCATTACACCTGAGCAACACCGGGCTATACTGCTAGTACTTTATAAATTTAAGTGCAGTTATATATATATATATATATAATACAGTATGCAGTATTTTTTGTTCTACCTTCGTACTTTCGTATAGAGCACTTTACTGTTAAAGTCTTGGGTTTTTTTTTCTTTCAAACGTGTACTTGACATATTGTTCTTGTGTGCGGTTTGTTTCTTTTTTTCTTCCCCATTATTTAACCTATGAGGTAATCCTCTTTGGGTTATTTGATAATATAAGTTACTGCTAAGTTAGCATTGTTTTTTTGGATGTTTAGTCTGTAATTATTAGTGCTGCCTTATTGTAATTAAGTATATTAATATATATATATATATATATATATATATGGGGGTATGTGAGTATGGATACATGTTCCTGTTAATAAGGCTCTTGTCTTTTTGCAATGGATATCAGCTTGGAATGAGAAGTTGGAGAGCCAAGTTGGAATTCAAGTTGATATTCGTTGCATTCACTTGCGCAGAAATACTTTTGGGAAAAGTATGGATCTGTCTCTTCCCCCTAGCTATGGATTCAATAACAAGACAGATTGGGTTCTATAGCCTTAGTTGGCAACCTGTCTACCCCAGAAAATAATAGCAACTTACTGCAAAAATACTTTCTACCTAGTCAATCATGTCTCTTTGGAGACATAATCACCAAAGCGTGTATCATGCATTGCACTTAACTGTCTGACTGACTGGATGGGCAACCAGATCTCATCAATTTAAAGTTGCGACGGTTAGAGACAACCGTAAGTTCTATGCCAAATGTTTCTTTACACACACTTTTCACTTATGGAACTCTCTCCTGGTGCCATGTTTTCCAGTCAACTTTAATCTTTACAATTTAAATGTCAATGTCAGTTACAGTTTTTCCTGATTACCCCTCCAGTGTTCTCACTCCTTAGTAATATTTCTTTCTAATTCCTCCACAACCAGTAACCTCTTGTTACTTAACCCTGGAACACTAACCATCAATTAAAGTTAACCACTACTAACCATGGGTATATCATACCTAATTTTGAAAATATCAAAAACATATTAAATATAAATCTTTATTTGAAATATTTTACATGCAGGCACTTCAAAATTCGTAGTTTGAGTTAACATTAATAGGAACTGAAAAACATTATTTAGGTAAGAAAATCAGGTACTGAAAATTGAATTAAATTGTAATTAAAATGGCGTCATTTGCACTGGGTACTATATACTCATGGTTAGTGTTCTCAGGTTAATGACTTTATTACCTTGTGTGGGGTGAATATGATTAAAAAATAAATTAATAACTAATATATTCTTTATTTATGCTTTTCTTTAAATAGCTTGGTCATTTGTTTTTGAATGGGAAAGAGAGAGAGAGAACTGTATATTTGTGTGATAAATCTTTCTTTAGACTAACACAATATAAAAATACAGATAAATTCAGTACACAAGATTTTATTTTAAACAACTTTGTTCTAATTCTGAACACGACAGGTTTTAAAAGTATGCGTGCTCACTGGCTTGTGTATGATATAAAACTTTAACAAACTTGACAATTGTCTCCAACATAAAATTCAGAGCACTTGCAGTGAAAATATCTCTTAACTAAGAACACTTAAGATGATTTCATCTTAACTTTTCATGTTGAAAAATTTAAAGGCAAATATAAAAACAAGCAAAGAAATATGAAGATTGTTTTGTTGTACATTTTTTTACACTAGTAAATCCTCTTTTGTTTTACTGTTTGAAATATCACTGTTTAAAAGTTTTTACATTTCTTGAGTTCCTTGTTGAATACCGAAGCATTCTTATGGAAAATGGAGGAGATGAGAGAACTGAATCATAGCAAATGAAAAAGAAGAATGATTGATTCCAAATACAAAAATGTGTTTGAATTTCCTTATGAGAAAAACTAGTGTTGAAAATGAGATCCAATAACTGCTAAAAATGCAAACCTAAGGATATTGCTTCAGTAAAATGGTTTCAAGATTTGTATGAAACGAAATGGAAGGTGAATAAAATGTTTTAAGAACTACAGCTTAGCAAGAGATGAGACAAAAAAAAAACAAAGAGAAAAATGCCACATTTTCAATTGCTTCTCAGTCAAGATGGATGATGAGAATTTTGCCTATGCATATGTTTGCATATTGAAATTTACAAGCAGCTCCTTGAGATCCAAGAGAAGTTCATTTTCCCTCCATTAGATCAACAACAGATGACAATTACAGCTCAACATGGTCAAGTATACATTTAGACATAAAGCATTCATTGACTAAAAAGTTCACTTTATTATCAGGTAAAATTTATTAACTGTTTATATTAAATTAATTTTTTAGGGTAATAAGCATCTCAAGTCTACTATTATTTTTTTTCTAGTACTGGTAGGAGCTTTCTTCCAGACATTTTGTTTAAGCTAATGCTGAAGGAATGTGAATTGCGGAACAGTGGATATTGGCTCAGAACAAAAAAATCAGAGAGCCGAGTTCAAATTCCATTTAATTTATTTGCATTCATTTACAAGCAAATACCGTTGGGATAGGTATTAGTCCATCTCTTTTCCCTCCAGCAATGGGTTGAATAGAAAGACAGATTGGGTTCTATAATCTTGGTTGGCAACCAGTCTCCAACAGAAAGTAATGGTAACCTACTGCAGGAAAATATTATTCCCAAGCATCTATCACATATGGCACTTAACTGACTGACTGAATGCAGAAAGTAAACATCTTTATTATATAATCATTTCCCCTCTTAGTTAGATGTACTACTAGCAGTATAGCCCGGTGTTGCTCAGGTGTAATGAAAACTTTTATATATATATTATCAATTTTCTGTGCTATTGTAAGAACTGCAACCTTGAAACTTCTGAATATCATTTCTTATGTCTTTGTCTATGAGTGCATCAAATTTGATTAAAATCAGACCACTCCTTCTATAACCCGATTTTTTTGATTATCGATTTTCGATATTAATCGGGGGTACCTCGACACAAAACCTAGCTAAGAACACTCGCAGATGTTTATAGTACAACAGTGTAAATTTTCAAGAAAATCAGTTCAGCCATTTTGGAGCCTATAGGTAACGGATACACACGCGCACACACAGACACACACACACAGACACACAGACAAAGTTTCATTTATAAATAAGTTTAGATTTAGATATTTTATTATATAATCATTTCCCCTCTTAGTTAGATGTACTACTAGCAGTATAGCCCGGTGTTGCTCAGGTGTAATGAAAACTTTTATATATATATTATCAATTTTCTGTGCTATTGTAAGAACTGCAACCTTGAAACTTCTGAATATCATTTCTTATGTCTTTGTCTATGAGTGCATCAAATTTGATTAAAATCAGACCACTCCTTCTATAACCCGATTTTTTTGATTATCGATTTTCGATATTAATCGGGGGTACCTCGACACAAAACCTAGCTAAGAACACTCGCAGATGTTTATAGTACAACAGTGTAAATTTTCAAGAAAATCAGTTCAGCCATTTTGGAGCCTATAGGTAACGGATACACACGCGCACACACAGACACACACACACAGACACACAGACAAAGTTTCATTTATAAATAAGTTTAGATTTAGATATTTTATTATATAATCATTTCCCCTCTTAGTTAGATGTACTACTAGCAGTATAGCCCGGTGTTGCTCAGGTGTAATGAAAACTTTTATATATATATTATCAATTTTCTGTGCTATTGTAAGAACTGCAACCTTGAAACTTCTGAATATCATTTCTTATGTCTTTGTCTATGAGTGCATCAAATTTGATTAAAATCAGACCACTCCTTCTATAACCCGATTTTTTTGATTATCGATTTTCGATATTAATCGGGGGTACCTCGACACAAAACCTAGCTAAGAACACTCGCAGATGTTTATAGTACAACAGTGTAAATTTTCAAGAAAATCAGTTCAGCCATTTTGGAGCCTATAGGTAACGGATACACACGCGCACACACAGACACACACACACAGACACACAGACAAAGTTTCATTTATAAATAAGTTTAGATTTAGATATTTTATTATATAATCATTTCCCCTCTTAGTTAGATGTACTACTAGCAGTATAGCCCGGTGTTGCTCAGGTGTAATGAAAACTTTTATATATATATTATCAATTTTCTGTGCTATTGTAAGAACTGCAACCTTGAAACTTCTGAATATCATTTCTTATGTCTTTGTCTATGAGTGCATCAAATTTGATTAAAATCAGACCACTCCTTCTATAACCCGATTTTTTTGATTATCGATTTTCGATATTAATCGGGGGTACCTCGACACAAAACCTAGCTAAGAACACTCGCAGATGTTTATAGTACAACAGTGTAAATTTTCAAGAAAATCAGTTCAGCCATTTTGGAGCCTATAGGTAACGGATACACACGCACACACACACACAGACACACACACACAGACAAAGTTTCATTTATAAATAAGTTTAGATTTAGATATTTTCTGATTAGACATTTATATTTTTATTTTATGTGCTGTGTTCCTTCATACATCTCCATGAGTTGCTGTTTTTTGTTGCTTGAAATAAGGCTTGACTTTCTACTATCTTTCTTAATTCCTATTTTGCCAGCCATTTACATAAGCCTATTAGGTAAGTTATTTGCCCTCAATATTTCATACAAGCATCACATTATCCAACTAGTTTTTCTTCATTGTGTGACTTAGAATGCTCAACTATTTTCTGCTTTGAAATATCAGTTAAATGCCATACGTGATACACGCTTTGGGCGATCATGTCTCTTTCAAAACATGACTGAATGGGCAGAAGATTATTCCACAGTAGGTTGCCATTACTTTCTGTGGTAGATTGGTTGCCAGCCAAGGCTATAGAACCCAATCTGTCCTATTATTTAACCCATAACTGGAGGGAAGAGATGGATTGATACCTTTCCCAAGGGTATTTGTGCATAAGTGAATGCAAGGAATTCGACTGGAATTTGAACTCAGCTACCTGATTTGTCATTTCAATTTGATATCCTCTGCACCACAATGCATCCTGCTTTGAAATATAAGTATCATTTTTGTCCCTTTTCCTTTAAAACTTTCCTTACATGTTTAGTCCATGATATCCTCAGCATTCTTCTGTAAAATCACATTTTCAAAGAGGTCAATTACATTATAGTAAAGCGATTCATGGAAAACAATACTTTAATAAATTGTTATACTATAATATAATTGACATCTTTGAAAATGGGTTATGTAAACCGAAAGCTTAGATTGGATTATTAAATAAATTATGTATCAATATTGTGATTTTCTTTCTTCATTTAATGATAATGCTATTAAGCTTATGAGACAAAATGAAAAAAATTTACATAAAATAAATACACAAAACTTGTCTATATTATTTAATGAAACTTGCATCAACGAAAAAATTCTTTTTAAATACATACTATATATATATATATATATATAAGATTGTATTAGGATGATGGATAATGGTGTAACCAAAGAAAAAACCTAGAGAAACTGGGAGAAATAGGAAAGAAGTTGTTAAATTCTTTAAATATTATGGATTGAGAATTACCATGATTACAAAAGTAAAAGAAGTCAATAACTTAAATCTGTTATTCAGTTTAAGTTCAGAAATATATGAACCATTTTGACAAAATATGGAAAACTTAAAATACATTTCCAAAAACTAAAAGCAGCACCATTTCCATTCGAAAACACAAGTCTCTGCAATACAGAGTATCCACAAGTTCTCAGAATAAATAAGAGTTCAAGGAAGCTAAAATTTAAATATGAAAAAGTCAAAAACAACACAAAATATACTAAGATTTCAACAAAGAAAATGTAGAAAAACGAAAATTGAAAAAGAAATGTTAAAACTTAACCCACACTATAACAGAACGATAATAAACATTTTCCAAGAACAACACCACTCCGAATATTATTTAACAATAATAATGTTAGGGGTCAACTGTAGCAATACAAACATGGGGACTATGAACCATAATAAAATATTGGCCAAAAATATTGGAGAGGTAGAGAATTGTGAAAAAAGGGTGATCATCCACTTGATTAAAGGCCAGTGAGTATATATATGATAGAGAATGTTGAAAGGTTCTCAGCTTGACCAACGTCCAAGAACTTTTATTTTCATGAGCAAACACAATGTGATTTTAGTTCAATAACTTTTCAACATTCTTCAAATGTGTGATATGTGTTTGTGTATGTGTGTGTGTGTGTGTGTGTATATAAGATCAAGTCAAGAATGAATAGGAAATATATATCAGTTTAACATGTTTCACTTTTATTAAAGCTTCATCAGAGACTCAGAGAAAACAGACCCAAAGATAAGACTTCAGTATTTTCAATTTTGTTTTTGTTCGATTCTCAATTTCTGATGAAGCTTTAATAAAAACAAAATATTTTAGATTGATATTCGTTTACTATTTGTTTTTTATCATATCATTCTGTCAGTCAGATTCCGATCGGCATTTGATATTTAAGTCAAATATGTGTGTGTGTGTACAAGGTGTGATCGGTAAATTTTTGCCAGTTTATGTTTTTGCTTTTGTCAACTACACAGTATAGTAGGGTCAGTTGGGTACCATCTGATAAAAAGAGCACCACGGTGCAATTCACTTTGCCACAAATTTGGAAACAGCATGCTGCACTGCATGGCATTTGCGCTCAAAGCTCCAACATGAACATTTCAGTTTGTTTGAGTGTTTATTTGAAGAGAGTGCAAAGGATTCAGAAAGAGTTGAATGAGTCTAATGGTGATTACGAAGGTGCGACAGATTAAAAAACTTCCTCTGATCATTCTAATTAGACAAGAACTCTCAAATGTGTTGCTGAGGGACTCAGAGCTAGTTTAGTCACTGACCACACTTCCACTCAGGATTTGTATTTAGAACTGTCCTCCTCCTAGACCGGTTGTCAACCAAGGTTATATAACCCAGTCTGTCCTGCTATTTACCCATACATGGGTGGAGAAGTGATGGGTTCTTATCTTATCCAAGGATATTTGCACATAAGTGAATGTCATGAACTTGCCTGGAATTTGAACTTGGCTCTCCAATTCCTCAATCCGAGCCACTATCCATTATACCACCATACCTCTTTTTCTCTCTCTCTCTCTCTCTCTATATATATATATATTTAGTGTATCTAGGCAGCAAATAATTTTCTCAACATATACTGTTAAATATAAGAGAAAATAAATGTCTATTATTATGTTTAACCATGAGCCATTCTAAACATCGTATTTTGGCTTTAATTTCAGTTGAAAATAAAGACAAAAATTCTCCAACATTTGGATAATTTTTTATTAATTTGGTTCTAAGCTTTCGGCTCACATGAGCCATCTTCAGTGAGGTCACCAAGATGGTAAAACAATAGCATCCACCATCACCAACGATTTTATTTTATGCTGACATAAAACTCCGCTAGGCAACAGCAATAGTTACCAAAAATAACAAATGCAGTTCGCAAATTTGCAATGTGGTTCTATGACGTCACACTGTGAAATGACAACAGAACCATGTATTCAAATGCAATGTAATATGTAATGGCCAGATTTAAAAGTGATTTTATTAAGTATAATTTTATATATGGCTGGTTAATCATATCTAAGGATGCCTGTCTACTAGGGCAGCTAGCTAATCCCCATTGCAGACGCTTGCACAGCCACTTTTTCAAGACTCATAGAAACGACCTGTGGTCAATACTGCAGTTATGCTGAGCATGCCTTAGTAACAGTTTCTGAGAGAGAGTGCATTATCTCGTGTGAACAACAGTCTGAACAAAGCCAGGACACTAAAACCCTCAGTCATGATGACTTGTGACTTTGAGTTGACCCAACCATCAATGGTTCCCAAATTGTCCCATCTACCCAATTTCACTCACAAGGCTTGGGTCAGCCCAAGGTATGGTTTTCAGGTACTTTCCAAAGGTACCACAAGCTGGGACTGCCTCCTCTAGACCAATAATATTAACTCACCTCCCTGACAAATTGTCCCTCGTGAGATTTGAACCCAGGCTTCATGAACCATTCAGTTGAGCACCTATATATATATATTTTTAATCATATCACCCAGAGCAAGGCGGTAATGGCACTGAAGTGCAGGGGTCTACATAAGAATGAAAAGATTGGAAAAGAGAAAGCCGGAAACCACGTCCTAAACAGGGAATAAGGGATGAGCCTCTTCACCTGTTCAACAGACGTGGATGGAGTGTGAACCGGGCGATAGTTTAGTCTATAAAAGCATACTCAGTTATAATCTGAGGAAAAGATCAATATGGTGAAATAAGTAAGACATGAAAAAAACTATATTTTTCTTGCCTACACATTTCATTCAGTAATGGACTTATCAAAGTAAAGAAATTAAATGATTTTTTAAAAAAATAATATATCTAAAACAAAAATGGTTGGTAACTAGAAAAATATACTTATCAATTATTTATAAGATTAACAGAAATTATTAAGCACTGAAAAATGTCATAGAACCCATCTGAAGAGAATTTCTTTTATATGTCCAGTTTAATGTTATAAGATGTTAAAATGATGGAAATTAAACATTTCCTTGAATTTTTTTATATTTTTGTTGTGTATGTCAGCCTGGGTAAGTATTGTTTCTATAAGGAAAGGTAAAACTGGGAATAAACAGGGCACAGATTGATATTTTGGTAATATTTGATAGCAGCGCTCTTAAGAATTTCTCTTTTAAATTAGTTACTTTCTCTTCGTATGAGCATGGCATTTTTTAGCTGACAAATTGTTGTTACTAATAATGCAAAGATGAGGTGGAAGATTCTTTGTCCAACACACTTCCCAAAATCTGGATTGAATGAACAGACATTAGATTTGTTTTAGAAGATCTTAATGAGTCAAGAACTTTTCGAAACTGCTCACAAATGTCGAATTCATGTAATTCATTATATTTTATATGTAATTCGAATTCATGTAATTCATTAATATATTTTATGTCATAAAATATAACTATTCCTTGTGAATGAAAGTATTTTCAACCTTCAACTATGTCAATTCAGAACTAAACCTATCAGCAAATATCTGCTATTAGTTTATTTGTATACTTGTCAAACCCACAATATTCAAGTACCAATAAATCTGTCAACACTTTACTTCTCAGAAATTAAATTTATTTAAAAGCAAAGTCACAATATTTACTATTAAGTTATTCAAAGATTTGACCAATTCTTTGTTCATTTTTCTTTTTTTTTAATCTAGCATTTGTGAACTTTCGGTGGCTGTGAACCGAAGCAAACAATAGCAAGGGGAAGACGAGTGAATAGACTGATGTGAGAAATGTAACTGTAGTCATGTTGGCACCATAATTGCAAGACATAACAGAAAGCAAGGCATTTTGCCAAAGACTATAATTCCATCATTTGAAGTGCAACATTGCTTGAAGGTTTCGCTTGGTTTGCCACCAGATGGAGATTGGCCAGTCATACACCCTGCCAAATGCAGCAAAGAAAGACTGCTCAGTTGGGGAAAACTAATATAAACATTGATAACAAGCTGGACACAAGATTGTATACAGCCTACAGGTATCAGAGACGATTACTGAAAGATTAGCATCAAAATCAGGCAAGGAGAAAGTGATAAAATATTGCTTCAAAACTTCAATAATTAGAAAAAAAACTGAGGTATATAAAAACTTTGAAAACTATTGTTCATTTGATTTTGTAAAAGAGATTCTTGGGAAGAAGGTTGTTGACAAATGGCCTGAAGTTGCAAGATGTAGTGAAAAAGTCATTGACAAATAGATTGAAAATGCAAGATTCAGAGAGAAGGTTGTTGACAAATAACTTGGAGATGCAAGATTTGGGAAGAAGGTTGTTGGCAAATAGCTTGGAACTACAAGATTTGGGGAGAAGGTTCTTGACAATTAGATTAGCAATACCAGATTTCAAGTGATGGGTATTGGCAAATTGCTTAACAATAAAAGATTGTGGGAAATGGTTAAGAACAAATAACTTGGCACGACAAGATTTGTGGAGAATGTTCTTGACAAATAGCTTAGCAACACAGGATTTGGGAAAAAAGTTGTTGATGAATAGCTTGGAGTTGTGAGATTTGGGGAGAAGGTCGTTAACAGCTTAGCACTACAATTTGGGAAAAAGGTTGTTGGTAAATAACTTGGCACTACATGATTTGATAGAATATTCCTTTGATTCTCAAATTCCAATGACCTGATTTTCAAATTCCAATAATCATTGGAATTTGAAATATAAACAAAGAAGTCATTATTTACTGAGGAAAGCTGAATGATATTTTAATTTACCTGGAATATTTTAATTTAATCTTTTTGGAAATGATAAAGTAGAATAGAAGGAAACAAATCGATTTACATAAAAGTGAGTTTTTTTTCTAAGAAATACAGAATAATTTCTAGAATTGATCTGCAATACAAATTTCACATCTGAAAATCTAGATGTAGTCCATTCAAAATGAAAGACCAGTTTTGTTTGTATCAAGAATGATAGGAATGCACTACGATACTTTCTTTTGAAGTTTTATTTATAGAACTCTGTGTTAGTCGGATGTGAAATCACATCAAAACAAAAGTGGAGACAATGAGGAAAAGCTATTCAGCAATGGAACTGCCCCACCCTTTATAGTAGGTGACTTTAGGTTAGAATGAGAGACAAACCCAGATGCAAAGAAAATGTGTTGAAATATGGGGAAGAAGTAATAAAAGTTCTCAGTAGTTACTACACACAGAAAGTTTTTATTCTACTTGCTGCATTGAAGCCTTTAACATCTGCTAGATTTTAAATTTAACCAATTCTAAGTACATGCAAGAATCCTTGAGAGCAACACACTGCAACTACTACTATCTCACTTTTTCAGACAACCTGAAGTGGGACAAATATATTAGACCAAGAGTTGCATCTACTGCTAGGATGTTTAGGTCTCTGTGTTGGACCAGAAAGTTTTTCTTGTCAGAGTCCATCTTGCACATTTATAAATCTACCCTTCATTTGTGCACTGAATATTGACACCATATCCGTGCATTGAATATTGTCACCATATGAATAACAGGTGCTCCTTGAGCTTCTCAACAAAACTAAAAGAAGGATCCACAATGTAATCAGTCTGGATATGGCATCTCAACTTCAGTCACTTTCTCACTGATGTAACATGGCTCCCCTCTTTCATTTTATACAAATATTTTCAGAGGAACTGCTCTGATAAGCTTTTTTCTTTGGTACCACAAACACATGAATTTAAGCATGCTACTAGATTTACATCTAGGTCCCCACCTTTTTACCATTGAAATAGTTAAATGCAGTCATCACTTCTACTCCAACAGTTTCTTTTCTCACAATTCCCACTGTTGAACTCCTTTTCTTTTATTTGTTTCCCTGATAGTAAAAATCTTCACACATTTAAATGCAACATCAATTGCCATCTTCTATCTTATTGAATTCCATTCATTTTTTTATCATTTCTTGAATGTAACCTCCTGCATACTAGTGGCAGTCCCACTTTGCTTGGGTTTAAATGATTTAAAAAAAAAAAGAAAAGGTTACTTTTTTCTTCTCAATTAGTTCACTTGTATATCAGTTAAGTGCCATACGTGATATACACTTGGGTGATCATGTCTTAAATGAGACATGACTGACTGATCAGATTTTCCTGCAGTAGGTTGCCATTACTTCTCTGTGGTAGACTGGTTGACAACTGGTTGCCAACCAAGGCAACCAGTCGGCTGCAAAACCCCATCTGTTCTGTGATTTAACCTATAGCCAAAGGGAGAAATGACAGATTAATACCTTTCTCAAGGGTATTTGCATGTAAATAAACACAACAAATTCAAGTGAAATACAAACTTGGCTCTCCAATTTCTTAAAAATTGTCCAAAATTTGAATATTTTTTTATGGTGGACCTGAAGGAGACTACCACTACCTTTAAATTTGTTGTTTTTCTTTCTTTTTTTTTTTTTTTACTTTTTTCAGTGCAATCTTATTGATTACACCCTAAACTTTCTGACTGACAAAAAAATTTGCAAAAAATTTCAATATTTCAACAGTTTTGGAGGGGGCTAAGTTTTTCATACAGCATTATAGTAAATCGATCCTCCATTTTGAAATCACTCACCGGTATGACATTACCACCACCTGTAAATTGGTTGATTATCAATTTTTTTTTACTTTTTTCAGTGCAATCTTATCAATTAAACCCTAAACTTTCCAATTGACAAAAAGAAATTGTAAAAATTTAAACATTTAAACAATTTTAGGGGAGTGTTCAGTTTTTCATAAAACCTTAAATCGTTCCTGTGCAATTAACGTTTTTGTTTGTGCATATTCAACGACTGAATCCTTTGTGAAATTTTTGAATAAAGCCATTATTGGAGTTTCTGAGGAAGATGCCATCATAAGAACTAAAGAAAACTTGAAAAAGACAAAAACAAGAGCAACAACTCGTCCCAAAAAAAACAAAACAAAGCAACCCCAACCCGAGTAGTTCCAAAATAGAGGATTGATTGACTATAATAATGTATGAGAAAGTGACCCCCCAACTAAAATTGATTAAATATTCAAATTTTTTCAAATCTTTTTTGATAATCAGAAGCTTTATATAATAACCGATATGACTGCACTAAACAAGGTAAAAAAAAAATGAAAAACAACAAATTTAAAGGTGGTGGTAGTCTCCTTCAGGTCAATATTTTTTATTATGCTCACATGAGCCATCTTCAGAGAGGTTACAGGGATGTTAACATAAAGACATCCACCATCAAAGATGATTTTATCTTGTGTTGACATAAAACATTGCTATTCAACGATAACAGTCACCAAATACCAGACACAGTTCATAAATTTGTAATGCAGTTCTATGATGTCACACCGCATGAGAGACCAAAATGTTAACAGAACAATATATCTAAATGCAATGTAATATGTTATGACGAGATTGAAATATGATTTCATTAAGTGTGGGTTGTTTTTATTTAAGCCTGATGTCATCTATATGGTTGAAATCTGGGTAACAAGTGAATGGTGAATATTTCATTTTATATACATGGGAAAAACTACTAAAAAGTTGTAAGTTTAAAAATGTATTTTTCTGACAGTATTTAATTATTTCTATTATTATATTTGATATTTCAGACCGTCCTCAGCCTTTCATCAGAAACAAATGATTTTAAAATTTAAATTAGAAACGTATTTCGCGAGAGCATTCGTGAAGAGATTGTTTACATCACGTGACACAGAAAGCGACAGATTTTTTTAAATATTTGTAAACGTAAACCGATCTTTAATAATACTTAGAAATTTTGTTTTAGAGAAAAAAAATTTTTAAGTGTATCTAAAAAATGTTTAGCTATTGAAAGATCTATAAACATTCAAAACACCTAAGTCCCTATTTAACCCTAGCCTGTGTGTATTTAATTTTAAAATCCAGTATTTTTCTTTCTTTCTGCATGTGTAGAACTAAAATCAGAGTCTATTAGTAAACATTTGCCGTTTTCTAATGTGTGTCCCGGTTGATTAAAGTGTTGGGCTATGGGGGAGTATTGGTTGTTCTGGTGTATGCTAAGTTTATGATTATTGAAACGGAATCTAAAGCTATTTCCAGATTCACCAATATATCCACTATTTGGACATATTGAACAGAAGAGAAAATATATAATGTTTTGGTTGTCACAGGTGAGGCGTGGTGAGTGCAATTTGATGTTGGTGTTGGGTAGAGAAAATACTGTGTCATTTACTAAGTGTTTACAAATTAAACAATGGGATTTCTGACATTTGAAATTCCCTGATAGGTTTGTATTTTTTAGATATTTTGTAGAAGTGAGGATAGCTGATAGGTTGGGTGTTTGTTTCATTGCATTTATGAGCGGTTTATCGAAAATGTCTTTGATTTTTTTGTTTAATTGGAGGTTCTTGTAATCATTTTTTAAATTTTTAATAAGTGTGTGGGAATATTGATTGTGGTTAAAAACCATGGGAATTCAGTTGTTGTTTTTTCTTTTCTTGTATGTGAGAAGTGTGTTACGATTTATGTGGATGGTTTTATTTAGTGCTTCTTTTATTATTTTTATTGGGTATTTACATTTTAGAAATTGCTTTGTTAGGTTGTTAATGTTGTATAGAAAATCTGGATGGGCTGAGCATATGCGTTTGATTCTTAGAAATGAGCTGTATACGATAGATTTTTTTAATTTAAGGGGATGAAAACTGGTAAAGTGTAGGAATTTATATTGGTTTGTGGGTTTGTTGTATAGACTGGTGGAAAGTGTATGTTTGTTTAATTTTATCATGATGTCTAAGAATGGGACGGATGTGTATGAGTACTCCATGGTAAATTTAATTGTATTGTGGAAGTTGTTGCAGAAAGTAAAAAAGTTTTTTAATTTTTCTAATCCATGAGTCCATAAAAAGAAAATGTCATCAATGTATCTAAAATAATGTGATGATTTATATTCTGAATTGTCTAGTATCTTTCTTTCTAAAATGTGCATAAATATTTTGGCATAACTAGGTGCCATTTTCGTGCCCATTGCTGTGCCACTAATCTGTAAATAGTGTTTGTTGTTGAATTTAAAATTATTATGTGTTAAAATGAAATTTATTAATTGGCATATATCTGTAATTTGGTTGTTAGGTAATTTGCTTTTACTAAGGAACTCATGGCAAGCTGACACTCCTTCAACATGTGGAATGTTCGTGTACAGAGACGTAACATCCATCATTTTATATATATATATATATATATATATATTTTTTTTTTTTTTCATTTATAAACAAGTTATTTCGCTACCTTGGTTTCTACCATGAGTGTTTCTTCAGGTGATTTTTAATAACATATATGTTATTTTTGACAGTTATTAAAAATTGCCCAAAGAAACCACACATGGTGGAAACCAAGGTAGCAAAATAACTCATTTATAAATGAAAAATATTCAAAAGTTCTACAATATAATTGTATAGAACACTTTTTAATACAAATGTGTACTGGTCTAAACCTATTAGGACCAAAAAAAAAAAGGTATTAAACAATCAATATATATATATATATATATATATATATGAGAAATAATTTTAAACTTCTTTCTCTTTTTTTAATAAATGGCCATGTTTTTTATTAAATCTTCTTGATTGTTCTGATAAAAGAGAGAAAAATATTGCTGAATTGGCTTTATTGATTGTATAAGTCTGCCTTGTATTAACACAACAAACATGCACATCTTAATTTCTATTTTCCCTGTTGCAATCGTTTTTCCCTTAAATGGGATTGCTAGCATCTTTTTTTCAGCTTCATATTTAAACATACGAGAGATGTGTCCTGCTCGAGAATACCTTCTTTTTTCTTTCCTTGTTACTAGTCTTCTCACTTGGACTCATTTTTTCATCCATTTAGCTGCACCCATTTTCAATACTTGCACATTTTTCTTCCACTGTCTCTCAAGAGACACCAAAAATACAAACATCTTATTTTTCAATGGCACAGAATTTGTTGAACAATTCAAATTTAATTTCCAAAAATAGATTTGAGCCATTAAGCAATTACAAGAAGCGACGCACAAAAATAGACGAGTGTTTGTAATCAATATTTGATTACAAACAAATGAGGCTCTAATTTTGGGAATATTTGACTGTTTACTTAATTAATCCTCTAAATATTATCATGATCAAAAACAGAAATTCATGCAAACATCTACATAAAATAAATAGTGCACAGTTATATAAACAGATACTTATACATCTGTCCATATTTCTGTGATGAATATCAAAGCTATTTACAGTATTTAATTTGTTTAGACTGTTGCATTTATCTTTACTGTCATATACACAATGTTTCAGCTGTTGTACACCCTGGTTTTCTTCAGGTGATATTGATTGAAGTTTCAAACCAAACCCTTTATTTAGTCCATGGAAGCAGATTGTTCTAATTCTTCATACCATGCTGTGACATGATCCTCAGTGATGAATGTTAAATCAGATGTATGATCAATTTATGAAGGGATATGCTTTCTTTGTGTTTCCTCTTTTCTTCCTTTATTTCCTGTCTAGACCAAATCCTATCTCAACTGAGAAATGGTGGGAAAGAATATGTGTTGCTTGACAACTAGACAGATTGACCTCCTAATGGAATAAGTAAAAGTCAGTGACCCAAGCCCATGTGACATTTCAGTTTCTTGATAATCTCTGGCCACAACAGGTCAGAAGTTTTTTTTTTTTTTTTTTTTAATCATATCACCCCAAGCAAGGCAGTAATGCCACTGATGTGCAGGGGGCTACTTAAGAGTAAAAAGATTAGAAAAGAGAAAGCCAAAAACCACATCCTAAGCAGGAAACAAGGGATGAGCCTCTTCACCTGTTCAATAGAGGTGGGTGGAGTGTGAATCGGGTGATAGTTTAGTCTATCTACTCCAATTGAGAGAAAAATAAAAGAAGAAAAAAGAAGAGAGTAAAAAGATTGGAAAAGAGAAAGCCGGAAACCACATCCTAAACAGGGAACAAGGGATGAGCTTCTTCACCTGTTCAATAGACATGGGTGGAGTGTGAACCATAAACCGACACTCATAATGTACTCATTAAAATTGCACCAATGAACTTATTTTATTACTTGTTGTGTAAGAAATAAGATATTATTCCGGAAGAGCATGGATTTCTTCAACTACTTGATATGTAGTGAATTGGATGATATTATTCCAGAAGTGCATGGATTTATTTGATATGCAGAGACTAAGAGAATATTACACCCAAAGATATCATCCCAATTTCATTGTGGATATAATTTAATTCCCAGGGAAGAAATGAAGTACACATACCATTCCAAAGTCATCTTGCCTTTATTGTGGAAAGAAGAATTACCAATTTTTATTGGGATATTTTAAGGAGATTCTGTCTATTTGTTATTATGAACATTTAAACTTACAAATTCATGAAACATGAATGTTTGAACTAACATCTAGTATCAGTTAAGTAACTTTTTATCAATTTTATATATGTTATCCAATACTCTTTTTTTTTAAATCATTTCATCTCAAGCAAGGTAGGACCCAGAGGGTTTACAGTAAGAAAAACACAAGATACAGGAGATGTTAAAGAAAGGATAAGAGATGGATAAAAATCAAGGAGATAAAAGATGGCAATTGACATGATATTTAAACTTTTGGAGATTGTAGTTATCAAGTAAGCAAGTAAACAGAATAGAGTTCAAAAAATGGGAAGTGTAAGAAAAGAAACTGATGAAGTAGAAGTGCTGGTTACATCTAACTATTTTAACAATAAAAGGGGTGGGCTCTTGATGCTAATCTAGTCAGTCAGTTAAGTGCCATACATAATACTTTGAGCAAACATGTCTCAAAAGAGACATGACTGACTGGGCAGAAGATTATCCCGCAGCAGGTTGCCATTGCATTCTGTGGTTGTTAATTCATTTATTTTCCATTAATATATCATCAATATATTCTGCATATATTGATATTTGATAAAATTATTAAAAACCTAGATTTCTTAATGTATAATTCGGATAAAGTAGGACCCTGTAAACCTATGTGTAAATGTTACCATAGTGATTAAAAAATAGTATTTGTGTGGTGCAAGACAATCGGAACTTACATAAAATATTTGGTTGAATGTGAGTAATGATATATATATATATACATATATATTTAGACATCATCTTCATGTTAACAGAAAACATACATGAATTAAAAATATTTAACAAAACAATTTAGAATAACTAACTTCTATAATTCCCTTATAAACTCTTATATTTGTACACATGTATATACACAAGAGCCAAGTTCAAATTCCAGTGGAACTGATTGCATTAACTTACATGCAAATACCTTTGGGAAAGGTATGAAGCCATCTCTTCTCCCTCCAGCTATGGGTTGAATAGCATAACAGATTGGCTTCTATAGCCTTGGTTAGCAACCAGTCTACCACAAAACAAAATGAAAACCTACTGCAGGAAAATCTTCTGCATAATCAGTCATGATTGCTTAAGTGTGTATCACATATGGCACTTAACTGACTGATATGCATGCGCATTAATACATTTCAATATGACAAATGCATTATGACATGCATTAATATATATAAACATGATAAATGCATTATGACATGCATTAATATATATAAACATGATGAATGCATTATCACATGCATTAATACATATAAACATGATAAATGCATAATGACATATTAATATAGACACATGATAAATGCATTATGACATGTATTAATATATATAAAATATGATAAATGTATTATGACATGTATTAATATATATAAACATGATAAATGTATTATGACATGTATTAATATATATAAACACATGAATGCACAGACATGTGTATTAATATAAACATAATAAATGCATTATATTACGTATTAATATATATAAACATGATAATGCATGATACGTATTAATATATATAAACATGACAAATGTATTATGACATGCATCAATATATATAAACATGATAAATGCATTATGACATGTATTAATATATATAAACATGATAAATGTATGATATAGATGCATTAATATATATAAAATATGATAAATGCATTATATTACGTATTAATATAAACATGATAAATGCATTATGACATGTATTAATATATATAAATATGATGAATGTATTATGACATGTATTAATATAAATATAATAAATGCATTATGACATGTATTAGTATATATAAAACATGATAAATGCATTATGACATGTATTAATATATATAACACGCGACAATGTATTATGACATGTATTAATATAGACATGATAAATGTATTTATATATGTATTAATATATATATAAACATGATAAATATATTATGACATGCATTAATATATATAAACACATACTTACTATGATTATTAATATTATAAACATAATAAATGTATTATGACATGCATTAATATATATAAACATGATAATGCATTATGACATGTATTAATATATATAAACATGACAAATGCATTATGACATGTATCAATATATATAAACATGATAAATGTATTATGACATGCATTAATATATATAAACATGATAAATGCATGATGAGATGCATTAATATATATAAACATGATAAAATGTATTATGACATGTATTATTATAAACATGATAAATGCATTATGACATGTATTAATATATATAAACATGATGAATGCATATGACATGTATTAATATAAACATAATAAATGTATTATGACATGCATTAGTATATATAACACATGATAAATGCATTATGACATGTATTAATATATACAAACACACAAATGCATTATGACATGTATCAATATATATAAATATGATAAATGCATTATGACATGTATTAATATAGACATATGATAAATGTATTATGACATGTATTAATATATATAAACATGATAAATGCATTATGACATGCATTAATATATATAAACATGATAAATGCATATAATATGTAATAATATATATAAACATGATGAATGCATTATGTGACATGTATTAATATAAACATAATAAATGCATTATGATATGTATTAATATATATAAATATGATAAATGGTATTATGACATGTATTACTAATATATATAAACATGAAATGCATTATGTCGTGCATCAATATATATAAATATGATAAATGCATTATGACATGCATTAATATATATAAACATGATAAATGCATGATGAGATGCATTAATATATATAAACATGATAAATGCATTATGACATGCATTAATATATATAAATATGATAAATGCATTATGACATGCATTAATATAAACATGATAAATGCATTATGACATGCATTAATATATATAAACATGATGAATGCATTATGACATGCATTAATATAAACATAATAAATGCATTATGACATGCATTAGTATATATAAACATGATAAATGCATTATGACATGCATTAATATATATAAACATGACAAATGCATTATGACATGCATCAATATATATAAATATGATAAATGCATTATGACATGCATTAATATATATAGACATGATAAATGCATGATGACATGCATTAATATATATAAATATGATAAATGCATTATGACATGCATTAATATATATAAACATGGCAAATGCATTTTGACATGCATTAATATATATATATATAAACATGATGAATGCATTATGACATGCATTAATATAAACATGATAAATGCATTATGACATGCATTAATACAAATCAATATGATAAATCCTAACAAAGAAAAATCTTGTGAGAAATTAGAAATCCAACATTGTATGATGATTTTACAATCTTAGTTTAGATGTGGTACGAGGCTGAAAGTATAGGGTACTCAGTGAGAATCAAACTCACTACTCAGTCATAATTTTTCTGGCAAGACAAACCTACTAACCATTATTCCATGTCAAGGTTTTCTAAATCATAAACATTTTTGTAATTTTAGTAAAGCATTATGTCAAATAATCTAATACAAAATCAAATGTCCAATCCCAACAAATAAATAAATAAATAAATAAAAGGCAAATATTTCAATTTTTGACAATCAGAAAAGAAGACATTAATACTCTTAGGCCAGAAGTGACCAAGTGTACCACAAGTTTCACAGACTCACAATGCAGGAGCACCTGAAGTCATTAAATTTTTTTTAGTGTATATTTCAATAGACAGCATTTACACAAATCACATAATCTACTAGAAACTAGAGATATACAATATTTTGAAAAACTTCAACTTTGATAAAGTTGTATATTTCCATAACCATATCTCATAACCAGTAAAGCTAAGGAGGCAAATTTGGAATAATTTGAAAGAGAAATCAATTTACTTAATATAAAATCAACTTGCAATACTTGATTCACAATGTTTTTTGAGATATCAGTTTAATTGCATGAATATCACATATTCAGATTTTTCAATAACTCTGTCAGAACTCCAGAGATTCACCACTTGAAAATTGTAAGGGCTGTAAAGTTTAAAGCACCAAAAATTTCTTTAAATAAAAGCACAAATGATGTAATTACTTTTACTCA
Source organism: Ascarosepion bandense (assembly GCA_037127315.1). NCBI lineage: Eukaryota > Metazoa > Mollusca > Cephalopoda > Sepiida > Sepiidae > Ascarosepion > Ascarosepion bandense. The sequence goes on along the minus strand of JBBBDQ010001822.1, from coordinate 892,220 downwards.
CCATTTCTTGATCAAAATACATGGTTAACAGTCTTTAAGCCTTACCTGAAAGAAATAAAGAATCATTTGAGAATTTGGAGAGAAACATAATCATAGATGTCTTCTTTTTTTTTTTAAATAAATTTCAGATAACAGAAGGTACGAGAGCCACTAAAGATAGAGAGTTGATTGGTTGATTTTGTCTTAGTGGCATATCAACCTCTATATTGGTTATTTAATGCAAAAATCTAAATATTTTGAATGTAATTCTAATGCTTGCAATTACAGATATCTTGTATATAATTTCATACTTTTAAGGTAAAGCTATGTTTTTTTAGATATATAGTCTATAGATCATAAAATATATTGTTGGTAATTTTCCTATAAAAACATATTTTTATAATTTTTAGTGTTGCAATGATTGTCATATTGCTATAAAAATTTATTGTTGTCCATTTTATTATAAAAAAATGTGCTGTTGATTTTTGTTCATGGTTCACTATTTTCTCTTAGGTGCTACTCTTCTCTCCAGATCAGGATGTATCTGAAAACAGCAGCAGTTAAGAGAGGCTTCCATGCTTTTCAAAACTTCCAGTTTCCCAATTAGAGGCCCTCTGGATGTAGTTTATTGTCATAGCAAGGACAAAAGAGTAGAGGGTCACAGTTGAAATTATCATAATGAATGTAGTTTGGGATATGATTCGAGAAGATGGTGGTAGGAAGCGAAGTTTATGAGGATGAGTTTATAGATAATGGCTGACCTTTGATTCAATAAGGTCAAGTTTGAAATAGTTCCATCTTCCAATGAAAAGCTGTTATGATTTCAGGAATCACTAGAATATTTGATGTTTTCTGCATGACGAATGAAGCAACCAAATTAAAAGAAAAGGAATCACAAAGAAATATAGATAAGTTAAAGATAAGATGAAGTGAGCTTGCAAACAGATATGTCATTCGGTTAAGTGCCATAGGTGATACATACTTGGACAATCATGTATCTAAAGAGACAATGGAATTGACAGAAATTTAAAGGCACATTAGAATAGCAAATGATTCCTTTCTAAGGCTAAGTAAAATATTAAGAAACAGAAAAATTCCATTAGTCACATTGAAAAGAGTGCTGAACTGCTATCTAATATCAGTCCTTCTATATGGTAATGAATACAGGAAAATTTCCTCACAAATAAAGAGAAGACATAAAGCAACATAGATATCATTCTATAGAAAGGAGCTGAGAATACTATGGATGGTATAGGCAAGCAAAAAGGAAATTTCCAGGGAAATGGAAACAAAATTACACTTACACTTAGAATCAAGAAGTAACAGTTAAAATTTCTGAGACATGCTTAGAGAATTTTATATTCACAGGATACAGTCAAAATCACATGGGGTAGAGTGAAACAGGAAGTGACCTATTTCATGAGATGATGTAAACAAATGGCAGAACAGAAAGTGGATGAGATTGTAAAAAGACAAATATTGCTAAAAGCTATGAAAAATTATGGAAACCACATCTTTAAGATAAAACGATACATAAGAAGCCTAAATATTCCCTACTGTAAAAAAAATTAAAAGTTCAGTTTCTCTAAATTTTAGCTTTTAAGTTATTCCCCCACACAAAGTATTTTAATACAATGTCTTCAGATTTTACAGAATTGAAATGTACTTTCATGGCACTCTGACATCATGGTCATGTGATGCTAAACAATTTAGCGGTCACATTTATTTAAGGATCATAGAAAATGAATGAATCAATCAAAAAACATTCCTTTAATGTCTTTAGGTTAACCAATATCAAATAGGATGTATGAAGTGGTGTAGTGGATAATGGTATAATGAGAAATTGGAAAGTAGAGTTCAAATTCCAGTTGGGTTTACTTACATGCAAATGCCTTTGGGAATGGTATGAATCCATCTCTACTCTCCCAGGTATGGGTTAAATAGCAGGAAAGACTGTGACCTACAGCCTTGGTTGACAACAAGTCCATTACAGAAAGAAATGGCAACCTACTGTGAGAAAATCTTTTACTTAGTCATTCATGTATTGAAAGGGACATGACTTCCCAAACACTTTTCATGTATGGCACTTAACGCACTGAATGATTAATTAAGTGCCTATAAATTATAAATTAAGTGCCTATAAATTAAGTGCCTATAAATTCTCAAACAACAAAGATGTTTAAAATTTTAGAAACTTTTACGAAGCTTAAAAAAATTCAATGAGAGTTGCATGACAAATACCAATGTATTTGATCTATTTACATTATTCAGATTATTGTTCTCATTTTCATTGCCATTTTTACAACATTTCAGTCATTGTATGCTTTGGCCTTCTTCAGGTGCTAGGAAATTTAAACCAAACCCTTTATTGATTCCCAGCACCTGAAGAAGTTTGGAGCACACAGTGGCTGAAATGTTGTAAAAATGACAACGAAGATGAGACAATAGTCTGAATAATGTAAATTGTATAAATACTACCTCATCTCAGAATTGCAGGCAAAAACTGAAATGTATTTGATTTCAAAAACTTTTTGACAATTTTCAAATTTACTGAAACAACATTTTTTTCCCAGGCAATAAATATAAATTCTTTATTGTCTGGCCTCTGCACTTGATTTTTTTTAAGTACCCACATATTACACTACAATCAATTTGCAGACATTATGCATAGAAGACTGAATATTTTAAGACATACGGTTGGTTACAATGAATTGCAGTAGTTAAGAAAAAAATGCCACCATAAATCTGATAGTTTGTCAGATCCAATAAACATGTTTCAAGGATGAATTTTAAATAGAAATAGAGATTCCAATATCCATTAAAGATGCCACTGCCAGCAACAAAAATGAAAAAAAGCAAATGATTTCAGACACTTTGAAAAAATTTCCCATATAAAAGCGATGAATTAACTTGAAAATACAAACAATGTGTCATTGTTTTCAAAAGAAAACTAAAAAATCATTTCCTTCTCACAACACCAATAATTATAATTTCCAGTTTTTCGTTAAACACACATTACACATAGTTAATGAGTTAATGAGGCTAATTACAATAATGAATTACTGATAGTGCTTCTAATGATGATGCAATCATAGTGATTTAAATTTGGCAAAAAAAAAAATAATGTCTTTCCCCCACTGATTGAATAAAACAGGAGAAAATGTGATAATAATTATTCATTAATAATTATTTCATTAATTTTCATAAGAATTCAAACTGATTCAATCACAAAGAAAAGAACAAAAAAAAATCATTTAAATTATTTTCAAAACCAGCTTGAAACATTGGCAAATGTCAGTGGCCTTGAATTTGCATTAGAACAGTGTGTGGGAATTTTTTTTTTTGCTGCAAGTGGAAAAATAAACTCAGTATTGAAATGATTAAAACAAGTTTGCAGAGAGTAGGGACATCAAAGGGCAATGTGAAAAGTCAACAAAAGTAGAACAAAAAATTCTTATAAAATCAGGTAAGACAAAAACAAGAACATACACTTGCCCCCTTGGAAGGAACGAGAACAAAAAAATCCTCTTTAATCGGAAAACAGACAAGGAGAAATTAATTTATGCTTCATTATTTAGACAATATATTTGCCATGGGTACATCAGCATTGGGTAATGTTTTTATGTTTCTTTTTTATCATTTCACCCCAAAGAAAGGTGATAAAACCACCAAGACACATGGGGGGTTACATGGAATAAAAGATTCTGAGAAAAAACTATAATTAAAGAAAGAACTCAATAAAAGAACAGGAATTAAGAAGACAGAAGATTGACTTTGCACTTAAATTTTTGAAGGTTGTGATTTGAATAAGTGAATAGAGGAAGAAGTATCACCTGAAGGCTGTCAAAGAAACTGAGAGGATTTTTATAGACAAAGACAAAAGAATCAAAGCATTGTGGGTAATAAATGTTCAAATAAAATCAGGGTAATATTTTGTTTTTTGGCTTATCTGTTGTTACACTGGCTTTGAAGGACCAAGCAAGAGTAAGCATTACGAATGCTAGAAATAAAATGAATTAGAAGCAGTGAAAAAAAAATACACTTCATTAAAAGGTTTACGGCCATAGATACCTTTTTGCCTCTAACTCAACTTCTGCATCAGGAATTAGTGAGTACATGTTAATCTTCATTCTTATTCATGTTTATTGTAGTCTAAATAAACCACTATAAGCCACAAACAACAAAGTAAAAAGCAAGACGTTGGAAGAGAGTGCCACAAGTGAGAAGTACAAGAGAAGAAGCAGCATAAAACTTATGGTTACATGTAGCCATTTCAACTTTAAAATGATGAGACGTAAAAGCCAATCTTGTACTGCATTTACCTGCAAGAAGTTGGAAATCTCATCAAAATAATTACACTGAAAATCTTATAGAAAAAGCACAGAAAAGCTACATTAAGTGATTGAACTTGAGTTGCCCGGTCAGGACCAATAACATTTCAGATTCCTCTTTGGCTTTCATCAAGAATCTCTAAATCTAAACTTATTTATAAATAGAACTTTGTGTGTGTGTGTGTGTGTGTGTGTGTGTCCGTTACCTATAGACTCCAAAACGGCTGAACCGATTTTCTTGAAAATTTACACAGTTGTACTATAAGCGTCTGTAAGTTTTCTTAGCTAGGTTTTATTTTGAGGTACCCCGGATAAATATCAAAAATCGATAATCGAAAAAATCGGGTTATAGAAGGAGTGGTCTGATTTTAATCAAATTTGATACACTCATAGACAAAGACATAATAAACAATATTTAGAAGTTTCAAGGTTGCAGTTTTTACAATAGTGCAGAAAATCGATAATATATATATATAAAAGGCAAGATGTTTGTGTGTATGTCTGTTTATCTGCCTGTATGTATGTATTTTTTCAGCCCTTTTATTTTAATTTTTGCTTCGGGTTTGGCTCTAAGTAGGTATAATTCTAGTTCTTAGTCTCAGCCATGATAGCATTTACTCAGAGGACTTATTTAGCCTTCAAAATTTAGTTTACAATGAAAAAAACTTATTTGATATCGATACCAGGAAATCAAAATTTGACTTAACATCCATTCATTTTTCTTTCAGTCTACGGTTTTGCTTTAACTGGAAACAACTATTACTTTTTAGTCTTTCATGCTAACGTCCAAAGTGTCTGAGCTCCAGGACCATGGATTAGTTTTAAAGCTTTCATTATACCCGAGCAATGCTGGGCTATACTGCTAGTACATAATAGAAGCACCAAAGCATATATGACAACTATATTCAAAGTATGGATGGATGGTTGGCTTATAAATATGTAAGATATTCAACACAATCTTATTGCATGAGCACATTGGCAATCATTAATCATTAATGAGGTAATCTGGTTGGCCATTATGACTGAGTAGTAAGTTCAGTCTTAACTGATTTCCCCATACTTATGGCCTTCTGCAAACATTAACCAAAAATAACTCAATCTTATATTTACTAATTCTTTACTGTGCACAGTGATATTATTAATTGTACATCATTAAGCATTATTTACTAATTTATATCATTCTGTGAATCTCTTCTTTTGGAGATGCTATTTATACTATTTCAAGTTTAGAAGCATATTTGAAAAAAAAACGACATCTGAAATCCTAGTTATATCTTGGCTTGAATAATTTATAATTTGGAAAAGTTCAAAGAGTCTACACTTGCTGTTCCGTTTTATAATTGGGTTTAGGAAAGGGCAATTTTTATAGCATTTCCCTGATTTTTGATAAATGATAAAAAAACATTGTTAACTATATAAAATTTCCAATTTTCTTTTTATTTCAAACAAGTCCACAGAAATTTAATGTAAAAGATCCTTTTAATAGTAGAGAATTTACAAGCAGTCACAACTGCTTAAAACCAACATATTACAAAAATTCATATTAGTATCAGTTTTAAACTTCAACTAGAAATAAAAATAACAAAAAAATATTTGATGAAAGTGTTGTAACCCTAAAACTTTACTGCATAAATTGGTTAAGAATAATAGTATATCAACAAGTACAAGACTTGCATACTGTGGGAAATATGTGAACTGCTAGTCAGTATAATCACTCAGAATTTACCACCTCCTGACTAGGGTGGATACCCAAGGAGGATGCAATTCAATTAATGTGGGGATTCTGAGCTTTTAAGCTCAGCCAAAAATATCCTGTAAACCCAGCTTAAGGCTCTTGTCTATTTTTTTTTTTTTTTTTTTTAATCAGTTCACCCCGAGCAAGGTGTAAACGCCACTGATGTGCAGGGGGCTACATAAATGTAAAAAGATTAATTAGAAAAGAGTGAGGAGTACAAACTAGTTAGAAAGGAACAATAGAAAGCTGAGAAAGCAGGTGCAATGACAGATACATAGGTGGAGAGAAAGGGAAGGTTATACGGGGGTGGGGAGAGAGCTAGAGTCCAGTGGTTAATAGATGAGTATTGATTTTGCATTTAAATTTCTGGAGGTTGTAGCCATCAGGAAAGCAAGAATATGGGAGCGAGTTCCACAGGCAGGAAGTGCGAGAGAAAAAGCTGCAGGAGTAGAATTGTCATCTGCATTTGGTTAACCTGACTGGGAATGGGTGGGACCCAGTTGCCAGTCCGGTTGCACGAGTAAACACCTGTTGAGGAGGCATCAGTGACTTAAGTTCATCTGAGCAGAAGCCATGAAAGTATTCCTTTCTTAGTGAAATTGATGTTATAACCGAAACATTACAGCAGATCTACTTTACAACCTTTGTCATGAAGGTCAGAGCAGAAGCCATGAAAGTATTTATAGAACAGACAAAGGGAGGTCACATTTCGACGATGGGGAAGTGGCTGCAGTCGAGCCGCCAGATCAGTACCTATCACATTACAGACTCCTATTCATGCCAGATGAGACTCTACCCTTCAACAGAGCTTCATTTGGGTTCCTCTCCACTCGAAGGCAGAGAGTTGATCAAGTGGAAGTTTGGATCAAGGATGATCACTCTCTTCTACCACAATAGTGTCCACATATTTAAGAGGATAGGAACATTCCATTCCCATATACAGGTAGGTATACAACAGAAAGAAATAGTAGCAACTGCTTCTTTTGCTTCAGGGAAGACTTTTAAAATGGCAAATGAAGAATACCCAAGTATTGAAAGAGAAAAGTTCTCATTCCCAATGCATGTATATCTATAGTTCCATCATGGAAAATTAAGAAAACCATTTTTATATGTAGGTTAACATTTATATATAGGTTAACATTACATACATTTAATATTAAAAAATAACAACAATTATACAATAAGGAGGAATATTCCTTTTTATTTACATTCATTTATAAGTCAAAATATTAATTAAAACTTACAATATAATCAAATAAAAAATAATCTATTCTTTCTAAAGGTAATATAATACTATGCATCATTCACGTTCTAGAATTTTTCTTATGAGAAGTGTGGTGTTACCGACTGAGCAAAAGCGAGGGATTAGATGTTTGCACTCTCACGAGCAAAAAGCAAATGACCAAAACTCGACGGTGCGCATCCGGCTTCGTGCAGATGTTCCAGTTGAAAACTAAAAATAAATTAAATATTAAATTCCAGTTCAAGAGCCTATGCGAATTTTATTTATCAGCCAATAGGAAGCCCAGAATCAAATACAGATATGAATTCCCAAATGATCTGCTGCGATCCAAAAAGAAGATATAAAAAGCCGATGCAGAAAGCATCGCCAGACAGACAGACCGACAGACCCACACAGACTGACTCGAGAGAGATGAGAGTAATTAGTATCTCCCCTTGACCCAAGTCAAGCGGCTTACTATACTCACCTCCCTTCACCTCTCCTTTCCCTCTTCGCTGTATCAAAACTACTTACTGACCTAAGGAGCGGGTACATCGAAGACATTCCTTACTTACAATGCTCCCACATTCCTAAGCATTAATTCTCTTTTCAGCATTTTATTGCCATGAACATTTTAACGTCTGTTGGGTTGGACCCATATTCAAAGAATTACTTTAATTGTAAAAGCCTAAATTGATATGCGTATATATAAAATGTTATTTTTCAACTCAATTTGCTTTTCTTGATTTATAATATTTTTATAACTTATAGTGGGCTATCTACAATGAGGCCAAATTCCGTTAATCTGCAACAATATACAATTATACCCTTAAAAGAACACGTCACCACTATAAACTGGTGACCCTGACATTCAGAAGGTTGCATGTTCGGATCATGTCGGAATAACCCACTAGAGAAGTTATTATAAAATCAGGATTGAGAAGCAGTGATTTAGTTACATTCAGCTCTCCTTTCTTTTGGTCTGTCAGCAGACCAATATAAAATAATGAGAAGAGAAAGGTTTGAAAAAAAAGAAAAAAAAGAACCAGGTTTAATATTTAAAAAGAATCCTTTGCCCATATTCCTCTGCTTTTTAAATCATATTTCATATAAATATGTTGATTACCATTACCTTTTTCTTCAGCCTCCTGTGCCCTTTAAGAATATAGCTCCCCACAACAGCTCTAAACAATGGTCATCTCCTTAGAATCCCTACTACTACCATGCCATCAATTTAAACAAGCTCATTACATAAGTCACTCAATATTTCTTTCTTGCCTTTAATATCCTTTGAGTATCATATTTTCCAAGCCTTCTTTTTTCATTATGTGTCTGATTCTAAAATGTCATTCTTGTCTACATTTTCCTTAAAACTTCCTCATTGTTCAGATTTTCCGTTCATGGTACTCTCAGCATATTTCTATTGAAGCACATCTTTGTTGCCTCAAGTCTGTGTAGAAATTGTCCACAATTCACTGCCATTTAGGAGGATTGTGTTGGAAAGAATCGCAACAAAAAGGAAATTAATACTGAGCATCAGGAAGAGACAACTGAGAGCTTGGAGAACCTGATACTGACTGGCCAGATAGAAAGAAAAAGAGACAGAGGAAGGCAGCATATAGCATATTTGCAGGGCCTGATCAGATGGATGACAGAACGGGGGTTGCCAGGAGTAACAAACAAACATACTAAGAGCCACAAGGGATAGGGAGACATGGAGAACCATGATCGCCTATGTCCTGAAGGGACAGGGCACATAGAAGAAGAAGAATATTACATAGCAGTTTGGCACGTTTTTCTTTGGAAAACTAAGAACCAACTGAAAAGTCATAGTAATTATAGTTTCTTAGGAAATTAAAAAAAAATGAGCAAATGACGGATTTTTTTTTCTTTCAATCACTGAAACTGAAAGGATAAATCTTTTCTTGCTTTGTTTCTTTTTGGTAATTGTCTATTCTTCTGAGATGAGATAGTATTTACACATTTTAGATTATTCAGACTATTGTCCTCACCTTTGCTGCTATGTTTAGGACGTTTAGGTTGTTGTATATGCCGGCCTCATTGAGGTGCTAGGAATTTTGAAATGAGCCCTTTATTACAATCACTGGGGTAAATCATTGTCAATTCCATGTGTGAAGCCACTTCTAGTAGCCATGAGTTACCTCCCTTTAACTTAACTCTCTAAGTTATTTGTTCACCACTGCTGTAGCCTGGTACTGAACTCACAACTCTTTGGATCAAGTTACTGGAACTAACCAACACCTATATGCACTTGGCCAAGTGTTCTTAGAGAGTTAAGTTAAAGGGTGATAACTCATGTCTACCAGAAGTGACTTCGCACATGGAATGAGAATAAACTTCAGTGACTGTAATAAAAGGTTCTGTTCAAAATTCCTAGCACCTGAAGAAGGCCGGAGCATATAATGGCCTAAATGTTGTAAACATGGTAGCAAAAATGAAGACAATAGTTCGAATAATATAAATAGTGTTTTGTTTTTTTTAGTTAATAAAGCATCCTTTCCATTCAGAAGAACAAAAACAAGTATTTGCAGTAAAAATAATAAAATCATCAAAAATTAAATATCAAATATATAAATAAGAAAATTTCAGAACCTTCAAATTATAGCAAAAAAATATATAGCAGATATAGATATGTTCATGTATAAAAAAAATTGCTTCTTTAGAAACACTCAATTATTATCTAGGAATTAAAAACAGTATCTAAAAGAAAGAATAATGAAGAACAGTGTATAATACCGATGTTGATAACCATGATAAAATAATTATAAAAATGATAATGATGATGAGGCAAACAGTTTGCTTGAATAAAAATCAATTAGATCATAAAACTACTTAAAGTTGCTTTGAAAGAATTTATTAATATAAAGTGCATTGCACTTTATATTAATATAAATGGAAAGCTGTAAACAAAAAGGAAGATAATACAGTTTTCAGATTCTGTGATGAGCTACTCTTGTTTCTACATAAACTTTGATGAATGATTCAAAGACTTTGATTTATCAAGAAAAATAAAAAATAATTTTGCCTAAAAAAATTCAGAAGAGTTCTTAATACATCTAACATTGTTTGGACATGATCAAATCTCTCCTCTGTATCAATACAGACACTTTGTCTATAATACTGAGAAGAGTCATTATCATACACTTTTCTATTCTATCTATAAACACTGTCTATAACACTGAAAAGAGTTCTGAACATGTCCAATAATGCCTAGATGTGATCAAACCTTCTATTCATATATATATATAGAAACTTTGTCTATAATGACAAGTGATTATCATACCAACATAATCCACTCTTTGTTCAAAATCTTTGCCTTTAACAGTTAGACGATTCTTCTACTAGCAGTAAATTGTCTGCATACAGGTAACAAACTCAGCAGATATACAATGCTAGAAAGAGGCATAAGACAATTTGTACAGCAAGACTATTTTGTGGACCCTAGATGTTATACCAAGATTTGTCATCAAAGGCAACAATTTGAACAACATAAGGTACACAGATGCTACAGTACTGATTGCAGACATGGAAAGAAAACTACAAGACCTCCTACAAAAGGTAGCTGAAGAGAGTGACAAAAAAGAACTACAAATAAACTGCAAGAAAACTGAATGCATGGTCATCAGTAAAAAGGGCAGCCCAAAATGCCAAATACAGGTGGGGGATACTAAAATCAAGCAGGTACAAAAATTTAAATACCTGGGAAGCGCAACACAGAGATCTGAAGGTGAATTGGCGTGTTGAAAGAAGCATTCCAGAAGCTGAGTAAAGTATTAAGAGACAGAAAAATTTTCATTAGAAACAAAAAAGAGAGTACTGAATTGCTATGTCAGTTCTTCAATATGGCAGTGAATGCGAGACAATATCATCAAAGATGAAGAAAAAACTTGAAGCAATTGAAATGTGGTTCTACAGAAGGATGCTGCAGATATCATAGATAGAGCATGTGTGCAATGATGAGATTTTGGAAAGAATGAAAACAAAAAGGAAATTAATATTGAGTATCAGGAAAAGACAACTAAAGTTCCTTGGACATGCAATGAGGAAGGAGGGTTTGGAGAACCTGATACTAAAAGGCTAGATAGATGGAAAAACAAATGAAGGAAATCAGCGGATAACATATTTGAAGGACCTGATCAGGTGGATGACAGAACGGGGTTTGCATGGTGCTACAGGAGAAAACCTGCTAAGAGGTACCAGGGATAGAGAGATGTGGAGAGCCAGGATCATCTATGTTCTGAAAGGACAAGGCACATAGAAGAAGAATTGCTTAAACATCTTTCTTGCACAAATATAAACTCTTTGTCTATAACTTTGAGAAGAGTGATTAACATATCCAACACATGTCTGGAGGCTCAAATCTCTCCTCCCCATAGTTCGCATTAAATTCCAGCTGATCAGTTCTTCATCTCTTACATAGTGAAATGTGTGAGAACCATTTATTTGGGTCTTTACAAAGAACAATGAAACCTGATGAAGGATGAAGAACCAATAGGTCAAAACATAAAAATAACAACCATCAAAATACTTTTGGAAAAGCAACTTTTTTTTAATTTTTGACATATATTTACAAATCACTAGCAGTATAGCCCAGCATTGCTCGGGTATAATGAAAGCTTTAAAACTAATCCATGGTCCTGGAGCTCAGACTCTTTGAACATTGGCACAAAAAACTAAAAAGCAATTGTTGTTTCCAGTTAAAGCGAAACCGTAGACTGAAAGAAAAATGAATGGATGTAAGTCAAATTTTGATTTCCTGGTATCGATATCAAATAAGTTTTTTTCATCGTAAACTAAATTTTGAAGGCTAAGTAAGTCCTCTGAGTAAATGGTATCATGGCTGAGACTAAGAACTAGAATTATACCTAATTAGAGCCAAACTCGAAGCAAAAATTAAAATAAAAGGGCTGAAAAAATACATGCATACAGGCAGATAAACACACACACACACACAAACATCTTGCCTTTTTTATATATATATATATATATATATATATATATATTATCGATTTTCTGCATTACTGTAAGAACTGCAACCATGAAACTTCTGAATATCGTTTATTATGTCTTTGCCTATGAGTGTATCAAATTTGATTAAAATCAGACCATTCCTTCTATAACCCGAATTTTTCGATTATCGATTTTTGATATTTATCTGGGGTACCTCAACACAAAACCTAGCTAAGAAAACTTGCAGATGCTTATAGTAGAACTGTGTAAATGTTTAAGAAAATCGGTTCAGCCGTTTTGGAGTCTATAGGTAACGGAGACACACACACACACACACACATATATACACACACACACATATATACACATACACACATATATACACACACACACATACACACACACACACATATATACACATACACACATATATACACACACACAAAGTTTCATTTATAAATAAATTTAGATTTAGATTTAGATATCATTTTCTTACATTATCTTCCGTTATCTTTCAGTCAGCCTCCTGATAAAACTTTTTATCTTTTTAGCTCTATGAGTGTTTTGCACTATTTCAGAGAATTTTATCTCACTCTTTATTTAATTATTGTTTTTTTTTTTTTAATGAGAGCCTGCTATGAAGACCATAATAGACAGAAATCCAAAGATGCAATTTCTGGTGAATAAGTAAAAACTAATCAAGTTGTACCAATTTTTATTTGGTTACCAAAAACAAACAACATATGATCTAGCATTATTTTTATACAATAATCTTTCTAGACTATTGTTCACGAAATACAAAATACAAGCACTGCACAAAGTAGGGGCTTAGTGAATGAGTTTGTCTCATGGATAAAAGAAGTAGATGTACAAAGTGCAGATTCTGAAGATATGTAGGATTGATAACAGTTGACTCTAGACTTGAAGACTGTAACACTTAGGAAAGCATAATCTCAGGAGTTTGTTCCACAAATCAGACCTGAATAAAACTACATTCATACCAATAAAATTCAAAGAGAATGATTTGTTTAATGGCATATCAACTCCGCATGGGTCATTTAATGCCAAAATTTAATTGTTTGGGGAGGTTTGAATTAATGTAAATATATGTTATTTTGCTTTCAAAACTGAATATATGGTAGATGATAACTTTTGTGCCTATACATGTTTGTGGGGACATGATTACTTGAGGAAGTGATAGATATGTAGTAGTTTTGTTGAAGTTATATTTTGGTATACAGCTTGATTTCTTTGAGAAATTGTAGGATATTTTATAGACTAATGTCATGAAAGTTCTTTCATGTTGGTTGCATGGTTGGTTTTACTTAGTCGGAAATGCTGAATATTTTGAACACAATTTTATGTATTCAAATATATTTATTATAAATGTAATATATACCTTTGACTACAGGTAAAATGTTTTGTTGGTTATTTTGCTTTAAAAATTATTGTTGGTAATTTTATAAAATAGTATTGCTGGTCATCTTACTATAAACAGATTTTGTTGGTCATTTTACAATATAAATATGTATTGCTAGTAATTTTACTCTAAAAATGTATTTTTATGACTTTAGAATATTTTGCTTTTATTTAGGTTTTCAATGTTTGTCCATAGTTTAGACCCTAATAGGTTCTACCACCTCCTGTTAGGATGGACCTGAAAACAACAGCAGTTAAGAAATGGTTCTACACTCTTCAAAATCTCTAATTTAATTTCAAATTTTCAGTGTTACAAGGGTGAATTTCTATATAAAATATATAAATAAAATAAATAAAAAAGGTTAAAATATATAGTAAGGGATTCTACTGAGTACTACTTGTTAATAAACACATTTTGGTTGAATTCATTGCATTTACTTACGTACAAATACTCTTTTTTTCCTTTTTTTTTTATCGTATCACCCCGAGCAAGGCGGTAATACCACTGATGTGCAGGTGGCTACATAAGAGTAAAAAGATTAATTAGAAGAGAATGAAGAGAAAGATGAACTGGTTAGAAAGGAGCAAGAGAAGGATGGGAATACAGGTGTGATGACAGTTGCAAAGGTAGAGAGAAAGCAAAGGATATACGGGGTGGTGAAAGAACTAGAGTCAAGTGATTAATAGATGAGTATTAACATTGCATTTAAATTCATGGAGGCTGTAGCCGTCAGGAAAGCAAGAATATGTAAGTGAGTTCCACAGGCGGGAAGTGTGTGGGAACAATATTAACCCATTTCTTCTCCCTGCAGCTATGGGTTGAATAGCAGGACAGATTAGGTTCTATAGCCTTCGTTGGCAGCCAGTCTACTGCAGAAAGAAATGGAAACTAAGTGCAAGATAAATCTTCTGCCTAGTCAGTCATAGACTAAAAGAGACATGTATCATATATAACAATTAACTGACTGACTGAAGAAAAACTTCTGCCCAGTCAGTCATGGACTCAAAAAGACATGATCACCCAACTGTGTATCACATATGACACTTAACTGACTGAAGGAAATCTTCTGCCTATTCAGTCGGACTGAAAGAGACATGATCGCTCAAACATGGATCATGTATGGCAATTAACTGACTAAATTGGCAATATGGTCTCATTTTATAGTTGAACTAGCAGTATAGCCCGGCGTTGCTCAGGTGTAATGAAAGCTTTAAAACTAATCCATGGTCCTGGAGCTCAGACTCTTTGGACATTAGCACGAAAGACTAAAAAGCAATAGTTGTTTCCAGTTAAAGCGAAGCCGTAGAGTGAAAGAAAAATGAATGGATTTAAGTCAAATTTTGATTTCCTGGTATCAATATCAAATTTTCTACACCATTGTAAGAATTGCAACCTTGAATCTTCTGAATATCATTTCTTATGTCTTTGTCTATTAGTGTACCAAATTTGATTAAAACCGGACCACTCTTTCTATAATCCGATTTTTTCCATTATCGATTTTCGATATTTATCGGGGGGGTACCTTGACACAAAACCTAGCTAAGAACACTCGCAGACACTTATAGTACAACTTAGTAAATTTTCAATAAAATCGGTTCAGCTGTTTCGGAGTCTATAGGTAACAGACACATACACACACAGAGACAAAGTTCCATTTATAAATAAGTTTAGATTAGATAGATTAGATTAGCTAGATTTAATTAGAAGTTCTGAGCTAATAGCTTCTTTTCTTATGCTTCTTACTTGCATGTCTCTTTTCTATCTTCTTGCTTTCCAGTCCTTCAATTAATCATGTTTTTTGTCTAATCTTTCACACTCAGGTTACAGCTCTGATAATCTAGATTTCTGGAGGTGCATCCACTTACTGTTGTATCATCAGTGTAGATATTTATAAACTATGTAAGTATTTAAGGTAAACTATTAAAATAAAGAGAATTGAGATCTTTAGGGGGTTTGTTTGGTTGTCAGTGGTGAAGTTTCTCACCACTGATGACCCTTGAGGATCTACTTGATAGGGAGGACTTGATAATTGCAAAGACTCTTCCAGAGATTCCATAGCTGAAAAGTTTTATAGCAATACCCTATGCCATACTTTGTTAATGATTTTGAGCTAAGGTGATCCCTCTCATGAGGAATTTATCATTGACTGTCTCATGGATCCTGTATACAATGACAGAACATCAAAAGTTGACTTCAAGTAGCTAAATCCATACAGCAGGTCACAAAAAGAGCAGACAACTGACACCTTCCTTAGACTTGGAAAATATTTCTCTTTCAAGCAACCACTAAACAACTTTGCTGAAATCGGAGATAACTTTGAGGTAACAGTATTTACATTATTTGGACTATTTCCCTCATCTTTGTTGCCTTTTGTACAACGTTTCAGCCATTGTACGCTCCGGACTTCTTCAGGTGCTAGGAATTTCGAACCAAACCCTTTATTACAATCACTGGGGTATATCATTCTCATTCTTTGCGTAAAGCCTCAATTGGAAGGCATGAGTTATCTCTCTCTAACCCTGCAAGTTACTTGTTCACTGTAGCCTGGTACTGAACTCATAACTCTAAGAGTCAAGTCAGGAACTAACTAACATTTATATTCACTGAACCATGTGTCCTTAAGAACAAGAACAACTGAATTTTTGGGACTTATAAACCTAATGTCCAGTAACCATTTTTTACCAGAATTTATATTGCAATTTTTTGTGGAGAAGAAGAGAAGAGAACTCTTGCTGGTTAACAACTACTGACAACTCCCACACATGTGTGTGATTCTCTCTGGCTACACTCCACACAACTGCCACCAATGAAGAATAAAAATATAAGATTATATTTATATATACTCATTGTTCTTCATTGTCTGTCAAGTTGATTGTTGTTTTTCAGCAGCAGCACAGTAGATAACAGATAATTACTGTAGTTTTAATTTTATAAGAGAGTGTTTATCTCAGAGAACTTTCTAACTTCAAATGTAAGAGAACACCTCACAGTGTATGTGATTAAAGAATCTAAATGGAAGAACATACTGTAGACCCCACTATGAAGTACATGGTCACAGCCTCATGACAAAAGGCGTGGCTGTTGTGGTTTTGTTTTTCTAGTCTCAGACCAAACTAGTTTTGAATTCAGAGATTGTATGTCCTCTCTGTGTTGCTATTTATATAACTCACTGTAATATGATTCTTTCCCATGCTTGCAACCCAGGTGTAGCTATGTCAGTCATATGAAAATGCACTCGACTCCCTTAACTGTCTGGTGTGGCATTGAGTGCAAACTCTATTTTGGCATGATCTGGAGTGAGACACACACACTACACTGCTATGGTAGTAAAGGGAAGAAAGAAAAGTTCTGCTTCGAAAGAAAACTGGCCAAAAATATTTCCTGGTAATGTTCCACTTGGCTTTTTCAATTCATAGTATGATGTAAAAAAAACTGTCTAAAGATTAGCTTCTTTCTTTTCGTTTTTATAATAAATCACAAACAAAACTGTGAACTGTCAGAAATAGTTCATTCTTATATGAATAATAACATTTCTAAAATAACTCAACTGATGATTCATTTTCAAGTCCAAGGACTGCAAGATTAGCATAGGTAGGAGAGAAATTTAAATTAGCACAATTTTGTGATCAACTTTCTGACATATAATTCATATTCAGACTATTGTTCTCATCTTTGTTTTTAACAATGTGACATTAGCATCTAAAGGTAGAAAAAGAAGTGAGAAGGAGCATGACCAAAAAAATGCACAGTCTGTCTATCAAGGGGCTTATCAGAAAAGTTTCAGAAGATTTGCAGTCCACACAACATCAGGATAATATTCAGAAGCAGTTCCACTCTATAGAGAAATTTCTGCAGAATAAAGCTAAACATGGAGGAGAATATGACCAAGAATTACATGTACTCAATCCCTTACAGTTGTGGCAAACAATATAACTGTAAAACAAGCTGTCCCCTGAAAGAGCACCAAAAAGCTGTAGTAAGAGGTGAGACAATGAAATTGGTCAAGCATGTTCATGTATGAAGAGAAAGGGATGGTCATCAGTCCCTATGGAATGAAGTGAACATATTAGACAAAGAAGAACACTGGAGAGTTTGATACCTTTAAGAACTAGCACATATGCTTGGCTATGATGATATGCCCAGACATGAACAGTACCACATTATACCCATAGATTAAATAAAGGTTCCAGTTCAGAATTCCCTGTAGATTGCTCAGATTAATATACACCTGAGAAAGGCCAGAGAATCTGAAATACTATAATAAAAACAACAAGGATAGGGCAATAGTCTGAATATAGACAATATAAATAATGAAAACTTCCAATCCCAGAAATTCAGACAAAAATTTCTGATTGATATTTTGGGATGAGGTGTTATGATTATTTATTATTGTTGTTATTATCACATTGTTTTGGCTGGTGTGCCCTCCAGCCTACATCAGGTGCTTGTCAATGTAGGAAATTAACCTTCACAGAATTTGAAGCTGAACTGTTAGTTTAATCTATACTTGTACTTGTGACAGTATTCACCCTGGGCAGATTAAACCAGCTTCTTTTTTAGAAGAAGTTTCATGGAATTTTTGGCTTCACAAGCAGTCCTCAACTGTATGAAGTGTGAAAATTCATCTCTTACTATGGTAGACTGATTGCCAACTGAGGCTATAGAACCCAGTCTGTCTGATTAGTTACCCATAGCTGGGGGAGAAGAGATGTATTCATACCTTTCCCAAGGGTATTAGCATGTAAGTAAATGTAATGAACTTGACTGGAATTTGAATTCAGGTTTCCAATTTGCTATCCATTACTCTACTGTGCCTCTTTGATTCTTTGTTTATTCTGTAGCGTTAGATTGTTATTATTTCACTGACATGTCTAGCAACATCTCTAGATCTTATCTAAGTTATTGCTTACCTCATTTCCACTGAATCCAAGTATGCCCTGCCATGCACAGGGATTGAATTCACAATTACTATGTCACCAAATTTCAACACAGAGTGACAAACACCAGAAGAAAGACAGAGGGCCCAACAGCTAAAACACAAAATATATATTATTTACCATTTTAAATCATGATTTATATATTTATGATATAACTGAAAATATTCTACACAATTTGAAAAGATTTCTTGAATATTTTCTTTTTTGTTTCATCATGCTTGTCTGCTTGATTTTATAATTAGAGTAAATTTTTTTTTTTAATCATTTCACCCTGAGCAAGGCAGAAATGCCACTGATGTGCAGGGGGCTACATAACTGTAAAAAGATTAATTAGAAAAGAGTGAGGAGTACAAACTAGTTAGAAAGGAGCAATAGAAACCTGAGAAAGCAGGTGCGATGACAGATACATAGGTGGAGAGAAAGGGAAGGTTATACAAAGGAGGGAAGAGAGCTAGAGTCCAGTGGTTAGTAGATGAGTATTGACATTGCATTTAAATTTCTGGAGGTTGTAACCATCAGGAAAGCAAGTTCCACAGGTGGGAAGTGCGAGAGAAGAAGCTGCAGGAGTAGAATTGTTGTCTGCATTTGGCTAACCTGACTGTGAATGTCAAATAAAGGTGTTTGTGGCTAAATAAGGGTCACAGCTTGTTAGAAGTTTGACTTACTTTGGCCCAAGTTTAAATGATAGAATTTCTTTTATTTACTAAATTTAACCCAATGCAAAGATCAAGAACCTCTCAAGGTAGAGAGTTACATTTGAAAATATAATCATGAATGAGGTGTGTATGATATGAATAGAGGAGAAGCTGGTCGGAAGAGATGATTACAAACATAAGGAGAATAGACAATAATAAACTCATGAGTTGAAAAGGTTCAGATTTTAGTGTTCAGGTAATCAACCATGCAGGGATTTTTTCTACAAAGTAAAAATTCTGGAAGAAAAGCGATCTAACTGAAACTTCTTTTTATATTTAAAAACATGGATGAAATAAGAAGGTAACATAGTGCGACCTAGCTGCAAAGGCATGAACTGGTAAAACTCTCCAGTCTTCTGAGTAGATATGCCTGTCAGTCAGTCATACGGGATATACACTTTGAGTGATCATGTCTCAAAAGAGACATGACTGACTGGGCAGAAAATTATCCCGCAGTAGGTTGCCATTGCTTTCTGTCGTAGACTGGTTGCTAACCAAGGCTATAGAATTCAATCTGTCCTATTATTTAACCCATATTTGGAGAAAAGAGACAGATTAATACTTTTCCCAAGGGTATTTGTGTGTCAGTGAATGCAAGGAATTCAACTAGAATTCGAACTCGGTTCTCTGTTTTGTCGTTCAGAGTCGATATCCACTACACCACAACGCACATCCGCACACCATACCGCTACCTTGAAAATCCATATTTAAAATTCTAGCTTTGACTAGGGATTCAAACATTAATGGTCAGAAAGTATACCTTAAAAATCTTTACTAAACTTAGACTAACAATAGAGCACACAATATAGCGGGTTATCCATTCTTTTCCAGTTTATAGTGGAGAGTCTGTTCTAGTGAAGGGTAGTAGTATGTTGTTGCAGATTAACAGAATTTGGCCTCATTGTAGATAGCCCACTATAAGTCATAAAATGATTATAAATCAAGAAAAGCAAATTGAGTTGGAAAATAGCATTTTAGATATACACATATCAATTAAGGTTTTTACAATTAAAGTAATACTTGAAGTATAGGTCCAAAGGACATTAAAATGTTCATGGCAATAAAATGCTGAAAAGACAATTAATGCTTAGGAATGTGGGAGCATTGTAAGTAAGGAATGTCTTTGATGTATTCGCTCCTTAGGTCAGTAAGTAGTTTTGAGACAGCGAAAGATAAGATGAGAGAGAAGGGAGGCTAAGATAGTAAGCCGCTTGACGTAGGTCAAGAGGATACTGATTACACTCCTCTCTCTCAAGTCAGTCTGTGTGTGTCGGCCTGCATCGGTCTGTCTGTCTATGCTTTCTGTATCGGCTTTTTATATCTTCTTTTAGGATCGCAGAAGATCATTTGGGAATTCATACCCATATTTGATTCTGGGCTTCCCATTGGCCGATAAATAAAATTCGTGTAGGCTCACAAAATGGAAATTTAATATTTAATTAATTTTTAGTTTTCAACCGGAACATCTGCACGAAGCCGGTTGCGCATGGACAACTTTTGGTCATTTGCTTTTTTGTCGTGAGAGCGCAAACATCCGGTCCATCGCTTTTGCTCGGTCAATATCACCACAACAATAGAGTGCACTGAAATCATTAAAAAAAAATGAATCAATTGCATGGCTAAGCATTTTCCCCACATACGTTATTTGAGAGTTTTCTTTATTGTCATTGAAAAAGACAGAGTTGTTTTTAATTCTAATAGAATCATTAATATACCCATGAGTAATAATATAACTTGTGACAAAGAAAAATTCAGAGCCTTGAGGTATTTTAAAAATAACAAGGTTTTACGTCACACAGAGTACCCAGTAAAAGAGTGTCAAATCTATTATCACTGATTTATCATTCAAGAATAGTTGACCTTGAATAGCCTTGAGTAAATTTCTTAAATAATCATTTGATTATTGCATACTTACTTAATTTTGAATGGTTCTTTTCTGATTGATTAATTGCTGCTTGATTTCATGACTTATCATTTAAAGGGTATTTGCAGACAATTTTCGCCTTTTGTTCTGCTCTTCTCGAATAACTAAATAGCTCAATGATTTTAAGCAACTAGTTACTGTACTTTTCAAAGAAGAAAATCTAATGTGCAGGCACCTTGAAGAATAGTTGTGTGTTATTACTTTCTGTTTTTGGGAACAAACTAACAACTAATCATATGCAGTAGTAGTAAAATGAATTTAGAATTCCGGCTTAAAATGTTTGACATGTTTGGCTTTCTGTGGCAAAACATTGAAGCACTGCTGTCTATGAATCTTACACACACCATTTTTTAAAATGTTATAACGTCCCAACTCCACTTAATTCATCTCATTACGTTCGGCCTTGTGTCACATCTAAGTGGTGATCCATGTCAATGATGGGGGCAGGAGGTACTGTCTATGGTAGTTGATGGATAGCAGACTCATTTTGGAAGCATTAAATTTACGAGCCATTTCTTACCCCAGTCCACCACAGATTGGAGATTCTTATCAAGATCAGTAGTGAGGTTGTCTTTCTTTGCTTTGGCGGATTTCTGACTGAGGCAGAAGTAAATGATGGTGTCGTCAGTATAAATGCCTACTTGGGTTTTGATCATATCAGGGAGATCATTGATGAAGATCAGAAAGAGTGTCGGGCCTAGGATGGAGCCCTGAGAGACACCAGCATTCATGTGATAAAATCTGCTCAAGATGACCATCATTATGCAATTTGATAGGAATTATTGGATTAAACCAACCAAGCATCCAGTGATACCATAGCCCTGTAATTTGTGCAGAATGCTGGCATGCCAGACCCTATCCAATGCTTTGAAGATATCCAGGGCAACAGCTCGAGATTATATATCTATATATATACATTTATTTTCTTTTTCTCCTATTATGCCCAGGGGTTGGGATTATTTTTTTCCTTGTGTCTTAATGTAAGATATGTAATAGTAGGTACAACAATATATATGTTGCTGTCATATCGATATAAATATTTTGCTGTCATTTTTTACAGCATTAGCCCATTTGTTAGGTATAAATAATGGATATATATATATATATTTTTTTTAATCATATCACCCTGAGTAAAGCGGTAACACCACTGATGTGCAGGGGGCTACGTAATAGTGAAAAGATTGGAAAAGGGAAAGCCAGAAACCACATCCTAAACAGGGAACAAGGGATGAGCCTCTTCACCTGTTCAATAGACATGGGTGGAGTGTGAACCGGGCGATAGATCTATCTACTCCAATTGAAAAAAAAACAAAAAAAAAAACAAAGTGAGAAGATTGGAAAAGAGAAAGCCGGAAACCACATCCTAAACAGGGAACAAGGGATGAGCCTCTTAACCTGTTCAACAGACGGGGGTGGAGTATGAACAGGGCGATAGATAGATCTATCTACTCCGATCGAGAGAAAAATAAACCAAAGTGAGAAGATTGGTAAAGAGAAAGCCGGAAACCACATCCTAAACAGGGAACAAGGGATGAGCCTCTTAACCTGTTCAATAGACGTGGGTGGAGTGTGAACCGGGCAATAGATATATGTTAATATATTTCGAGTAGTGTATAAAATATTATATACAGCTTAGATAAGTGTAAACAAGTGCATTGATATACAGATTTGTAAAAGGATCCATTATCTTATTTATTCCCAAATGGAAAATTCTATCAAAAGTATTTTAATATATCTTTTTAGAAAGTTTTCAATTTGAAAGGATCATTCTTTCCTTTCCTTTATTTTAATTTCTACATTTGTTTTTGGCACACTTTTTGCAATTCTCAGGTTTCAATTTTATAATCTCAAATTCAGTTTTAATTCTTTTAAGAATTCTTCAGGAAATATGGAGGAGATAAGCCAAAGAAGCCAAGTTCTTCCTTCACATCAACAGATGGCACTGAATTCTCATTCATTATAAACATGATTCCAAACACTGAAAAAGACTCAAAATTCCAGCTTTGTGCCTATTTTTATTCTAGTTTTCAATCTTAATTAAAATGAATTAACAATTTTTTTCTATTCTTTCTTTGTTTTTGGAACACACACTAATCGCAAAACACTGAAAGGGAAAAAAATAGATTCTGCATAACAAGTTTATCCATAGCATCAATTAATAATGGCAATATCTATGTACTTTTACAAAAGCATTGGTTACATTTTCTGACGAGTAATCTAAGATTTTATCTATAAAAGAAACTCTACAGTCATGTGTAAGAAAGATATCTGTTTTTTTTATCATTAAAAGTAAAAATATTAAAAAGTAAATGGACATAAAACAAAAGAAAAAAAAAGCCATGTATTAGCAGCCTGGTCTCTCCTTAATAAGAAAATATATTGTCACTATAGTAAGAAGAGTGTTAACCTATTAACATCAAATACCATAACAAAGGAATATTTCATTACAAAAAGGTGAGATAAGGTTTGTGATTGATAAATATATGAGGTTTAGTTGTGTTTTGTATTATTGATTTTTTTACCTCATTGTTTAGAAACAAACTAAAAATGTATTTTGGAGAAAAGCCATAAAATAAAGAATAGAAATTTGGTGAAATAAATGTTTTACTCGTGAAGCCTCTGACACATACTGAGAAAAAAAAAATGGTTGCTGCTCCAAGGGGATTATTTATAAAGTACACATTCCAGTAAATAATTCAATTAGAACAAATGTGCTTTAGAAAAATCAGACATTGGACAAAATATTGGAAAAGACAGAATTTCATAACACAGGAATTTCTAAGGAATTAATGGATTTTTATTTATAATACAACATTATTTACTTTTTCTTCTTCTATGTACCACGTCCACTCAGGATGTGATTGATCATGGTTCTCTACAACTTCCTGTCCTTTGTAGCTTTTAAAAATGTTTATCCTTTTACTATATCTCCGAATCCCTGTTGATCCAACCATTTACATGAGCTTGTTAAGTAGGTTTTTGCCTTTCTCTGTCCTTCTTGCCTTCTACATGTCTTGTGAGTGATAAATTTTCAAGCATTCTTTCCTCATTATGTGCTCTAGAAAATTCAGCTATCTATTTCTGATAAGTATAAATCATTTTTGTTTCCATTATCTCTAAAACCATCATTGCTCATATGTTCAGTCCATGGTCTTCTCAGCATCTATCTGTAGAACCATGTTTCTGTGTCCTCAAGTTTATTTTTCATCTGTAAGGAAATTGTTCAGCATTCACTGTCTAGTAAGAGGACTGATATTATGCAATATTATGGTTAATACTTGGCTTAGCTTTTTGAAAACATCTTTTGCTTTTTCAATGCACCTTCAGATTTCAGTGTTGCTTATTTCATACTGTTGTAGAGCAGCTGACACCCCTTTAGTGCTCTCAAAGATGGAATGGACTGTGGACCAAAATAGATATATAAATAAAGATTAATAGCAGTCAGAGGTTTAGAATGTCATTGATGATTATAATCATATATTGATAAAATATTGATAAAATACATACTTTGTTGAAACACTTTCTAGATATTTCAATTTATGTATATGCTTAATTTTGGAATCTCCAATTTGTATTTTGTATCTTTGGTTGTTCCTTCTTGCTGACAGCCATACATTATATCTTCTTATAATTGATGCTAAGTACTTTCTTCATATTTTCCTTTAGTATCTTCCATAAGAGTGCCTGTAGTCTAATTTCTGTGTCTGCTATCAACACAGTGTCATCTGCATGTACATTGTATTTGTTACAAAGATGAAAATAGGTAACTTGCACAGCAGGACTTTGTTGCTGTTGTTACTCTTGTGGAGATTAATTCCTTCTCTGTCTCAGCAAACATAAATCCAAGTGTCAGACAAAACAGGATATTAAGAAGGGAAAAATAAATGTGTAATTTATTTACAAAGACTGGTAACTTCTAATTGTTGCTGTTGTTAATCAACGCGCAGAAAGCAATGGCAACCTACTGTGGGATAATCTTCTGCCCAGTCAGTCATGTCTCTTTCGAGACATGATCGCTCAAGCGTGTATCACGTATGGCACTTAACTGACTGATTAACTGTTAATCAACAAGGAAAGAGAGTGATGAAATTATAAGCAAACAGACACTTACAGGTGGCTCTACCTACTGCGTCAATGCCATTGGTGGCATCTCACTTTCAACATGTTAGTGTTGGCATCAAATAATGATCTGTGAGGGTCTGTTTGAATTTGGATATGTATAGTTTTTAGTTGACTTGAAATTAAGTTTTTAGTTTTTAAGCAGTAGTGGATCTAACTAGCCCTATTATTAATTTTATTTTGGTTAAATTGGATGTATGCGTTGAGCTGAGGTACAGAAAATGTATTTACACATTCTGCTTTGGGATGTCAAGTGGTGAAGATCTAATTTGTGCAATAAAATGTAAGAGGAACAACATATTTAATGGATATTCATGTTTCAGTAGACATCTCTGTTTTTCTTTACTCTTTATGAAAACTTCTGAAAAGCCAGGCTCAATATCAGATTTACATGTGTGCTAGTGTAAGGTGCAGCCCAGGTAATACAAGACTAGAAAAGCCCCCCAAGGGTCCCCTTGTCTTAGGTTCCTGATAAAAATAAAAAAAATTTAAACATATAATAACAGAGACAATTTTCAAATTTAAGAAGGCACCTTTGATGTAATTTGAAACTATTTAAGTTTTTCAGCCCCTATATTTGGTGTGGGTCTTTTAATGGGTTTGATGTCAAGGATGTAAAATTCAAATAAAAAATATCAAAAAGTTGCTAATGAAATAAAATGGACAAGTCCGAAAATCTTAGTTGGAAGCTTTCATGTTTAAAACAAAACAAAGCATCATTTACACTATTTACATTGTTCAGACTGTTGTCCTCATCTTTGTTGCCATATTCATGATGTTTCAGCTGCCATATGCTCCAGCCTTCTTTAGGTGATTATAATTTCAAAGTAAACCCTTTATTTTTTTCACCAGGGTAGATTGTTCTAGTCCCATGAGTTATGCCTCTCCCAATTCTAATCATCTGAAAAAGGTCGAAGCATACAATGCTTGAAAAATCATGAATATGGCAATAAAGATGAGGAAAACAGTCTGAACAATGTAAATAGTGTAAATCATTACAAGACCTCATTTTAGAAATATAGACAGATATTGAAGATGAATGTGACAAGGATGAGGATAATAGTCCAAACAATGTAAATAGTGTAAATCATTACAAGATCTCATTTTAGAAATATAGACAGATATTGAAGATGAATATGACAACAAAGATGAAGAAAACAGTCTGAACAATGTAAATTGTGTAAATCATTACAAGATCTCATTTTAGAAATATAGACAGATATTGAAGGTGAATATGACAACAAAGATGAGGAAAACAGTCTGAACAATGTAAATTGTGTAAATCATTACAAGATCTCATTTTAGAAATATAGACAGATATTGAAGGTGAATATGACAACAAAGATGAGGATAACAGTCCAAACAATGTAAATAGTGTAAATCATTACAATACCTCATTTTAGAAATATACACAGATATTGAAGTTGAATGTGGTAACAAAGATGAGGACAACAATGCAAACAATGTAAACAGTGTAAATAATTCCAATGCTTTATCTCAGAAATATAGACAGAAAATGAAAGTGAATATGGCAAGAAAAATGAGGACAACAGTCTGAACAATGTAAATAGTGTAAAATCATTACGATACCTCATCTCAGAAATAAAGACAAAAAGTATCCTCTCAAAATATATCTTTTTTTTTTTAAATAGACATGGTTTCGAACAAAGCTAAGAAAGAGACTCCCAGATTCTATTTGGGGCGACTTAAAGCCTAAATCCGGCCCTATCCATGCCAGCAGACAAAAATCATGCAGTTTAAAAAACTAGAGACATCTACGCAAACATGCATATGCACAAAATACAATGGATATAGTAATAAGAAATGAGGCACAAAGTAATGTGTTTGAAAACTTTTGAAAACAGGTGAAAGTTAGAGTCGCAGTTTTGAATCACTTTATAGTTGTACATGCAGAAGATATTAAATGATGGCACATCACAACTTTTAACTATATCTGCTTGCTATTGAAAAAGGGAGTGTTATATCAGTGGAGACAGATGAGCAATTATTTCAGGCAGATATATGTGCCCATATATGTATGTAGCCACAAATAGATAAGCTGCTGATTTATTTATATATCATTTTACTCCGGGTGGGGGGAGAAGTGACAAGAAAGTTTATATCTTTGCTGACAATTTACATTGACAATAAGTTGATAAACATGATGTTGGTCAGCAACCTTGTTAGTAAGCTGGTTCATTGATGCTGAAAACTGGATACACTTCTAACTTTAAAGTCTAACCACCAACTGTCAGAAGACAAGACGAGTCGTCATTAGCAAGAGAGACAGCTGAATATATGAGCTATAAACTGGAAGTGTTGGAATCAAGAAAGTACAGAAATTTAAATGCCTGAGAAAGGCTTTAACCGATGACAGAAAGTGACACCAAATCCCAAAGAGGCATTGGAACAGCAAAAGATGCCTTCCAAAAATTAAACATCGTATTAAAAAACAGGAAAATTTTATTAGAATGAAAGCAGATTGCTAAACTATGTAATATCAATGCTCTTACATTATTTTCATTGTTTGGCCTGTTGTCCTCATCTTTACTGTCATATTCATATTTCGGCCATTGTATGCTCCAGCCATTTTCAGGTGATTGGATTTTCAAACCAAACCCTTCATTACCCATCATGAATATGAATATGGCAATAATGTTGAGGAAAACAGTCTGAACAATGTAAATAATGTAAATGCTATTTCATCTCAGAAGTATAGACAAATATCAATGCTCTTATGTGGCAATGAATGCTAGACAATTTCTTCACAGATGAAGGAAATTCAAGGCAACAGATTGATTGACTGATTTGTCTTCTATGGCTTATCAATCTTTTGCAGGTTATTTAAAAACTAAAATATTTTCAGATTCTTAGAAAAAAATTTTTTTTGAGATAATTATGATTTAATGATACAAATCTTAGTTAATTAACTTGTAGCTGGAGGGAGAAGAAGTGGGTTCATAACTTTCTCAAAGTTGTTAACTAATTCATTTTCTATGACTTATTAACTTTTTGTAGGTTATTTAAAACCAAAAATATTTTTACATTGTAATAGTTTAAAAAAAATAATATCGGTTGTATGATACAAGTCGTACTAATTAACTCACAGACAAACCATAATGACAGTCTGTTTTTGTTTACATGGAAGTTTTCTAAGCAACGACAAACTCATGCATACAAGACGTTGGAAGCGAATATCGCACCACAGCTCATGATCTCACCTATGACCATGTGAGAGTGAAAACTAAAATATTAAGTATGGGAAATATTAAGTATTAATGTAATTGACTACTTTGGAAATGGCTTATAAAATAAATTATGTATCAATATGGTGATTTTCTTTCTTCATTTAATGATAATACTATTTAGCTTATCAGACAATATGAAAAAAAATTACAAAAAATAAGCAAACATAACTTGTCTATATTATTTACTGAAACATGCATAAAAAAAATACTGCCTAAATACACACAACATCAGTGAAAGTATTAATTAACATTTTTATACTTTTAATTCTCTTTCCTATTCCAAATTTACCTGTGCCACTTTCTGTTTTAACCCCAAAAGCTTACTGCATGAGTAATCACCAAAATGGAGGTTGGGAATAATAGTATATCAACAAGTACAAGACTTACACACTGTGTAAAGTAGATACATTGCTAGTGAACAGCTAGTCAGTATAATCATTCTACCTACTACGCTAATAGTATCCACATATTTAAGACCAGAGGAACATTCCATTCCTGCATGCAGGTAGGTCTACAACACTTTCTTACACATTTCTTTCCCTTGTGATGTCATTGTAAAACCTTTAATCATCTCATTGGATCTTTTCAATTTGGTGCACATGCTTGGATTATTTTTACAATGTCTGTTTTCTATTATCTGTTTACTAACCAAGATATTCTTTCTAATATACTGACAAAAAAATTACATGTTGCCTGCAGTGTCAATAAAATCCTGTGCCACTAAACTTGCTATTTTTTGCTCATAATAAAATATAGGGGGACTTACTAGTCACTTACAATAGTCTCTTTTTTAAAAGTTTTTTTTATAAACACAGACACATACATGATACAGAGACAATATCACACATTGAATATTGGTTGTAATAAAATAGTGCTCATCAGATTTTTTCTTAATCCTCTGCACTGTCCTTGGATTGAGACACAAACACTCTGAAATGTTGTACTGAAGCTTCTGGGACATATGCAAAGAAGTACAGCATGCCGTTTCCAAATTTCTTGCAGAGAGAATTACATCAGGTGCACTTTTTCTCACAAACGGTGCCCAACTGACCCAACTATATTGTGCAGTGGACAAAATCAAAAACAAACAATGTGCATAGAATTGAAATATAAAGTGGCATCAATTTACCAATTGCACCTTGTATGAAAGAAAAAAACAAATCAAAACAGCAAAAAGAAAGTGAAATACTCAATTAAAACTGATTTGTGATATAGTGGATATCAGTTCAGAATGAGAAATTGAAGAGCCAAGTTCAAATTTAAGTTAAATTTGTTGCATTTACATACACACACATACCCTTGGGAAAAGTATGAATCTGTTGCTTTTCCCTTCAGCTATTTTTTAAAAACAAAGAAAAAAAATCATCAGAAACCAAGAAAAGAGTGCTGAATTGCTATGTAATATCAATACTCCTATATGACAGAGAATGCTGGATGATTTCTTCATAGATGAAAATGTGAGTTAAGGCAATAAAAATGTGGTTCTATAGAAGGATGCTGAAAATAACAAATAAAAAGCTCGCACTATACTCAAGCGTGGTAAAAAATTGACAAAAGTTGGAAGAAAATAAAGATTCAATGAAATTGCTTTTATGAAATGGGTTGATTGTGCATGTAAAGTCTGAAGATGGCAAAGTCCGAGAGGAAAAAAAGTGCAAAAAGAAATTGATAATTAAGTGATGAGGTAAACATCCAGGATTAAACAGACAGTACAAAAGGACTTTATTCTGATTAAGCCAAAGATTCATTAGTACACATAGACAATCATAAAAACAAGATAATAAAAAAAAATGAAAATGGAAATGAAAACAAAAGGGACACTTGTATTTAGAAGCAGAAAGAGAGATAAAATTTCTAGAAATTGTAATGAGGAAAGTAGTCTTAGAGAATTTAACACTCACAGGACATACTCAAGGCAAGAGGAGCAGAGAGAAACAGTGAGTAACCTACTTAGTGAGCTTGAACAAATGAAGGAACAAAAACATGAAAGGATGGTAAGAGTGTATATATTGTTAAGGGCTACAAAATACAGGATATTATAGAGGAACACGACTGCCCATGTTCTGGAACAAAACAGCACACTACAGAAGATTAAGACTTTATCAGTGAAAATCTAAATTCTACACATTGTTAGAATTTATTTGAATGCTGATACAGATTAACTGTTGTTACCTGACTGAAAATAAAAAATGTTGTTCTCTGTTTACTTCCAAGTAAAATCTTGTAATGATAATATTAGCCGTTTCCTTATAAGAAAACATTTGGTTTTCATTGACCAAGCAGTCAGTACTGCTGTCAGTTAAAATTTTTAAAATCTTTCTCTTCAAATATTTTTTCCGGAAAATAGGTTTCTCAAGTCCAGTAGTTGTTTTTGCTCTTTCTAGCATTGGGTGGGTGGGGGGTTCATTCATAGCCTTTTATTTCCTAAATGTTTATTTAAAGTAGTGTAGAATGAGATCATCTTCATTATGTCATTATTTTTCCTTTGAGTTACTTTTATTTACACATACTACAAGATTGGCCTTTAGGTCCCACATTTTTACCACTGAAATAGTTAAATGTAACCATCTCTTCTACTTTAACAGTTTTTTTTTTCTTGAACTTCTCACTTGTGGAACCTCCCTTTCATTTGCTTGCTTGCCTGATAGATATAAAACTTTAAATGAAATGACATTTGCAATCTTCTATATCCTTGATTCCCATCCATCTCCTATCCTTTCTTCGACATCCCTTGTACCTCATTTTTCTCTCACTGTAACCTCCTCTGCACCAGAGGTGGTCTTACCTTGCTTCTGGTGAAATGATTTTAAATATAAATGGAACTTTGTATATGTGTGTCCGTTACCTATAGACACCAAAATGGCTGAACCGGTTTTCTTGAAAATTTACAGTTGTACTATAAGCATCTGTGAGTGTTCTTAGCTAGGTTTTGTGTCAAGGTATCTCCGATAAATATAGAAAATCAATAATCGAAAAAATCGGGTTATAGAAGGAGTGGTCCGATTTTAATCAAATTTGATACACTCATAGACAAAGACATAAGAAACAATATTCAGAAGTTTCAAAGGTTCAGTTCTTACAATAGTGCAGAAAATTGATAATATATATATGTATAAAAGGCAAGATGTTTGTGTGTGTGTGTGTGTTTATCTGCCTGTATGTCTGTATTTTTTCAGCCCTTTTATTTTAGTTTTTGCTTCGGGTTTGGCTCTAAGTAGGTATGATTGTAGTTCTCAGTCTCAGCCATGATACCATTTACTCAGAGGACTTATTTAGCCTTCAAAATTCAGTTTACGACGAAAAAAACTTATTTGATATCAATACCAGGAAATCAAAATTTGACTTACATCCATTCATTTTTCTTTCAGTTTACGGTTTCGCTTTAACTGGAAACAACTATTGCTTTTTAGTCTTTCATGCCAACGTCCAAAGAGTCTAAGCTCCAGGACCATGGATTAGTTTTAGAGCTTTCATTTCACTCGAGCAATGCCGGGAAATACTGCTAGTGATTTTAAAAAGAAAGAAAATGTCATATCAGTTTGAGTTGCCACTGTTAAAAATCATCAAATGATGCGATTTTCTTTTAGCTGACACAGTTCTTTGTGATTCTGCAACACCAGTTCACATGGTTTGATGAAGAACAGTTTATGCCAAGACCTACAGTTTTCACTCGGTCAAAGCTATTTTTAACCACTGATATGAGAAAGTGGCTGTTTGTTAAGGCATTTTTTCTTTCTAAGAAAAGTGATAAAGAAGAACAAAAGACTTATTTCAATTTTAAATCTGATTTTTATTCTACCTGCGTAACATTCCTGAGCTGAAAGGTAATCATTTATAGTGCCTAACATATGGTATAAAGTAAATGACAAGAAGTGGAAATTGATGACAAGGTGCAAAGTTCAAATAAAGCCATTTTCCGGGATATCAGCATATAACCTCAGAGCCATGTCTGCACACAAGACACACTACATCTCCACTTGTATACCCTCCTTACTAATGGATTTTTTATTTCTTTTTAGATAACAAACAATATATACCTGTATGTCTTTAGCAATTAACCTATTTCTAATTAGTCTATAAAAGTTTCTAGTGTCTTGATCCTTTTTATTTTATTAATGCAAAAAGTTGTCCCAAATTTTTTTTTTTATTATCTTGTTTTTATGATTGTCTATGTGTACTAATGAATCTTTGGCTTAATCAGAATAAAGTCCTTTTGTACTGTCTGTTTAATCCTGGATGTTTACCTCATCACTTAATTATCAATTTCTTTTTGCACTTTTTTTCCTCTCGGACTTTGCCATCTTCAGACTTTACATGCACAATCAACCCATTTCATAAAAGCAATTTCATTGAATCTTTATTTTCTTCCAACTTTTGTCAATTTTTGACCGCGCTTGAGTATAGTGCGAGCTTTTATGATTCATTTTTATGATGCAAAAAATAGTGGCATTACACTATACTCAGGTAATTTCTTTCAAAATGGTTACCTGAAATTGTGTGTTGTGGTGCAAGAGATATCATCTTGGAATAAGAAATCAGAGAGCAGAGTTCAAATTCCAGTTGAATTCGTTGCATCTACTTATGCACAAATACCCTTGGGGAAAGTATTCAAAAATTTCTTCCCCCTCCAGCTACGAGTTGAATAGCAGGACAGATTAAGTTCTATAGCCTTGGTTGGCAATCAGTCTACCACAGAAAGGAATGGCAACCTACTGTTGGAATATCTTCTGCCTTGTCAGTCATGGATTGAAAGAGATATGATCCCCAAAGCATGTATCCTGTATAGCATTTAAATGATTCATCTTGATAAAAAAATCAAATAGCAGGACAGATTAGGTTCTAAAGCCTTGGTTGGCAACCAGTCTACACAGAAAGATATAGTAAACAACTGCTTGAAAATCCTTCTGCCTGGTCAATCATGGATCAAAAGAGACACAATCACCTAAGTTTGTATCATGTACAGCCCTTAACCCTTACCAAGTGTTCAAAACTTGCGCCAGATTAATGCTAGTTATTATTGTAATCATCTTTGCTATCACTGTTTTGAACAATATAACAAGCTTTGTGTCAAAATAAATTAAGCTAATTATCTATACTGTTATGAGTTCAGAAAGAAAACAAGTTTTAGGATCATATTTCTGCTGGTGAAAGAAAGAAATGGCAACCCAGTTCAGAAAAATCTTCTGCTTAGTGAGTCATGTGTCAAAAGAGACATGATCGCCCAGACATGTATCACATAAGGCACCTAACTAACTGGATAAAAAAACTGAACAGCAGAACAGACTGGGTCTTATAGCCTTGGTTGACAACCAGTCTACCACAAAAAGAAATGGTACCCTACTCTGGGAAAATCTTCTGCCGAGTCAGTCATGGCTTGTGAGAGACATGGTCACCCAAACATGTATAACATTATAAAATCAACTTCATTTTTTGTTTCTTTATTTGGTCTTCTCTAAGACCATTTAGGGGATGTTTTCCTAAAAAAGAATTACTATACAAAATGTATAAAGTTACTGTATAAAATGCATAAAATTACTATGTATGCTCAAGTATAATGTGATTTTTAATGATCAGCTTTTTGACACGTAAAAATAGGAAGAGGCCATCACACTATACACAATTTTTTAAAGAGGTTAAAAATAATGAATTTTCAGTGACTGGTTGCAATTTGTTAAAGTGAATTAAAATAATGAATTTTCTGTGACAGGAAACTTTTCCTTGAGGTGTTAAAATTCATGTATTTTCAGTGTCCATAACCTCCCAGGTAGACCTACATTCTCACAGTACTTTTGGCTAACCTTAACCATTTATTTGCTATGAAACATGTCCAGAATGATGCCATTTTTTACTATAGTATCCCAACTCTTATTTTTTTTTAATCTGGGGTTACATTATACACATAATATACATGCTTAGAATATTGCTGCCACATACTGTCCATTGTTGCTGCCATCTATCTAGAACTCCTTGAAAAAATACAGAAAAGAATTGGCATTATTGGCCTCGATCAGATGGCTTGGATTCAATCACTTTCCCACCACCATAAGATTGCCTCCCTTTGCCATTTCTATGCAATTGTTCAGATGAATTCAGTATGGTCCCTAGACTCTTCAAATTTAAGTGTACTACCAGACTGGTGTTGTTGTCTCACCAATTTATATTTGAGCTGATTAGATGCAGCTGGGAATTCTGGGAGCTCGGAATTTCTGCACTTATCACTTTATTAAATCTTGTAAGTAATTCACTTCCATGTAATAACATATAAAAAAACTTGCATAACATGGCATTCTCATAATTTCCTGCTTTGTAGAATTTTCTTGTATTTGCTTGATGTCTTGAAATCTTGTTCCTTTCAAGTGAGAAATTGATTTTCGAAGAGTTAAAACTCACAAGAGGCAAGATTTGAAGACTATGATGATTGCCAAACCTGGGAAATGTTGGTCGTGGCTGAAAACAGCTGCACCAGCCATTGTTCCTGATGGAATACTTTTCTTCCAAGCACTGCTATAAATGATGGAAATGAGTAAGAACAATATCACCTAGAGTGTATGGCCAACAAAGTTCAAGGTCATTTTCCGCCAAGCAGTTTCATTCTATGTACTTTAGCTCCATTACCCTAGCAATAGTTCCAATACTTTTTAATCAGAACATGTATATAATTAGAAATACAATTAAATGTTCCTTTATCCTGTCTCTACTCTGAATTTCTGAAAATTTTACAATCAATTCTCCTGATGAGTAGATGTAATCTTCAAAACTCAGAGTAGTGTCAAGATAAATGGGCACTGATGTTATTTCTTTATTACTAGTAACACTGTATTTGCATATAATCTTTGAGAAATATTCTGCTGTTTAACTAGCAGATGTGAGAAGTTTTTTTTAACCATATTGCCCAAAGCAAGGCACAACTAGTCTACAGAGAGTTACAATTGGAGATTGTAGCTATCAGTGAAGCAAGTAAGCATAAGGGAATCCACAAGTAGGAAGTGCAAGAAAAGAAACTGTTGGAGTTATAATGGCAGTTATACTTAACTACTCCAACAGTAAAAAAGTGGGACCTAAATGCCACTCTAGTAGCATGCTTAAATTCACATAAAGGCACCAGGGAAAGAAGCTCATTAGAGCAGTTGCTATAAAAATATTTATAGAAAAGACAAAAGGAAGCCATGTCAAGTTGGTGAGAAAGTGACTGAAGTCAAGATGCTAAGTCAGGACCATTTACATTGCAGATCCTTTTTGGGTTTGTGCTTTTTCCAAGTGCATTTGTTATGAAAGTGAATGCAAAAGATGAACTGAGAATTTGAACTTAGTCTACTGATTCTATTTTCCATGTCAATATTTGTTATACTATTTACAAATTTGGAAAGTTTAATTTCAGTATAGTGCAGCCTTAAAATGAAATTTAAATTTCAAGCCTTTAAAGAAAGATTTAACAACCATAAACATAAGAATCATGATGCAAAAACTCTAAATAGTAAAATAGATAACCAAAAAAACCCAAAGAACACGGTCACAAAAAAATATCAATTTCAACAGAAAAGAGATGCCACCAGTCCCAGAGTGAACCAAGCAGCCAATATTAATGAAGAAAGAGCCAGTAAATATTGGAAAATGAATTAGTTAAAAAAAAAAAAGAAAAAGAAGAAAAAAATAATGTTTTCAACATTAAAAAGTTGTCTTTGCTTTGCTTTTGTTTTAATACTATTTGTGCTTGTCTCCTTCTCTATTTCCCCCCCCTCAGAGAATTCTTTAACCAAGAAAGCTTTGGCAGTTTGAGAAAATCAAACAGTATTTTCCCAGAGGTAATCATTAAAAATTTCTGTTGGTACGGAAAATTGTGCCAATGTAAAACATCTTTTTGCAAATTTTTTCCCTGAGCTGAACAAGTCTGCAGACATGACTTAAACAATACACATATAGGTTGCTTCCTTCACTGATAGCAATGCTATTTGACCTCTTTACAGACGAGAAAAGAACAAAACAGGCATCAATTGTTTCTTATCATCCAAATACTTTAAAACTAATACCACTGTGCTTTTTTAAGCAAAATTTCTTTCGTTTTTTTTTCTTTTTTTAATCTCCCACACAATCTATTTATTCCTGGAATTTTACCTGCACCAAATAATCTTGTAACATTTTCAAGATAAAACAGCAAATTCATAATAAGTAACAATAATTTTGTCCATATTATTCATTCGAGACATGTCTGAAATAAGACAAAAATTGTTGAAACCCTAAGAGAACTAATAGTCAAAGTGTAAAAAAATTACATCGATATTGTTATTTTTACACACTAGCAGTAACCATGTAACTTTGTATATTATATTATTTGAAATAAGACAAAAATTGTTGAGACCTTAAGAGACTTAATGAAGTCAAAGTGTAAAATAGATACATCGATATTGTTATTTTCATATACTAGCAGAAAACCACGTAACTTTGTACATATTATTTGTTCTAGATATTTATAAACTAAGACAAATATTGTTTAAGCCATAGAAGACTTAAAGGCTGATAGATGGATTTAGCTGATCAACCCTTTGAAGGTTATTTAAAGCCAGAAATTATTTTTAGATTGTAAGATTTTTTTCTTAGAGATAATAATGGTTTAGTGATACAAGTCTTACTAATTAACCCATAGCTAGGGAAATTAGAGGTGGATTCATACTTTCCCAAAGGTATTTGCATATAAGTGAATATAATGAACACTTGCATTGGAACCCGGCATTACATCACCTGAACATTCAAGCTTATAGGTCCCAGTGTTCCCAAGCAGTCATTTATCTAGTGTTGCTTAACATGCATAGTCAATCATGTCTCGAAAGAAACATTACTAACTGGACATAAGATTTTCCTACAGCAGGTTGTCATTATATTCTGTGGTAGACTGGTTGCCAACCAAGGCTATAGAACCAAATTTGTCCTGCTACTTAACTTAGAGTTGGAGGGAAAACACCAGTTCTATAGCTGTGTTTTAATGTGATATGGCTGTAAGGTGAGACTTAAAATAAACAAAGTGCAAAATATTGATAATGTTATTTGTACATAGTAGCAGTAACTGTGAAACATTGTACAGATTATTTATTCCAGATGTCTATCAAATAAGACAACGATGGTTTAAACCCTAAAAAAAACTTAAATGAAACAAATAGCAAAATAGTTATATGTCTTTCGGCATAGGACAACAAATTTTGGTCGATTTTCTTCCTTTGCTGAAACTTCCAGCCATGTATTCCTGTAATGAAAGTAATGCGCTATTGTATTTCTACACTTATTACTTTCATTACAGGAAGTACATTGCCGGAAGTTTCAGTAAAGGAAGAAAATCAACCAGAAATCGACCGAAATTTGTTGCCCTACGCAGTACGTCATTCTGCAGTTAATTACATTACTTCATAAGAGTTATGGGAGAGAAAAAGTGCGAGATCTATTTTTTTTTTTTTATGGACTTTCAAATAAAAAAAGGTAGATTTCTTCAATAACTAATTGTTGATTTGAGTTCAGCATATACATTTGCACAGAAATAATGCTATTTTGGATAAATTTGAAGAAGGAAAAGTCTTTGGCACCTAAAACGAAAATTTACCATTAAACCTAACAAGCTTTACTTCTGTCATGCAATTATTTTGTAATCATTTCACTACAAGCAAGTTAATAAAGTCACTAATATGCATAGGATTACTGAGTGTGAAAAAATATGAGACAAAGAAAAACATTATTAAGCAGAGAGGAAAAAAGGAATTAAGAAGAGGAAATTTAAGGAGAGGAAAAAAAGGAATTAAAAAGACAGAAGATAATCACTGACAAAGAAACTAAGTTTTTGAAGATCAAAGTTGAATATAAAACACGAAGCTAGAATAGAGTTCCCAAAGTGAGAAGTGTAAGAGAATAAATTTCATCTATCAGTTTCAACAGTAAAATTAGCTAACCTTTCTATTTTTTGTTTAATTTTTCTAATCATTTCACCCCAAACTAGGCAGAACTGTCACTGGTGCACAGGGGGTTACATAAGAGGTGAGTGATGAGAAAGAGGAACAAGTTATGGGGGTATCAGAGAATGAGTAAGAAAAGTATGAAAACACTAGTGCGAAGAGGGCTGCATGAGAGTAGAGTAGAAAGGGAGAACATGATACAAGGGTTGTCAGGAAAAAGATTTGAGTCAAGGAGATAAGAGATGACAATTAACTTTGCATTTAAATTCTTGGAAATTGTAGCTGTCAGAGAAGCAAGTATACGGAAGGGAATTCCACAGGTGGGAAGGGCAGGCAAAGAAGCTTCTAGAGTAGAAGTTGTTGTTACATTTGATTGGTTTCACTGTAAAAAGGTGGGACCTAGCTGCTTGAGTAAATTCATGCAGAGGGGGCATCAGGAAGCTAGGCTCATTGGAGCAGAAGCCATGAATGTATTTGTAGAAGAGACAGACGGAAGCCACATTACATTGTTGAAAAAGTGACTGGAGTTGAGCTGGTAATCAATAATATTACAGATTCTCCATTAGATTTTGTCAAGAAGCCTGAGATGAATAGCAGGGGCACCCAACCAGATGTGACAGCAGTATACAATGCATGAACGGATGGGAGATTTATCTATTTGCAAGATGGATTCTTCCAATCTAGTAATGTGTTTAAATTTATAAAGTTGAGGTACCAAAGAGACAAGTTAACCAGTACAATTAGCCTCAAAATATTTATAGAAAAGACCCAGGAAATCTGTTTCAGTGGTTAAAAAATAACTGAAATTCAAGAAAAAATACCAGACAAGATTTATTTTTCATTCATAAGAATCTTTGGGAGCAAATTAATTATTAACTTTAGTCATAGCTACTATGACTTGAAGTAGCACTAAAACTTTATGATGAATACATTGTCATTATTTTTAAAGGTAATTTTTTCTGAAATTTTATTTTTATTCAATTCCCCACAAGCAAGGTAATAATAAAGATGTAAGAGGTTGCTTTAAATGAAAAAGAATGAGAACACTATTGAGGAAAAAGTACAATAAAAGAACAGGATTTAAGAAGACAAGATGGCAATTGATATTTGTCTTGTAAAAAGTATGAATACCCATGTGTGTGTTTGAATACTGATTGCCAGTGAAAGAATAACACAAGAAAAATAGATCATTCTACAAGTGACCACTAAATAACTATAAAAGCACCAGAGAGAAATCTGGGGTGATGTGTGTTGACCTTTGAGCTTATAATGAACTAGCAGTATAGCCCAGCATTGCTTGGGTGTAACGAAAGCTTTAAAATTAATCCATGGTCCTGGAGCTCAGACTCTTTGGACATTGGCCTGAAAGACTAAAAAGCAATAGT
Organism: Ascarosepion bandense; assembly: GCA_037127315.1. Lineage (NCBI taxonomy): Eukaryota > Metazoa > Mollusca > Cephalopoda > Sepiida > Sepiidae > Ascarosepion > Ascarosepion bandense. The sequence continues at coordinate 852,322 of JBBBDQ010001822.1, read as the reverse complement.
TGTTTCTAGTTAAAGCGAAAGCATAGACTGAAAGAAAAATGAATGGATGTAAGTCAAATTTTGATTTCCTGGTATTGATATCAAATGAGCATTTTTCGTTGTAAACTGAATTTTGAAGGTTAAATAGGTCCTCTGAGTAAATGGTATCATGGCTGAGACTAAGAACTACAATTATACCTACTTAGAGCCAAACCCGAAGCAAAAACTAAAATAAAAGGGCTGAACAAATACAGACATACAGGCAGATAAACACACACACACAAACATCTTGCCTTTTATACATATATATATTATCAATTTTCTGCACTATTGTAAGAACTGCACCTTTGAAACTTCTGAATATTGTTTCTTATGTCTTTGTCTATGAGTGTATCAAATTTGATTAAAATCGGACCACTCCTTCTATAACCCGATTTTTTCAATTATTGATTTTCTATATTTATCGGAGATACCTTGACACAAAACCTAGCTAAGAACACTCACAGACGCTTATAGTACAACTGTAAATTTTCAAGAAAATCGGTTCAGCCATTTTGGTGTCTATAGGTAATGGACACACACACACACAAAGTTCCATTTATAAATAAGTTTAGATTTAGATTAGATAACAGGTTGAGCACTGAGCAAATAATGTGTAATCAGAGTTCAGCAAATAACAAATCTATCGTGTAACCCAACTGTGAATCTACTGTGGATCAATTGTATTACAAGTAACTAACTGAATATAATAAGACCAAAATATAAAACCATGTGATACCAACAACTCAGGAACCTTAAAGGTTCCAATCCAAACAAACCCCCATTACAACAATACTTAAACTTTTGAAGATTGTAGATAACAGGAAAGCAAGAATTCAGAAGAGAGTTCAACATGCAAGTAGTTTGAGAAAAAAAATTATCAGAATAGAATATAAAGTTTTATCTAGCTAGTTCAACAGTAAAATGGTAAGACAAAATGCCATTTTAATAGTATGGTTACATTCATGCAGTAGAAGAAGCAAGGAGCAAAGCTCATTAGAACAATTGCCACGAAAATATCTATAAAAAAGACAAAGGGAAGCCATGCTATGGGAGTGGGAAAAATGACTGAAGTTGAGATGCCAGATCAAAACTGATTACATAACAGACCCTTATTTGGATTTTGTCAAGAATCTTGACATATATAACAGGAGCACCAGACTAGATATGGTAGCAATACTCAATGCAAAAACAAATGCTAGAATTAAAAAATAATATTTTCTTGTCATTACAAATCTTTTGAAGAATCATGCCCTATCTTTTTTAATATTCACTTAATATCCATCAATCTTGTCATGATATTTTCTTTTCACCTTTTTCTTAAAATTAGATTTTCTACAAAGACTTCATTAAAAATGTTCAAGAAAAAATATAGTAGCATTTTTACTTTTTTACTTCTTAAATGAAGTAAAAAGAAGAAACAAGTTTTTGGCAGTTTAATCAAATTTCAATGCCTAAAATGTTAAGAGAACAGACTCTTTCTGATCAAGTAATTCATTCTACATAACATTTGCAGGAAAATAAGCTAGATTTCTATTTGTTTTTGTTTAATAATCAAACACAAATAGAAAATATTCTTTTTATTCATATGTTTACTAAGCTTAGTCCAATACAAAACCATGACAGAGAACAAAAATTTGTAGCATTTTTTAAGTGAATTTCAAAGATAATATTTAAATATTTATGCATAGACTTAATCAACCACATATGTGCCATTTTGTTCCACTAGCTTTTGTTATTTTTGCAGCAACTTCCTTTCTTTTTTACAGTGATGTTCACCCTGTACAAGGCCCAGGGTTCACTCAAGGTAGAGAGTTACAATAAGGGGTAGGTTATATGGATAGAAGAAGAAGATAATCATTAACTCTAGTTTTGAACAGATTAAGATTAAAGTGATGGGTGGAGAGACATCCAATTGGGAGTTTATTCCACAGAACAGTAGTTTGCAGGAAGATGTTTGAGCATAAGTTATCTCTCACTGATAGAATATGGACTAAATGTGGGTGGTTTACTGCTATATAAATGGCATGGTGGGTGCTAGCTGTGAAGGTTAAACCTGATAGAACCAAGGAATCTAGATCATCCAAGCACCCTCCATGGAAGTAGCAGCAGAGATGTGAGATGCTCTTCAGGATTCCATCCTTCCAGGACTTTAACTGATCTACATAGTCTTTACAGACTTTCAGAGAATTGTAGTTCTTCCCAATAAGAGAATTTTGTTATGGATTCAAATAAGTGGCAATCTGAAGGTGCAGGTGGATAGAGCCATACCAGCAAAGCTTTACTAATTTCCACCAGGTCTGCAAAGAGACAAGCGGTCTGGTGTTGTTCTGATGGAAGATGACATTTTTCTGTTTGCCCAATTCCAGATGCTTTTCATCATTTGGGAATGGTCAGTCAGTCAGTTAAGTGCCATACATGATACACGCTTTGGGCGATCATGTCTCGGAAAGAGACATGACTGTCTGGGCAGAAGATTATCCCACAGTAGGTTGCCATTACTTTCTGCAGTAGACTGGTTGCCAACCAAGGCTATAGAACCCAATCTGTTCTATTATTTAACCCATAACTGGAGGGAAGAGACGGATTAATACCTTTCCCAAGTGTATTTGTGCATAAGTGACTGCAAGGAATTCAACTGGAGTTTGAACTCGGCTCCCCAATTTGTCGTTCTGAGTTTATATCCACTGCACCACAATGCATATCCAATGCCATACGTGATACACAATTGGGCAATCATGTCTCGAAAGAGACATGACTGACTGGGCAGAAGATTATCCCACAATAGGTCGTCATTGCTTTCTGTGGTAGACTGGTTGCCAACCAAGGCTATAGAACCCAATTTGTTCTATTATTTAACCCATAACTGGAGGGAAGAGATGGATTAATACCTCTCCCAAGTGTATTTGTGCATAAGTGACTGCAAGGAATCCAACTGGAATTCGAACTCGGCTCCTCAATTTGTCATTCCAAGCCAATATCCACTGCCCAACAGTGCACATCCTTGGGAATGATACATGTTTGAATTTCAATGTCTGGTTTTGCAGAAGGAGCTCATAATACACAATGCTTGCATTTTCATTTTCCCCTGGAGCCTTTTTTTATTCCATTTTTGTTGTTTTTATCAGCTGCATGTTTCTTTCCAAATGTTGATCATTTTTGTTACATTAAAGCAGAGAATAGGAATGTGAACCATCAAATTATGAAGTACCCAAACATTGTCACAAAATAATCAGTTCCAAGTAGGCATCTACGCAGATGACACAACAATTTACTCCCATCTTAATAGTAAATCTGTCAAAGCTGACAAAGTAAGCCTCACTGCTGATCTTCAAAAGCACCTCCAATCTGTGATAGAATGGGGTAGGAAATGGCTCATAAATTTTAATGCCTCTAAAATAAAGCTGCTCTTCTTTAACCACCTTTCCTACCCACCATCAGAATGGGTGATGCTAGTCTCCTATAGAGCAACACACAGCACCTTTTTGATCTTACTTTCTCAATTGACCTCAAATGGAAGGACTACATTGAATCAATAGCTACATAGTTTTTCACATCAGAATTCATTTTGCACATTTATGAATTATCTGTGCATTGAATATTATTGTAATATTTGATTAGGGGCTCATATATTTTACCTTGAAATTCTTAGCAAAATACAAAGAAGGATCTGCATTATAATCAATCTTGACTTGGCAGCCCACCTCCAGTCACTTTCTTATCAATATGATGTGGCTTCCCTCTGTCTTTTCTACAAGTATTTTTATGGTTACTGCTCTGACAAGCTTATTTCCCTGTTGAAATGCATTTTTGTCATTTGAGGCTTTTTTTTTATTTCTGTATAAACAGAAAAAAAGATATGTGTCATTTATTGTGATGGCACATATTTGTGTGTCATCACAGCATTGACTGTATATATAACTATGAAGCCTAATCAATTCTAAATAGTAATTGACTTTAAAAGAAGGATCAACTATCATTTGACAATTGTTTTTAATCCTGCCACCTTCCTCATTAGAAAAGTGGTATTTAGTCTCCTTCAAATAGTCCCCTTCTGAAGTCACACAATTTATTCAGCATCATTTCCACTGATAGAAGCCTTTTTGGAACTTATTTTGGATAGTGAATAACTGCCTCATATCATTTTCTTGGATTTATTCAATATCTTGAAAACTTGAGATTTAATTTTTGAATTGCTAAAAGGTGCAAGGTGGTTGCAAGATGATCTAGTGGTTGTAAGACCTAGGGAATTTTCTGCTTGGCCAAAAACTGCTACACAAGCCATGGTCACTGACAGAACCTCTGTGATGCGGTGAGAAGACCACACTCTACACACTTTCCTTCCAAGCACTATTACAAACAAGCATGGATGTTATAATTTAGTGTGCATGCATGAAAGGGTTTGAAGTCTCTCTGTGCTAAGTAGCTTCACTCTGTATACTTTGGCTCCATTACCACAGCAAGAGTCCCATTACTTGGAGATCAGACCTCATATATAATATTATATTATCATCATCACTTAATCTCTATTTTTATGCTAGTATGGGTTGGATATGGTTTTTTCAATGGCTCTCTTCCATTCCAGGTCACTCGATTTTGTGTAAGGCTTGGTTGTAATCTCAACTTTCTAAAATCATCATTGATAAGCTGGGTCCATGTTTTACATGGTCTACCTATCTCTCTTTGGCCATCAACCTCAATAAACCTACAATTGCTGACCAGGTTTTTTATGGCCATTCTCTCAACATGCATAAACCATCTAAGTCTTGTCTGATGCATAGCATCTGTTATATTGGCAATAACCAGCTTATTTTTTAACTCCTCTGATGATTATATATCCCTAAGATTGATACTGCACATCCACTGTGCCATATGTTGATTCAAGCAATTCTTCTAATTAAGTCTACTTTAAGTGGCCAAGTCTCACTACCATATAGCATAGCACTTCTAACACAAATTGTATATAGCTTTTCTTTCATCCTATGCAAAAATACTCAAAATGTTAGAAGAGGCAAAAGTTCCCTAAAAGTTTTCCAACCTGATCTTACATGAGATATTGAATTTGCTTCTGCACCTCCACCTGCAAGTACCATGTTACAAAGATAGCAAAAATTGATCTACAATCTCTGAACATTATCAAGCTCAGCCTCTTGTCTTGTTCAGCTGCGACTAGTGGGTTCAGGCAAGTTCTCTCATTATAATAATTATCACATCACTCAAAAATCCAAGGCCTGACATATAGATGGCACCATTAATAAAAAATCCATGTGATTTTTATAAAGTAGTAACTTTCAAATGTCCCGTGACAACATTTGTCTTTAATTGGATTATTAGTTTTCAAATTACAGCTACTTAAATGTAGCTACTGTTGCAAATTTTCAAAACAATGGAAAAATTTCAATTTCCTGTGTTGATAAAGGATTGATGGGAAAAAATACTGTTCAAGAAAAGAGTTGCTCCAGTCCATAATTAAAAACAAAAAAAAGAAACGAAGATCTTTCAAAACTGCAGATGTGTTTTATTTTGGCTTTTATTGTTGTACTATCTTTTTACAAGGATGTTTTAAGCTTTTGATTGACTTTGTTTATCAAGTTTCTATCTCTTCCCTGGATGCTGCTGATCTCTCATCCCTCACCACCAGTGGTTGCCTGCGTGGGTTCCTCAGGTGGTCTACCCATTCCTCGGGTGGTCTACCCACTGATCTCTCATTCCTCGAGTGGTCTACCCGCTGATCTCTCATTCCTCATGTGGTCTACCCACTGATTTCTCATTCCTCAGGTGGTCTACCCGCTGATCTCTCATTCCTCAGGTGGTCTACCCACTGATCTCTCAGTTCGCAAATCGATTTCCAATACAGGACACCTATCAGGGCTTAATTCCGCCTATCAACATTCAGGGGCAGATGCTTTCTTTGTCTCACTCTAAAAATGAGAAAGCACCCACACTATGGAACACGCCTCCAATAACATCAGCACAATGCACCTTTCGACCAGTCAAATCCTCAGTCTGAAGCTTAAATTCACTCTCTTTTGTTCGTTTCCATCCAATGACACCAATGTAGATCGCCTCATTGAAAACATCACTTTGGGTATTTTAATGTTCAATAAAATGAAATAATCATTTCCACTAAGTGCCCATATTGGTCAGCAGAGGTATTATAGAGTCATATAAAATCTCTTCTCTGTCTTTTCACATGTTTGATCTAAGTGTCAATATCCATACTAACTGCCCAACTTCCTCAGGACCATTGCAGAAAGAAGAAACAAAGATACAAAGAAAGGCGGAAGGGAGAAATTAAATTCCTCTCAGGGTCATCAACGCACCCAAAAATGCTTTTAGGTTTAACAGCTGGGCACTGCTTCACACATTAGTAACATGACAATATCCAGCTCTGTATTCGATATAGCTTTGTTAAAATTATAAACTGAACACCATGGGAGTGATCAGATTCATTCAATGGGATAATAAAGAAAATAAATATTTTGGCAAGTTCATCCTGGTTTTATAAAAAAAACATTGAGTTTTCCTTGTAGTATGTTTGAGTCAAAAAATGAATGCCAATGAATTAATGGAGATTTCAAAAGATGGTTGTTTGGTTCAGTCAACAACCATGGACATATTGTCACAGTGTTAATTGGATTCTGCTCCATCAGAAACAACGGTTAAGAGGTGGTATGCTGACTTTAAATGTGGTCATACAGACAAAAACAATGCTGAATGCTCAGGTTGCCCAAAATCAGAGAAGTTGAACATATCAGAAGACATTGTATTCACCATTTTGCATTAAACATTTGTCAATGAGAAAGCTGCGTTCAAAGTGGATGCCACGTTTTCTCACAGTCGACTAAAAACAACAACACGTCAACAATTCAGAGCATTGTTTGCAACTGATTCAATACAATAAGTAGGAGTTTTTTTGCCTAAATATGTGACAATAGATAAAACAAGAATCCACCACTTATTTCTGGAGTCAAATCAGCAGTCAGCTGAGTGGACAGCAGTAGGTGAAAGCAGTCAAAAGAGACCAAAGATGCAAACATCAGCAGGCAAGGTTTTGGCCTCCATATTTTGGGATACACAAAGTATTTTGTTCATCAATTACCTTGAGAAAGAAAGACCCATCAACAGCAAATATTATCTAGCATCATTAGTGTGTTTGAACGAAGAAATCGCCAAAAGACTGCCACAAATGAAGAAAAAAGTGATATTTCACCAAGACAATGCACTGAGTCACAAGTCGATTGCAATGATGGCAAAACTAAATGAATAGCACTTTAAATTGCTTTTACATCCTCCCTCTTCTTTAGATCTAACTCCCAGCAAATACTGGCTTTTCATAGACCTCAAAAGAATGCTCCAGGGAAAGAGATTTGGCTCCAATCCAAAAGTCATCAAAAAATGAGACATATTTTGAGGCCAAAGAGAAATTGTTCTTCAAAAAAGGCATCAAATTGTTAGAGAAGCATTGGAATCAGTGTATCACCCTAGAAGAAGACTATGATAATGAATAAAAAGTCAAATTTTGCCTAAAAATTGTTGTTTTACTAGTTAGGCCAGCGACTTATTGAGTGATATGTTACATTATGCTAATTAGATTACATTATATTCTCCCATTATAATATTACATCACAATAATTATGTTAGAATATGTTATTACATTATAATAATTATAATAAGTTACATAATTGCATTATAATAATCAAATAATGTCATATTACCTTATAATAATATTAGATTATATTACTACATTATAACATAAATACATATTTTCATGAAAACGTAGTGTCACGTTTTTCTGTTTACACTTTCACATTTCATCTGGTAAAACTCAATTATAAAATAATAATCTAACAACAAAACTTAATGAATAATAACAATAATGATAATAATAATCTAATGACAAAAAGACATTTTCTATTTCAAAACGGAAATTAGAAAATATTTACTGTTAGCAAAAAAAAAAAATCATGGATTCATGTTTCTAATAATAACAACCAAATGAATAAAACCCAAACTGGAATCTACAAGATATATATCTGCTTAAGCCATCAATTTATGTAGCGAAATTCAAGTCATAAACTCATGATTTAATCTTGTGTTCACACATTGATTCTGTTTGAATCTTAACCGCAGAAAGAAATGGCAACCTACTGTAAAAAAATTTTCTTCCTTGTCAGTCATGGATCGAAAGACACATGATAGCCCAAGTATCAATTATGATACTTGACTGATTTAGAAGTAACTGCCTAGGTGCTCATCTGTGCACTGACTCTATGACCACACCTAGTCATGTCACTGATGATGATGATGGATGCATGTGTAACATGAATTGATATCAGAAGATAAAATGGGATTGATGAGTCTTAACTGAGTTTTTAGTATTCAGTTTGCACTATTACCATTTGACATTCTAAAAAATGACATTGCAACATATCTTTCTCTATGAGTTGTGTGTAAATTGTTAATTTTGTTTTATGTTAGAAACTAGAAGTATAGCCCGGTATTGCTCGGGTATAATGAATGCTTTAAAACTAATCTATGGTCCTGGAGCTCAGACTCAGCCTAAAGAATATTTGTGTGAAGTTTGGTGAGAATCGGATAAAAATTGTGGATTTGTATAAAGGACATACAGACAGATAAACAGACACACACACACAAACATCTTGCCATTTATATATATATATATATATATATATATATATATACATATATATATATAATCGATTTTCTGCACTATTGTAAGAACTGCAATCTTGAAACTTCTGAATATTGTTTCTTATATCTTTGTCTATGAGTATATCAAATTTTATTAAAATCAGACCATTCCTTCTATAACCCGATTTTTTCGATTATTGATTTTCGATATTTATCGGGGGTACCTCGACACGAAACCTAGCTAAGAACACTCACAGACACTTATAGTACAACTGTGTAAATTTTCAAGAAAATCGGTTCAGCCATTTCGGAGTCTATAGGTAACAGACACACACACACACACACACAGAGACACACACACAGACAAAGTTCCATTTATAAATAAGTTTAGATGAAAATAAAGAGTGAAAATGCTTTTTTGTTATTTGAGGCTTTTTTTTGTTTCTTTACACATAGAAAAAAAGATATGTGCCATTTATTAAAACAGCACAATAGCTGAAATATTATTCATTGTTCAATTTACAAAAACAAGAAAAAAATGAAAGAACGCCAAAATTAAAAATGTAATCATTTCCTACTTAGAAAGAGATATTGATCAGCCAAGTTCATTATATTATACAAATATCCTAGAGAAAGCTATGAATCCCTCTCATCTCCACCAACTATGAGTTAAAAAGCTGGGATCTCTAGCCATGCTTGGCAACCAGTCTTGAAGAAGGAAACCTCACTATTGTACATACCGTGCAGCTATCATCCTCATCACTGTTTAATGCCTGTTTCCATGCTAGCATGGGTTGGACAGAGTTTTCTTGATAGCTCTTTTCCAGATTGCTAGACTTTGTGTAAAGCCCGGATGTAATCTCAGCTTCCTTAAATCGTCTTTGGTAAGCTGGATTACATGAACTAGCTATCATACGTAATTCAACCATCACAAAATATTAGAGCAAGTTTTACAGCTGTAAGCCCTTACTAACACCAACCAGTTTAGGAGATTGGAAACTCAGTGTTTTTATCAAGACAACATCTCTAGATAGATTACCTACCACTACCCTTTTCTACACAAAGAAGGTGTAGAGGTTTTCATTTCAGAGATTTCTTTCTCTTAGACAAATTGCTATTCAAAGTTAAAGACTCTTAGCCAGCCTAAGCTACTGAAAAGATAATGGTGTGTTAGAATTAACTGCAAGTATATCATCTGAATTTTAATTAATTATAACAATAATTAATTAATTAATTATTGTTATAATTAATTAAAAGACTGCAAGTATATCATCTGAATTTTAATTAATTATAACAATAATTAATTAATTAATTAATTATTGTTATAATTAATTAAAATTCATTAACAATAATTAATTAATTAATTATTGTTATAATTAATTAAAATTCAGATGATATACTTGCAGTTAATTCTAACACACCATTATCTTTTCAGTAGCTTAGGCTGGCTAAGAGTCTTTAACTTTGAATAGCAATTTGTCTAAGAGAAAGAAATCTCTGAAATAAAAACCTCTACACCTATCAATAATCAAGTAGTAAATTCAGATGCATCTCCAAGAAAAGCCAACAAAATCCGACACTTTTAAATCTGTAAACATAATGATTCATATACTTGTAAAATCTCTTTGGCTTATGGCCATATCATGTTGAAACATTGGTTCCTGTATGATCACTGAAGTTAAGCAATATTGTGCCTAGTCAGTATTTAGGCAATTACTTGGGAATACCAGGTGCTGTAAGTTGCGATGAGCAATTGTTGAACTGGATAATGACTTTAAATTGTTAATTAGAGAGCTAAGTTCCAATTCTGGTTGAGTTTATTATATGCACTTATGCATAATAACCTTGGGAAAAGTATGAAGCCACCTATTTTTTCCCAGCTATGGGTTAATTAGTAAGACTTGTATCACTAAACCATTATTATCTCAAAAAAAATTCTGACAATATAAAAATATTTTCTGGCTTTAAATACCCTGCAATGGTTTGATAAGCTGTAGAAAATGAATGAACCATTCAATGCAAACTCTTTGCAGAGTAACCATCAAGAGATATAAATTTCAAATGAACTTGTGAAAGTCATAATTCATATACTTGTAAAATCTCTACAGCAGAAACATCTAAATAGCAAATTCATTTGTACAAGTATTATGATATTTGTTTTGTGGTTTAGGCAAAGGGTTTATGCTGAGAACTTTTGTTCTGGAGTAAACAAGACACTACTGGTAACACAAATGAACTAGACAAGATGCCTAGATAAAGAACTCCAAGTGAGTCTAAAAAAGCCCATTGAAGTCATTCAAGACTATTTCTAACAAATAGCACAGCAAGTAGCCTAAGTAAGACTTAATATTATAACTTCTAGAAAGCAAGTTATAACAACTTTCAATCACCACCACCACCCCCATAAAGAATTAGTCAACAATTTAGTACAAATATATGGACTATTTAAATAATTTGTCACTTTCAGATAATAAGAAAAGAACAAAATTGTCTGACTATAACAAACTTCACTTGACCAGTGTTTTCCCATGCTAATTTCACTCAAATTCCTTCACTAATTAACTCACTAAAACTAATTTCTGAACATTAAATTTGCCTTTATTTGCATTTAAAATTTTTTTTTTCCTTCTTTTAGTAAATGAAATTGAATTAAAATGAAATTAAATTAAAATAATTTCATGAGGTATTTTTTAGTCCGTAAAGATTTGCTTAGAAAAAAAAAACATACTTTTGGAAGCTTTTTAAGCATTTTTTACATTCTTTTCTTTGAGAAGTAATTCAAGGGTGAAGAAGTGAAATCAGTCGAGTGAGGGGAGAGTTAACAACAGCATATAAAAAAAATAGCAAGAATATTTCTTGATTTTATTAAAGAAAAAAAGGATAAACCAAGCCAGGAACAAGAATAATGAAATTTATGAAAGGTTATATAAGGGCAGACTTTCAGGCTATAGATGTGACATTGCTGTTAAAATAGCATGATTAAAAAAACTATATATATATATATATATATATATAGATAGATAGAGAGAGAGAGAGAGAGAGAGAGAGAAAGAGCTGAATATTCAAATAAGCCCTTGAATCAAAATTGTTGACTGAGATTCCCAGAAAATCTCATTAGAAATAACTTTCAGCATAAGAAGTTAAAAAGGAATCTTTCTGGAAGCAAATTTGAGTCATACAAGCAGAAATGAATTTCTTAAATGAAAATAAGAAAATTCATATCATTCTTCAAGCAAATGTACTTTATTTAGAAAATAATTGTTTTTTATTTGATAAATATACCTCATAGAATTTGTAGAACACACATTCACAACTTTACATATGAGAAATTGAAGAAAACTCAGTAAATAATATTATGATGATTATTTTCTTATTTAAAATATTTATTTGAGGCTAACCCATCAATGACCACCAGAATAATTTATAGGCTTCTATAAAAGATTTCAACAAAATTTGTTATCAATTATAGGTTTCTACAAAATCCAGTATCTAAATATACATTTCTACAAAACCCAATATTTGAATATATTTTTCTACAAAATTCATTGTTAATTAAATGTTTCTACAAAATTTATTAGTAATTATAGGCTTTTACAAAATCCAATATTTAAATATAGTTTTCTACAAAATTCATTATCAGTTATAGGTTTCTATAAAATCAATAATTAATTATAAGTTTCTACAACATCCTGTATTTAAATATAGGTTTCCACAAAATCCATCATTAAATATAGATTTCTACAAAATCCAGTATTTAAATATAGGTTTCTACAAAATCTAATATTTAAATATAGGTTTCTATAAAATCCAGTTTTTAAATATAGGTATCTACAAAATCAATAATTAAATATGTTTCTACAAATTCCAGTAATTATATACAGGTATCTACAAAATCGATAGTTAATTATAAGTTTCTACAAAATCCAGTATTAAAATATAGTGTTCTACAAAATTCATCATTTAAATACAGGTTTCTACAAAATCCGTCATTTAAATATAGGTTTCTACAAAATCCATCATTTAAATATAGGTTTCTACAAAAGCTAATTTAATAATTATATGTTCCTACAAAATGCACTATTAAATATAGGTTTCTATAAAACCCCTTATTAATTTAGGTTTCTACAAAATCCATTATTAATTAAAGTTTTCTACAAAATCTAGTATTAATTGTAAGTTTCTACAAAATCCAATGTAAGCTATAGGATTCTACAAGAATATAGTTATAAAAATAAGTATACTATGGTTTCTAACTCCACATCATCACTCAGCGCCATGTTTGCTGGCTTAATCACCTGTGAGCTACAAAATGGAGATGAGATCATAAAAAACCATACAGTTGCTGTAAAGTCATTGTCCACTATGACCTGCAGTAAGTTAATCTAGTGCTGAAGGAGGTTATGACATTCTGCCAAGACTGTGTGAACTAGAGAGACAAATCTGTTCTCATGAGATTCAAGCCATCATGGTATAAGAAATTATTGAAAATGTTTAACTTTCATGACCATAAAAAAATGATATAAGGATGTTTTTTCCATTAACACTGCTACTATTTAACTACCTTCATTCTCTGGTAATATTTGTTTTCAAAACCGATGATTAGAATTTTAATAAAACCTAAACATTTGAAAGTGAATTTATACATTTCCTTTGTTCTTGGGAAGTGACAACAAAAATCTTAAACACTATCAGTACTATTTACATAATTCAGACTGTTGTCCTCATCTTTGTTGTCATTTTTACAATGTTTTGTCCGTTGTACACTCCAGCCTTCTTCAGTTGCTAGGAATTTCAAACCTAACGCTTTATTACGATCACTGGGGTATATCATTCTCATTCCATGTGCAAAGCCACTTTTAGTAGTCACGAGTTATCTCCCTTTAACTTAACTCTCAAACACACATGACCCAGTGGATATAGGCATTGGTTAGTTCCGGTCACTTGACCCAAAGATTTGTGAGTTCAATACCAGGTTACAGCAGTGGTGAGCAAATAACTTCAAGAGTTAGGTTAAAGGGAGATAACTCATGACTACCAGCAATAGCTTCACACAAGGAATGAGAATAATATACCCCAGTGATCATAATAAAAGGTTCAGTTAAAAATTCCTAGAACCTGAAGAAGGCCAGAGCATACATCTGAAACATTGTAAAAATGACAACAAAGATAAGGACAGTAGTCCAAATAATGTAATTCCTTAATGTGTCTCACTTTAACACTATTTACATTATTCAAACTATTGTCATCATCTTTGTTGCCATTTGTACAAATGGCAACAAAGATAACGACAATAGTGTAAATACTACCCCATCTCAGAAGTATAGACAAATACTATTTATTAGATTGTTTATTTATAAGAATAATTTTATATTTACATCAATATAAAACTAATGCAATAGTATTAAAACTAATGCAATGCAATATTTATCATTTACCAATTTATAAAGAAATATGAACTGTTTTAATTTATAAAATAAAATAAATATGAACTGTTTTAATTTATAAAAATTTACTAAAATTATAAAAATATGTTAAGTATAATGAAATCTTTAGTATTTATAATTTTATAAAGTTCAGACTGTAAACCATTCTAGTAAGTTATCTACTAAATAAATAATTAGTTTTTAATATTTTTGCTGTAAATTCTCAAGAACTAAGTAAATGTATCAATTTACAATTTTTTAAAGTTACACTGAACACAGAAAAAATGGCTCCAATAATGCAACAGAATAATCAGGTAGTAGCTGGCACCCAATTATTTGGACATGGGGAAGCCAAGGAAGAGAAACAAAAAAATCAAATCAATTATACAACTGTCAATAAAAGATTCAGGAATGCAGTTTACAATGAAAAATATACTAAAGTGCCAATTGCAGGAGCAACCACGTTCTAGTGATAGGTAAATTTACAGGGAAACTATGTAAATTGAAGCGACCAAGGCAGCACCCAAATTGCAAAGCAACAGACTCATGAATGACCAAAATGTGTTATCAGTTAAGTAAAGTGGACTTCACAAGAGCATGGCAAGTGGCTCTGACAAAGTTAGTCACTAAATTAAATTACTTTCTAAGATAAAAATAACAAGACAAAGAACAATATTCTATATAAAACAGTGGTCAGTACATGCAAAAAACGCAGTGATGCAGAGTGATGAAAAGATAGTCTCACATTGTCAGAATAGCAAAGATCTTAGACTGTTCACCCTAACATCACCTACACCTCAGCTTTGCTTGTCTATAGGAGTAGGTAACAACCAGTGAATAAAATATGCTTAATACTACACACTTTCATCATTTTATTTTGTGGGTAATGATCTGGCCAAAGAGTTATTTTTAAGCCACAAGGATTCGACTGGAAAAAGCTGCACTGTGAGAACAAATGAACCTGGTGTCTGGTCTGAGCTTCAATGCTAAAATTACTTGCTGAAATTTTGATTGTTTTTATGTTCATGAGGAGACATAATTTGATCATGTATCAAGGCCCCATTATGTAATGATAAGATCATTTCTCATTAGACTTTGCCAGCTTTTTTGCCTGAATGTTAAGATGCCTCTTGACTGGTTTGCTGATGGAATAATAAGAATACTTTTCAGAATCATCTCGATGATATACATCAGATAGGAAATATGAGGGGGAAAAAACACAAAAACTGCCATACTGAATAAAAGCAAGAAAGTAAAAATATTGTAAATGAATAATGTAAAAAGATTATTTTGAACCAGAAAACATTAAAAGAGAATCTTTTTTTTCTTTCTTCAGAAAAATAAATGCAAAAGAGGAAGCAATAAAAAAAAAGAAATAAAAAAGCTGATGTCTTCAAGTAGAAAGTCAAGTAAATGAATTGCAAACTAACTTGCTGGTTCCTGATATAAGAGATAAAATGACTTTACAAAGTTGGGATGGACAGAGAATAAAACATCTGAAAAGAAAATAGAATTGTTTTTTTTTGTTTTGTTTTTAGTTTCACTTCATGCAACTGCTTTCCTGATAAAATATTGTGGTTGATGTAATTTCAATATTGTGGCTGTTGCAATTTCAATATTGTAGCTGCTGCAATTTCAATATTGTGATCATTTTAATTTCAATATTGTAGCTGCCTCAATTTCAATATTGTGATTGTTTTAATTTCAATATTGTGGCTGCTGCAATTTCAATATTGTGATCATTTTAATTTCAATATTGTAGCTGCTGCAATTATAATATTGTGATCGTTTTAATTTCAATATTGTAGCTGCTGCAATTACAATATTGTGATCGTTTTAATTTCAATATTGTAGCTGCCTCAATTTCAATATTGTGATTGTTTTAATTTCAATATTGTGGCTGCTGCAATTTCAATATTGTGATCATTTTAATTTCAATATTGTAGCTGCTGCAATTACAATATTGTGATCGTTTTAATTTCAATATTGTAGCTGCTGCAATTACAATATTGTGATCGTTTTAATTTCAATATTGTAGCTGCCTCAATTTCAATATTGTGATTGTTTTAATTTCAATATTGTGGCTGCTGCAATTTCAATATTGTGGCTGCTGCAATTTCAATATTGTAGCTGCTGCAATTTCAATATTGTGATCGATTTAATTTCAATATTGTAGCTGCTGCAATTTCAGTATTGTAGCTGCTGCAATTTCAATATTGTAGCTGCTGCAATTTCAATATTGTGGCTGCTGCAATTTCAAATATTTCATAATTTTGCTTGTCAGTTTTCTTAAAGACAAAAATCACTATTTTCATGTGGTATGACATTTTTATGACTTTAAAATAACAGTAACAGTTTTTGCTTCCCCCAAAATCTAACTTACCACAACTAAAGCAATTTATTCATATGTGTTTGATCCTTAGAGAATAATGCAAAAAACAACAACAAACTATAAGCCTGACTTGGCATGTTATAAATAAATTTCAAATAATAAAAAAACAACTTTTAGAACAGACATAACTTTTTTTCTGGCAAGTTTCCATGGACAGAGTGAGTAAGCAATGAAGAAGTTTTATGGAAACAAAAACAGATACTTATACTCACATTAAAATTTCTTGTATGCATAAGGATAGAGGGCTTGGAAAGCTTAACCCTCACAGGATATATTGAGAGTAAAAGAAATAGAAGACAGCAAGCCACCTGATGTGTGAATGAATGGAAAAACTGTGGTGGGAGACTTAGCAAAGGGAAAAAACTTCTAAGGGCCACAGGAAATAGAAAATTTTGGAGAGTCATGCTTGCTCATATCCTTGAGACACAGCATACAGAAGAAGATAATCAGAATCAGAAACAGACAGCTGAAATTCCTGAATCATATAATGAGGAAGGAAGGTTAAGTGAATTTGACACCCACAAGCAAAAAGGAGAGAGAGAGGGGAGAGGTAAAACATTGCTAAGAGCTTCAAAGAACCGAATGTTGTGGAGTCATGATTGCTCATATCCTGAAGAGTCATGGCACATAGAAGAAGAAGAATGTCTTGGTTTTCTCAAAGCTTAACAGCTTGAAAATATGTAATTATGTTAAAGTATCCCATCAAACGCAGTTAAAGCCAACTCTTAAGAGCTGAGTTTTATTGCTGGCATTGGGTTGTCTGGAAAATTCGCACCAATTTATATGATTATATAAAACATGAAATAAAATTATGATATTAAACATTTTTTCAATTAAATATGAATTATTCTGTTGACAACCTTTCTCTATTTTGCCTTCACAGTTTCTGTCTTCCCAGAATTCCCACATTTTCTCAGAAAAGAACTTATTTTTTATGTCATCCAAAGAATTAACATTTTTGCCATTCAGATTATTTTGGAAGGACTCAAGTAAATGAAAATCTAGAGAAGCAATGTGTAGCAAATATGGCAAGTGGAATAACACATTCCAACAATTTTTGCTGGGTTGCTAAAGAAATGCGGTCTGGTATTCTTGATGGAAAACAACATCTTTCTTGTTTGCCATTTCTGGAAATTTTTCCTGAATCACTGCCTTTAATTTAGCCAGTGCATGCAATATTTTTTCAGAATCAACTGACTAGTTACATGGCAAAAGCCCATAGCACACCATTTCTTTCCAATTCCACTGGATGCACAGCATGACTTCTTTAGGATGAACCCTTGCTTTTTATATGGCTAAAGTTGGCTGATGTTGCTTAACAGAGTATATTTTTTGTTGAACATTGTTGTAAACAATCCACTTCTCATCACTAATCACAATTAGCTTCAAAAGGATACATTTTCATTGTTTATACAATAAATCAGACAGAAATGTGATCTACATTATTCTTTTCACTTAGATTATGTGGGACCCAAACATCATAGCAATTTGAGAACCCAAGCTTCACTAAGTGCTCATGGATGGTGGATTTTGATAAATTTAGTGTTTCTACCAATTCCTGCATGGTGTAATGTAAGTTGTTCTCAACATCTTGATTTGGTCATCATCTGTAGTGAGGGTCTGTCTGAGAGTTCTTCATCAATAAAACTACATCACCACTTAGCAAACCACTTCCATACAGTTTAGCTAAAGCACCATCACTGTACACAGCACATATCTTTATTTTTGTTGACTGTGAAGCATTTTTGCCTCTATAGTAATAAAAGAGTATCAAGTCTCTATAATGCACTTTATAATCTTCCATTTTCATAGGGATGCAAAATTGACACAAATTAATAATTTTAAACTTACTTTCTCAAGAGGTAGTTTGAGTTGTGCTCTAATCGAAAATATATGCATATAATATCTGTCCATAAATTTGATGTATTCTAACAGGTTAGAAAACAAATGAGTAAAAATCATCATGGACTTTCCAGATAACTCAATATACCCAACCAAAAAACAATTGTATTCAAGTATTCCTTACCCACCAAATTATGACCTTTGACAATCTTAAACTAAACTAAATTTGTTCATAAATTATATACAAATGATTATGTAAAAAGTATTTTAAATACAGAGCAATGTCTGTCAATTTAGTTTTGCATGAAATGCTGATACCTTGGTTGTCTTGCTTTGTTTTCACATATTTATAAACTGAAATAATTTATGTGTGGTTTTCATTATCTATAGAACTAGTTTAACAAGACTTTACTATCAATTTAATTCCTGTTAGATTTTGTCCAAGATAGTGAGAGAATTGCTGACTTGATTTTGTTTGACTTGACTTCTAATTCACTTGGCCTTCATCATTGATGTGGCAGCTTTTGAGCCACTTTCATTTTTTTTTTCCATTATGCTTTAATAACAACTTCTAGTAACCAAAGAATTGTAGTTGCTGGTATTGAACATAAGAAAATGTCCACTCTTGTTGGTACTAAATGTAATAAACTTTTAACACTTGCTAGTATTGAAGGTAAGAAATTTTATCTCTTGCTTGTATTGAATGTGAGAAACTTTTAACTCTTGCTGGCATTGAAGGTAAGAAACTTTTAAGTTAAAAGTGTTAAATAAACACTTGTTGGTATTGCAGTTAGAAACTTTTAACTCTTGCTGATATTGATCATAAGAAACTTCTTCTCTTGCTGGTATTGAACATAAGAAACATTTATATTGAACATAAGAAACTTTTAACATCTGATGGTATTGAATATTTGAAACTTTTTACAAGAACTATTAAGAAAGCAACTTCTAAGAATGGAAAAGTTGCAACCCAAACCTTTTACAGATTCCTGAAGACTTTTGGGAAACCAGGAAGGAAAGGTGGGGCTGCATTTCTGATCTCAATGTGCACATTCTTTGACCTTGCCTCATTTATTTATTTTTTGTTTTCTTTTACTATTCCCATGCAGGAGCAATTCTTCCTAATGACAATTTATTTTTTCATTTTTTTAATTCAGTGGCCATGGGAAATTAGTTAAATTCAATTATTAGCCATTAATGAATTTCACTCTTTTCTTTTTTTTGTTAAATCAAAATGCCAAAAAATTAGGGGACATCTCCCCAATAATGTGCAGCTCCTCCCTTTTACTAAATAATACCAGAAACTGAGCAAAGTATTAGGGGATCAGAAAATGTCCTTAGAAACCAAGAAAAGAAAGGTGTACAATTTTCTCACAGATGAAGTAAAGACTTGCCACAGAGTTATTTTTTTACAGAGAAATTTGTAATTAGCATTAATAGATCATATGTAAAAGGGCATCTTAAAGAAAATAGAAACTAAAATGAAATCGCAATTATTATAAACCAACAGCTGAAGTTTTGGAAACACATAATACAGAAAAAGGTCTTGAAGGATTTATCACTTCACTCGTGGGGAATATTGAAAATAAAAAAAGCAGGGAAAAAAAGAAAAACAAGTAAGCTATTTAAGTTTGCATAAATGAATAGCAAAACAAAACCCACAAAAACTAAGTGTTGTAAATGAGTAAGAGTTACTTAGAGCAACAAATGACAAGATTTTTTTATAATTATTTCACACCAAGCAAGGCAGTACTGCTACTGGTGTGCAGGGGGTTACATAAGAGGTGAGTGATGAGAAAGAGGAACAAGTTAGAGGAAGTGTCAGAAAATGTGTAAGAGGAAGATGAGAACACTGGTATGGAGAGCGTTGCATGAGAGTAGAATGGACAAGGAAAAGAACATGACACAAGAGTTGTCAGGGAAAGGATGTGAGTCATAGAGATAGATTACATTTAAGTTCTTGGAGATTGTAGTTCTCAGGGTAGCAAGTATATGGAAGAAAATTCCACAGGTGGGAAGTGCAAGAAAAGAAGCTGCCAAAGTGGAAGTTGTTTTTATGGAAAAACATGATGATCAGCATCCTGAAAAATATGACACATATAAAGGAAGTTGATATATAGAGTTTACAAAATGCAAGAGAAACTCTAATCAGATATCACAATGCAGTTGCATTTATTAGGTATGGTAGCAAATTTACAAATCCTGCAAGCATGAGGGCCAGTGAAGAATTTGAATGTTGGTCCTACAATCTGATTTATGTCACAAAGCTACCAAATTATTAGCATAGACATTTACTTAGACTAGTACCCTTATCTTGTTTGTCGTAGTCATAACATTTCAACCAGTGCACTTTCTGGCCATCTTCAGCCTACTTTATATGCCTGTCACAGATGGTCAGTCATTTAAGTACCATACATGATACACGCTTTGAGTGATCGTGTCTCAAAAGAGACATGACTGACTGGGCAGAAGATTATCCCACAGTAGGTTGCCATTGCTTTCTGCAGTAGACTGGTTGCCAGCCAAGGCTATAGAACCCAATCTGTCCTGTTATTTAACCCATAACTGGAAGGAAGAGACAGATTAATACCTTTCCCAAGGATATTTGCGCATAAGTGAATGCAAGGAATTCAACTGGAATTCGAACTCAGCTCTCTGATTTGTCGTTCTGAGCCGATATCCACTGCACCACAATATATAGAGTAATCTTCCAGAAATTTTGAACCATGGCAACAAAAAAAAAAAAGCAAATTTTACTTCGAAAAAGAATTTGTATTCCTTGTGCTACTGTTGTAATGTGTGGTCTGGCAAGAAACAACACTTAACTCAACAAAGTCAGTCATTCAGTACTCAGCTAGACAACTCATTGCAAAAGTATCACCTTTTTCTTTCCTCCTAGCATGTTATCCTACTATAATAAATGGACTGATCTATTCATGATAAGCATGGAGGTAACTGGGTCTTAACACAACAGCTACCTGTCAAAAAAGAAAGTGAGAATTAAGCTCAGGTTAACTTTGGTAGCACTTCTTTACTAATTTCAGCCAATCACAACCTTACTTTAATAAAAGAATGCTATTTTAGATCACAGGATTTGCTTATCTTTTCTTGAGTAAAGAAGGCAGTGGTATGTTGTGAGTTCAGATGTGGATAATGTTTTTCGCATCTGATTTATGCCCCTGGCATCATCAGACACTAAACTTTCAAGACTGATTCATAACCCTTTGAATTACAACCTTGATTTTATGATTTTGGGGATTTAAGCCTTCCATTGCTATTTACCTCAAGAACAGAACACTTTATTCAGTCCCTGAGAAAATGTTATTCTCAATTGGCTATCTATACAACTGAAAATCTCATATGAGTTAATTTGTGCATATGACATTACTTGCCACTTCCATTAAAGACTTGACTTCTTTGCATGACTCAATTCAGGGAACGAATTCACTACTGTTGGATAACTTAACCAATGCTTTTTACAGGAAGAAACAAAAAAAATGATAAGAAAAAATTATCTAAGGAGAATTAATAAATTTAATCTTACAAAGTGAAGTAATGGAGACATCTGATATTACTTTCTAATTATCAGCTTAATACAATCTCAAATAAATGTTTTATATACACATTATCAAGTGCATTAAAGGTTATATAGCTTATAATTGTAATTCTTCAGTCAAACTAATTTGAATGAGATAAATGACAAATCAATAGATATATTAATCTAAAATACATATTTTGAATATATAAAAGATAACAGAAATTTTAAGAAAAACTATAAAAATTTTAGCAAACAACTGTTTTAGGTAATTTACAATAAAATTTATAACAAAAATAAAAAGGTCAAATTAAACAAATTTTCAAGAAAATGTACACATTATAATTATAATCAATACTGGGTAATTAATACTCATTCCTGTATTACTTTAAATAGCCAAATATCTCAGGCATATACTGTCATGCAAATTAAAAATTATGATCTGAGTTTTAAACAAAAATTTTAATAGAGACAAATGAGGAATCAAAGAACATTTAATCTAAAATATTTGCTTTTTCATTTGAATATATAACAAGTAGTAGAGAGTTTGAGAAATGCTACAAACATTTTCGCAAAGAAATGTTTTTAGCCAATTTATAATTAAACCAAATTAAACAATTTCATCATTATTATTATTAAATAAATATATAAATTACATTAAACAAGTCTGTTATTAAATACATATAATAATTTGTTATTTAATGAAATTAAACAAATCTTTAATTAAATATATATAATAAATAATCTATGATTAAATCAAACAAAACAAGTCTTATTAAATATATATGATAAATAATTTATTTAAATTGAATAAGTTTACTACTAAATATATATAATGAATAATTTATTACTTAATCAAGTTAACCAAGTCTGTTATTAAATATATATAATAAATAATTTATTACTTAATCAAGTTAACCAAGACTGTTATTAAATATATATAATGAATAATTTATTACTTAATCAAGTTAACCAAGTCTGTTATTAAATATATATAATGAATAATTTATTACTTAATCAAGTTAACCAAGTCTGTTATTAAATATATATAATAAATAATTTATTACTTAATCAAGTTAACCAAGTCTGTTATTAAATATATATAATGAATAATTTATTACTTAATCAAGTTAACCAAGTCTGTTATTAAATATATATAATGAATAATTTATTACTTAATCAAGTTAACCAAGTCTGTTATTAAATATATATAATGAATAATTTATTACTTAATCAAGTTAACCAAGTCTGTTATTAAATATATATAATGAATAATTTATTACTTAATCAAGTTAACCAAGTCTGTTATTAAATATATATAATGAATAATTTATTACTTAATCAAGTTAACCAAGTCTGTTATTAAATATATATAATAAATAATTTATTACTTAATCAAGTTAACCACGTCTGTTATTAAATATATATAATAAATAATTTATTACTTAATCAAGTTAACCAAGTCTGTTATTAAATATATATAATAAATAATTTATTACTTAATCAAGTTAACCAAGTCTGTTATTAAATATATATAATAAATAATTTATTACTTAATCAAGTTAACCAAGTCTGTTATTAAATATATATAATAAATAATTTATTACTTAATCAAGTTAACCAAGTCTGTTATTAAATATATATAATGAATAATTTATTACTTAATCAAGTTAACCAAGTCTGTTATTAAATATATATAATAAATAATTTATTACTTAATCAAGTTAACCAAGTCTGTTATTAAATATATATAATGAATAATTTATTACTTAATCAAGTTAACCAAGTCTGTTATTAAATATATATAATAAATAATTTATTACTTAATCAAGTTAACCAAGTCTGTTATTAAATATATATAATAAATAATTTATTACTTAATCAAGTTAACCAAGTCTGTTATTAAATATATATAATAAATAATTTATTATTTAATCAAAATATATATGTTTAATAATAGATTTAATTTGATTAAAAAATAAATTATTTACTACAATAAATAAGAGATTATTTTTTAATAACCCACATTATAATTATAAAATTTATCTAGTATTTACTTACTATCTCTTTCATTGCTTAAAAGGGACAAAATTCTATTTAGGAGTTAAAATTATATATTCAAAATAAACAGATGATCAACATTTGTTCAATCAATGTTTTCTTTCACTTCTCTACTTAGGTACATTCCAACAATTTTCAAGTCAAGAGACTGGTGTGTGCAACTTTTAAAAGGCATGTTGCACATTTCTTTTAAATAATTTAAATTTGACTCAAGGTATGATATTGCATTTACATTTTTGAAGATCAAAGTTAACAAGAAAGCATGGAGCAGGAAGAGAGACTCACAAGAGAAACAAAGGAAAGAAACTGTTAGCATAGAACTTATCGCTACATTTAACCAATTCAACTGTAAATTGATGAGATCCTTAGATGAGTCAATTAGTCAGTCAGTTAAGTGCCATACATGATACACGCTTGGGCAATCATGTCTCGAAAGAGACACAACTGACTGGGCAGAAGATTATCCCACAGTAGGTTGCCATTGCTTTCTGCGGTAGACTGGTTGCCAACCAAGGCTAAAGAACCCAATATGTCCTGTTATTTAACCCATAACTGGAAGGAAGAGACAGATTAATACCTTTCCCAAGGATATTTGCACGTAAGTGAATGCAATGAATTCGGCTTGAATTCGAACTCGGCTCCCCGATTTCTCGTTCCGAACCGATATCCACTGGACCACTACGCACATCCGAGTCAATTAGTACTGCACTTAAATTCATAGAGTCTTGGTAGCATAGCAAAGAGCTCATTCAAACAATTACAATGAAAATATTTATAGAAAGGGCAGAGAAGCCACTTTATGTCCATAGAAACATTACTTAAGCTGAGAGTGGTAGTGTTGTATAATGTCTGTCATATACCAAAGCAAAGTAAACGAGTGACATGGGCTGTATGACCTGCAAACCAATGTTGATGATTGGCTTGAAATATAAAGATGAACAATGTGTGTATAAAAAATATATCCACTTAATTTATTCTCTCATCATATGATGTGTCACTAGAGTGGAAGGTATAGTTGAAGGTGACAGCACATAGGCATCAAAGGGACAAATGGCCACACTTGCCCACAGTTTTCCTTGGTCTTTCTTGATCTTAGTTCAAATTCTGATCCTCAATTGATTGCCTACTACAAATAGTTTCTGTCTCTTAGATCAGGGATTATGTCATATCCTGACACATTGCTTATATTATTCCAACTTTGACAAGCCACAAATACATGCTTATCTTATTGTTTCCAACAACCAAAACACACTTCTCGTCTAAAATACAATTTATCTAATCTGAACTTATTTATAAATGGAACTTTGTCTGTATATGTCTGTATCTATGTCCGTTACCTATAGACTCTGAAATGGCTGAACTGATTTTCTTGAAAATTTACACGGTTGTACTATAAGTGTCTGCGAGTGTTCTTAGCTAGGTTTTGTGTTGAGGTACCCCCAATAAATATCAAAAATTGATAATAAAAAAAAAAATCGGGTTATAGAAGGACTGGTTTGATTTTAATCAAATTTGATACACAAATAGACAAAGACATAAGAAATGACATTAAGAAGTTTCAAAGTTGCAGTTCTTACAATAGTGCAGACAATTGATAATATATATATATATATATATATATATATATGAAAGGCAAGATGTTTGTGTGTGTGTCAGTTTATGTGTCTGCATGTCCTTTATACAAATCCACAATTTTTATCCAATTCTCACCAAACTTCACACAAATATTCTTTAAGCTGAGTCTGAGCTCCAGGACCATGGATTAGTTTTAAAGCTTTCATTACACACAAGCAATGCCAGGCTATACTGGTAGTTGTTTTATAACCCAAATGTAAATTATATTCGTTTCTGACCTTGGCTGCGCAGTTTTCAAAACAATCAAATATTTTCCTGACATTGAAAATTATGTTCACATTCTTAATTTTGACAACAATCAAATATTTATCAAAACAATGTCTATTTTTCTTTTGCTGGCAGTTTGCATATTTTTTGCTGTATTGTACAAATACACTTCTTCAGGAAATTATTCACCAGCTCATATAGTCTGCAACAGAATTTTCAGTCAAAACCCAGTGGTAACTGTTTCATGCTTAAATGCAATCTTCAGGTTTATGAAGTGTTTAAGCATGAAACAGACTGCTGTCACTGGATGTAGACTTCAATGTTTACTTTTATATTCAGATATGCTCTATTAAGCAATTTAGCCCATAAATATAATATACTGAAAAATTTATATCATTTTACATTTCTACCAATTTCTGGTCAGCTCTCTTATACGGAAATACTTTTTTGCAAAAAAAAATTCCATAACTGCAATGGATAAAAATAATTACAGTGGCCCGACAATATTTTTCGGACACTTTAGTATTCGACTTTCCGAGTACCATAGAGTGGCGAAATTCCTTCAATAGAATAGCATAAACATATAAAGACAATACCTGTAATAAAAATGGAAGAAAATCGATTAGGTAAGGAAAAATATTTATTTTTCATCATTTTTTACAAAACATACACGACATTATTTTTCGGACATTGTTGAAAAACTGTTAATAGTCTGTAATATCACCTTTCTTCTCAATAAATTTTATCAATCTCTCTTCATAATGATCAAACATATGCACAATAACATCTCTACATGTTTCTATTAGTTGTTTTTTGGCATCTAGTATCTGTTCCCATAGTTGAGCCTCTTTCTTTATTTCAGGTCCATCATAGACAAGTTGCACAAGCATTTCCCAAATATTTTCTATTAAATTTAGATCTGGGCTTTTTGCAGGCCATTCCAAAGTAGTCATATTCACTTTAGCCATCCATTCTTTCATGAGTTTTGACGCATGGATGCTGCAATTGTCTTGCTGTAAAACGAAATCATTCCCTATCTCTCTTCTTATCCTTGGTAGGGCTTTCTCATCCAGCAACTGTTTGTAGCTTTCACTGTTCTGTCGTCCTTTTAGCCACTCCAACCATATATTTCCTTTAGCAAAGATCATACTCCAAACCATAACACCTCCTCCTCCCATCTGTCATTTGTTCAGTACAGCAGGCTCACCCCTTCTCGACCAAGTACACCATCCATCGGGCCCATCAAACTTGAAACGCTTCTCATCAGTAAATATAACCTTCTTAAAGTCAACATGCTTTGTTAACCACCTTTTAGCACACTCCAGTCTTGCTCCTTCATGTTTCTTTGTTAGTGTAATTTTTTTCTTAGCCTTTGCATACTTCAAACCAATCGTATGCAGCGTTCTTTGTACTG
The DNA here is from genome assembly GCA_037127315.1 of Ascarosepion bandense. Taxonomy (NCBI): domain Eukaryota; kingdom Metazoa; phylum Mollusca; class Cephalopoda; order Sepiida; family Sepiidae; genus Ascarosepion; species Ascarosepion bandense. The sequence goes on along the minus strand of JBBBDQ010001822.1, from coordinate 825,140 downwards.
TTCAGACGTTTACATCCAATTCACATTTCTCCTTCACTTTTCTTGCTGTAACTTTTTCTCCATATGTCAAAAGCCATGTCACAGTCCTCTTCATTCTCCTTTCAGTCCTCTTGCCAATTGATCTTTTCCGTCCTCTCTTCTTTTTCCGCTCGGAGTTTGTCTTCAGCATGTATTCGACCGTTGATTTTGACAGCTTCAAATCCATGGCGATCCTTCTGATGCTGAGGCCATCATCCCGCTTCTTCCGTGCCAGACAAATGACTTCTTTTGAATGCATTTTACCTCATTAAACTTAATTGTTTTGCCAGTAAAATAGAACAGATAATTGATTCTAATGATGACAGCTAAGTGTACAAGCAGAAAATTTGCATACAGCAACATATACATGAACTTAGCTCTTAATAAAATAGGATTTTTTGTCATGTCCAAAAAATAGTGTCGCGCAAGTTTTCGCAAAAATCACAAAAAACTAAAATTATCAAAGCCAAACTAAAAAAAATGATTACACTAGTAGTGGATTTTCACTCCTCAACTATGTACTTACAATCTCAAAAGTTTTTGGCACTAGTAACCACCTTGAAGTACACTTTTCAAAGTGTACTAACTACATCAACGCATGTTGTTAAAAAAAACACCATGACAACAGAATGCAGATTTTATCCCAGTTACAATAAGTTTGTCCTTGTAATTTATCTTTTAAAACTTGTTAGGAAAAAATATGCATCCTCTGACATTGTTTAAACAAATAAATTAGAAATATATATATATATATATATATATCCATTTTAAATTTTGAAATGGAATTTTTTTATCCAAAATTATTTCATATTCCTATAGATATTATTTTTAGTGGAGAGATGTGTTTGAGGAGCCATCCATATTTTTAATATTAAAATCAATTTCTACTCACTGAGAAATCAAAATTCTTAATGAAAATGCATTTACTCTGACATATATTTAATTTATTTGTTTAAACATTATTTTTAATGGATACTCGTATTTGAATAGATACTCTCTATCTTATAATTAAACAATATGTTTATTTATATCTATTTGCCTGAATAATCAAGAAATCTTGTTGGGAAAATATGCATCCTTCAACATATAACAATGTTTAAACAAATAAATTAGAAAAATATATATATATATATCCCTTCATTTTAAATTTTCAAATAGATTTTTTTATCCAAAATTATTTCATATGTGTTTGAGGAGGCATCCATATTTTTAATATTGAAATCAATTTCTACTCACCGAGAAATCAAAATTCTTAATGAAAATGTTTTTTCCTGACAGTAATCAAGTCAAATTAACAATTTTTGTTGAGTGAAAAAACATGAAAGCTTCTATACAGAATCAATTTTGAGGGTTGCATAATGAAATACAATATCAATGGATAATGGGAATTGGTATCATTTCACGAGACTGAAAAATTGGCAAAACAAGTTCAAATTCTTTCCAGAGTCCTTGGTGTCACTCTCATGCTGCAGCTTATGCAAGAGGTTGAGTCCAACCCACCCTGTTGCATTGCCAGTTTGACATTTTTCTTTTTCATTAGAAAGGCATGGTAATCAAAAAGAGTGAGAGAAATGCTGACTAAGTCTCCCTAACTACACACAAAAATTAAAACCTGACAGAACATTGCTTTCCAACCCCTTCTCAATAACAGCAACAAAAAGTCAATAAAAAAAATAGTTACTAAGACTATCAGCATTGTGTTTTATCCTTTTGTCTTTTATGAATTCTTTCATTTTTCTCTTCAGAGTCATCCTCATTTTGTTTTGTCTTTTTCCAGCACTGATTTAATGGAAAATAGCTTGCAGGCACTCAGTCTTCTTCCATCTAAGAGAAGAGAGTCTCTAACAGAAACCAAATCAATGCTGGCAAAGTATTGTAGCAATCAACCTCAAAACCAGAAGAAAGTAAATCAGATATCCATCCTATAAAAATGCATAAGAAACCATTACATTCTTAATAGAAATCTCCTTGCTTGTCTATAAACTTTACGTGTAGACTTGCATACATGTGTACACAAATCTTTAAGCTAGGTTCTTAAGAGATTAAAAAAATGTCTTGCCAATATATGTCTAAAAATAAAAATAGCATGGATTGATACAGATATATTTACATATTCATAAATAAGTTATTTACAAGCATTTCCATATGTTTATATGCATCAGTACATTCATTTATACATATATATATATATATATATATATATATATATATATATATATATATATATAGCCAGAGAGATAGATAGATATACCAAAACTGAAATGGATATATATCTTTATATTTTCTGGTTAACAATATCAACTTTTGTTCTACAAGACAGAAAAGAATGGAGCCAAAAGCAAAGAACTTTGCCAAAAGAGATTTTTTTTCTTTTTGAAGAACAAACAATCCTTGCTAATGTCTGTTCAGTAAAGAAAAAAATAAAAAGATTATTTATCCTCCATCAGAGCAAGAAAAAAAGTTTATAATTTGAGTAGACAACATTTGAACAAAAAGGAACTTTCAACAACGTATCTTGGAAACAGCCAACTTCTCAAAGAAATCTGGGAAAAGGAATATCATTGAGCATAGTGCCTATTTCAAGGGCATATCAATTTAATTAAATGATTTCCTCAGGTCAGTTTTTAAAAAAAGGATGATAGTTATTCTGAAAAACAGGTAATACAACAAGATTTCAAGATTTCAGTGCAAATATCAACAATTTTAAACATGTTTTTTGATTCAGCAAATGCTAGAAATAACAATAAAACATATGAAACACCAAATGTAGAGGAACATACGGAAATAATACAGATGACTAATATGGGTGGCATGAGCTTGAATATGGCTTTGTTCCGTCATTATAGAGGGTAGCATTTGAATTTTACTAACAGTTTAATAGTTTTTTTTGCTGTTCCATAACAAATACTTTTATTTAAACAATGAGCATAGGTACAGGACATTTGGCATTTTTACTGCATTTTTTCTTCCAATGTTTCATAAAAACGCACACTGTTTTTACTCTATTTTTTACTGATATTCATCCCAATAGAGCACTTAACAAAGTAAGAAGAAAGGATTATGTAGATATAAAGCATAACTAATAACTAACCCTTGTCTTGAAAATATTATTGTCACATTTGGGGAAGCACACATGCAGGAGTTTGTTCAACAAAGCCATGGTTTATGGAACTTATTGACTGATTTGTTTTTTGCAACTTATCAACTGTTCGTGGATTTAATAATATTTTGACTATAAGAATTTTTTTTATTTTTTTGCAACCAATTATTGCATTAAGAATTTTTGAAAAATATCAGTTCCTTTTACAGACAGAAGTTCTACTATTCAACACATAGAAGAGAGACAGATTGTCTGTCACTGTAAAGAGATGAATTCATACCTTTCCCAGGGGTATTTGCGCATAAGTAAATGCAATGAATTTGAGTGAAATTAAAAGTGTCTCTCCAAATTTTCATTTCAAACCGATATCCATTATACCACAATGCACATCAGTATGATGAACCATATTTTTGTGTAATAGAATCTTTTGACGTAGCTTTTTATTTTGGCTACACAGGCATTTCTAATAAATATTTGTGTGTAAGTGAATGCAACAATCCAAAAATCAAATTCAGGTTTCTGATTTCTCATTCCAAGCCGCTATCCATTACACCACCCCCATTTGGAAAAAAAGTGTTTTGAGCAGAAATTTGTTTTTGCAATTGAAATCTACCATTTGTCTGCTGCCATATCTGGTTGGGTGCTCCTGCTATTACCCTAATGAGTCTTAACACAATCCAAAGGAGGATCTGCAATGTAGTTGGTTCTGACTTGACAGTCCCCCTTCAGTGATATTTCACAAACATAATGTGGCTTTCTGCTGTCATTTCAATAAATATTTTCATGGTAACTACTCTGATGATGTTCCTTCCCTGGTGTCTTAACATGAATTTATGTATACTACTAGAGTAGCATCAAGGTTCTACATTTTTGCCATTGAAATAGTTAAATATAACTGCCTCTTCTACTCTAAGTGTCTTTTCTCGCACATCCTGTCTGTGGAACTCCCTTCCACTTACTTGCTTCCCTGATAACTACTATCGCCAAAAGTTTAAATGCGATGCCAATTACCATCTTCTATCTCTTTGAATCCAATCCAAAAAATATGAAAAAAGAAAGGGAAATTCAATTTCTGGGCATAGTATGGTAGGTTTACGTTGGTTTAACTAAAAAGTAGAGCCTGTTCAAATATTTGTCATGGAAATAGTGTTTCTAGTATAAATCTTTGATATACACTATGTTAATGGTCATTAGAATGTATTGTATTGCTGAGGTGGATATGATACACAGAGAAAGTATACCGCGATATTATTCAGCACAATATCTGGTGCTAAATAGATATGCACAGAACAGTACAAGAGTTACAATGACAGACAAAACAGAACTTACAACACAGAGAGGAGGGGGTTTAGATCACAATAGTCATCAAAGTAATCAGTCTGAATATTACACTCCAAATGCTACTATTCTTTACTTAAATAGACTATTTCAGATCATGGGCCATTCCATCACAGTGTGCTGCAGGGGTGTCAGCCACTCTACAACAGAATGCTAATTATAAGCTTAGTTATGGAACTCAGGTAATCTATAATAATGCATAACCATTTTCATTTCAGTTTGAAGTGAAAGCATAAAATTTAAGTTTAAGATGCAACTTAATATAATCCATATAAATGTCAATAATTTACATGTTCATGAAAATGATTCTGAATTATTCTTAAATCTTGTTCCAAGTAAAAAACAATCAATAAAAAAGAACAATTTCACTTTTTCCTATTTTTTTCTCTCTGAATTTGTCTTTCATTGGCTTTTCTTTCTTTAAGAAAAAATGTAATTTTCTCTTTGTCTTTACATTCTTCACCATTATTGATATTTTCCCCACTTAAAAAATTCATTTTAAAAAAAAATTAATGCAGAAAAAATGCGTAAATTTAAAAAAGAAAAAAATAGGTAAATGGTTAGGAAAATGAAAGACAAAAGTTGAAGCAATTTAAGCCAAACTTTTTCATTTTTTTTTTTGTTTTGACCTTAAATTTTTTTTTTTTTCTTTTGGTAATAATTCCATCAAGCACAACAGAATACTTTAGAGTGGAGCACTTCAATGTTTATTTTACATGGCAAGGAAATTCATATGATGAGGACATTTTTAACACTTTTAAAAATAACGGGTATACACAACGCAAGTTTATTCTGTTATCCTGTCTTATATTTGGCCAATTTTTTTTTGCTTTTTATTTATTTTACAACAAAAGTTGTTCTGTCATTCAACAAAGTTTTCATGTGGAATATTTTTTCATAAACTCATGTATCTAAATTTATAGCCTTTTATGGACGATCAGCAGAAGAGAAAATTTGGTTTCATAAGGAAGAACAGAATCTCTTCTATATTTAGTTTGTATTTTGATGCATTGTTTATTTGTTTGTTCTCTTGGTTAAAATGAAATTAAAAACTGAAGAAAACAGAAAATGAAGAATGTGTTTTTGCCATTTAATAGAAGAATGAAAAGTGTTTCTTACAATCTTAAGAGTCCACAATTTTAGGCTGTGTATTTTATATTAAAAATAAACTTTTTTTTTTCCAGTGTGTTGAAGCAAATCTAATAACAAACACAGGACAAACTTCTTTAACTAATATTCTCAGTGAATGATTTTTTGTTACCTACTGAGACAAAGTAGAATACTGGTTCCCATAAGGAGAAAAAAAAGATGAGTAGATAATATACAGAAAGGATGGAAGAAAAAGTAAAAAGAAAAATGAAATCAACAACATGGCTCAACAGGAAGCAAATAAATATATGGCATTTCAAAGTTACTAAGGGAAGAAAAGAATATACAAAAGTAAGGTCTGATGTCATAAGAATTCCTTCCTAGCCATATAAAAGGAAATATTAATAGAAGCAAATGCAGAAAAGTTCTTGGCGCAACCAAGAAATCTTTTCAAAAATATAAAATACTGAATCATGTGATATGTTCTCGTATATGGCAGTGAATGGTGGACAATCTCCTCACATATGAAGAAGAGATTAAAAGTATATAATAATGTGGCAGAAAGATGCCGAGAATACCATAGATTAAACAACAAAACTTTAGAGAAAATAGAAACAAAAAAAACAGTTATACTTAACATCACAAAGAAACAGTTAAACTTTCTAAAGCACAATTTAGAAGGGCTTGAAAATTTGAGACTCACAGGACAGATTGAAGGCATGAGTGACAAAGGAGAAAAACAACTCATAAAATAAATGCTGAACTTTTCAATATGTTCACATATATGACAGTAAATGATAGACAATCTTCTCACAGATTATTGTGGAGTAAAGAAGACACCTGCAGTAACACAAATAAACTAGGCAAGATGCCTTAAATAAAGAACTCAAAGAGATTTCAGAGACAGAATTTTTGAGAAAGTTCTGAGAGTGTGCTCATTAGAGTACCATTGTAGTCAGGCAAAACATAATATTATAACCATTAGTAGTGAATTATAACAGTGGCAACAAAGAATCAAAACTTATACAGAGTAGGAAAAAATACCTTTTTTGTTGCAGCATTCATAATAACAATGATGACAAGAAAATAGAACCACATTAGTGGGTTTTTTTTCTTTGCTGTGTGTAAAAAAAAAATAGAAATACTAAAAGACATTGGTAAAAAAGCAGCAACAACAACAGCATTTGTTGAAACTACAGAAACAAAAACAAAAGTTAAGTGAAATGATTTAGAAAAAGAAAAAGATTTTTCCAATACAGGAGAAAATGCTACAGCTGAATCCATATACAATTTATATGATGGAATTACCTTTTCTGCTTTTTTTAGAAGATAGCAAATTTACAGAAAAGAATACAGTAACTGGGATGACAAGACTTTAGTTAAGAAGGTTAGCACCAGTAGAATATGAAAAATACTGGAAAACCAGAAAAAATTTGCTTTGAAGAAATGGTAAATATTCTGATAAAAATTTTTAGCAAGAAAAGTTTATTATTCAATACTCATTGGAAGTGCAAGTAATTGACAAAAAATGATAAATATTTTATCACATATGCTGGAATTGTTAAAAATGAGTGTGAAAGATTCAATTTAAATGAACTGACTCATGATACGATTAAAGGATTAATTTTCATTCAAGGGTTAATGGCAAAAAGAACATGATAGTCATAAGGAAACTAGAACAGAATAAAAAATTAAAACTAAGAAATATCAGATGAATGTCAATGAATCCCAAATGTGAGATGCAATACAGACAAAACTGGAGAAAAAGAATGCACATATATACAAGCCAAAGAAAAATGTTAAAATGAAATATTAATCCATGTTTCTGGTGAAGGAGATTACATCTCTGAGATCAGTCCCTTTAAGAATTCAAAATGCTAAAAGGCTGAAACAGTAGGACATAAAAAGTCATACTGTAACACTAAACCAAGAAAAACAGTTTATACGCAGCATTCAGATAGAAAAAATAATTACAGAAAACCAAAGAAAATTTGTATATGCAAAAATTAATAAAGTGGATGTAAAAATGCAACTAGACAATTGTAGTGATATCAGACTAATCAATGAAGCCACATGGAAAGCAAATGGAAAAAATATATTAAAAAGAACTTAGAAATTCACACATGGTGTGCCAGGTGAGAAATTATTTTTTTATTGGTGAAATGACTTGCAACCTTTGATTTCATAACAAGTGTGTAAAAGGTAAGGCTTATGTGTTAAAAAATACTAAAAACTTATAGAATTATTCACTGAATAGAATTATTCAAGTTATAGGATTTACCTATAAATACTTATTGCAAAGATTTAAGTGAACAAGTGACTAGTTTAAAAAACAATGTGAAAATTTAAAGAATTGAAAAACATGTTTACAGATGTTCTGACGAATGAGTCGGGTCAGTATTCTAAGGTTCAAGCAAAATTTAAAGTGAAAAAAAAGAGTCAACGCCAGTATTTAAACTGAAACATAGGGTACCATTCCCAGCCTTGGATCAAGTCAACAAAGAATTAAACAGACTTGAAAAAATTGGTGCAACTAAAAATAAATGACCATTCAAAATGGGTAGCACCAGCAGTGTATATAAAGAAGAAATAAATAAAATTCGTATTTGTGCTGATTTTTCAATATGGGTTTAACAAATGTTTAGAATCATATAACTACCCATTAGTAAGTCCATTCAAAATTTTTGAGAAATTAAATAATGGAAAAATTTTCAAAGTTAGATCTTTCTGAAGTGTTTTTGAAAACACAGAAGGAAATAAAAAAGAAAAAATATGGGGAAATGTAAAGAATGAGAACAAAAAAAAACATTAGACTCAGTTAAAAAAAGATTCCCTGAAGAAAGAACTATCAAAAAGGAAGAACCTATGCAAATATTGTATGATATCTTTTATGTACCAACACTCCAAGAATTCATTGAAGATACAAGTATGAATATTAGAAAAAGGAAACATACAGGAAAACAAATGGTTGATCCAAAATGAAAGGACTACAAAGTTCAGTACATGACAAACTTGCCAGGAAGAGAAGGTGGGAAATACCAAGCAATAAAATATTTAAGAAAATAAAAAAAATCTCAAAAATTGGGAATGCTGTAGAGAAAAAAAAAGACACACCCTGTAACACAAATGAACTAAGCACAATACCTTAAATAAAGAACTCAAAGAAAATTCAGAGTCAGAGTTCAGAGAGACTTCTAATAAAGTATTCATTGGAGTCAGTATAGCTATAATATTATAACCAAGTAATAACATGGACAAACTAGATGCACAGGCTGATAGACTAGAAGTTAAAATACACTGTTTAAAATAAAGATGAGGCATCTATTTCAAACATAAGTTTACATTATAATAACATCTGCGGTAATAAGCCATTCTGCATATAAACAAGTCAACCATTCGTCCGTGCATGGAGTACTGCTGCCATATATGGTCAGACGCCCCTGCTGCTCACCTCAGTGTTCTCGACAAGCTCCAAAGAAGAATCAGTAATGTGATAGGTACTGACTTGGTGGCTCGACTACAGCCACTCCCCCATCGACGAAATGTGGCTTCCCTTTGTCGGTTCTATAAATACTTTCTTCTGCTCAGACAAACTTAAGTCACTGGTGCCTCCTCAACAGGTGTTTACTTGTACAACCAGATTGGCAACTGGGTCCCACCCATTCACAATTAGATCAACCAAATGCAGACGACAATTCTACTCCTGCAGCTTCTTCTCTCGCACTTCCTACCTGTGGAACTCGCTCCCATATTCTTGCTTTCCTGACGGCTACAACCTCCAGAAATTTAAATGCAAAGTCAATACTCATCTATTAACCACTTGACTCTAGCTCTTTCCCCACCCCATATATCCTTTCCTTTCTCTCCACCTTTGAAACTGTCATCACACCAGCAGTCTCAGCTTTCTATTGCTCCTTTCTAACTGGTTCATCTTCCTTTTCACTCTCTTCTAATTAATCTTTTTACATTTATGTAGCCCCCTGCACATCAGTGGCATTTCCGCCTTGCTTGTGGTGAAACAATTAAAAAAAAAATAAATAAATAAAAAGTTAATATATTTAAATTAATATTAGATTCATTTTCCCTCTTTTGAGCAATTAGAAACAAGAAAATACTGTTAGAGGTTCAGTAAAAGCGCACCTCTTGAGAATTCAAAACATTTCTCCATATTTTCAGTATTAGTCAGTTAAGTGCCCACAGGTTACATGCTTGAGTGATCATGTCTCCTTCATTCTATGACTGACTAGTCAGAAGATTTTCTCACAGTAACTTGCTATTTATTTTTGTGAGAAACTGATTGCCAACCAAGGCTAAAAACTCAATCTATCCTGCTATTCAACCCATAGCTGGAGAGAAAAGAGATGAATGCATACTTTTCCCAGGGGAATTTGCATGTAAATAAATGCAATGAATTTGAGTGGAATTCAAACTCATCTCTTCAATTTTTCATTTCAGGCCAATATCCATTACACCCCAATGCACATCAGTATGCTGAACCATATTTTTGTGTAACAGAATCTTTTGACAAAGTTTTTTTTATTATAGCTACACAGGCAGGCCAGATTGTTGCACAGTCCTATTTTGGTTCAGCTCAGTTTTTGCATGTAATAAAAAAAATTCTGTTAAAACACAAGACCTATTGGTTTTAATTAAAGCATTACCAAGAATTTTTAATGATTTTGTGTTCATAAAACTAAATAAAATTATTTAAAAATATGTATTACAAAATATGTTACATTAAAAACAATGTTTATACATAATTGTGAGACTATTTATACTATTTACCTTGTCTGGACTGTTGTCCTCAGTTTATTGTCATATTCATAATGTTTCGGCTGTTGTCCACTCAGACCTTCTTCAGGAGTTATATAGTGGAATTTCAGACCAAACTCTTTATTTAATAACTCAACTCTCCAAGTTTTTGTTCACCTCTGCTGTGTCCAGGTATTGAACTCACAACCCTTTAGATCAAGTCAATGGATTACTACAACCAATGCTTTTCTCCAATGAGCCATGTATCCTTGAAAAATTGAGTTACAAAGAGAAATAAATGAAACTGAAATATCCAGAAAATGCATGGCGTATGGAATTAAAACAATCTATTCAAGTAGATGAAATAAAGTGTTAAGTTCGAAATTCCAATGTATATCACCTGAAGATGGCTTGAGCATACAACAGCTGAAACATTGTGAATATAACAATAAAGATGTTTACAACAGCCCCAAGAATATAAATAATGGAACTAGTTACAATATATCATCTCAGAAATATAAACAGATTTAATTTTGAGACATTCTTCACACAAACACAATATTATTTCTATTAGCAAATTTCAAACTACTTGTATTCAAGCATCTGTTTCTTTGAATTTCCTCAATTCGACTGGAGAATTCATTCATGTGATGAGCTGCTCGTAGAAAAAAAAATTCTTCCTCTTTTCTATTAAACTAAAATGCCTGGACGTGCAACTTCCAGTTCCCATTACCATCTGCAGTTCACAGCTTCAGTAGGGTGTTGTTTTTTCTTCTCATTGTTTAAAGTCCTTTGATGCAAATCCCATGGTAAAAAGTAGAGAACATCTTCGATTAATCTGTGTCAGTCTTTTATATAGTTGACTTCAAAACTATTCTAGTACTGGATTGGTTATAGTTAATTAACGAGAGCATCAGCTGGATGTTCAGTTGTCTCAGTATTGTTCTATATTGGAACAAATGCAGATGCAGAAATCTTTTTAGAAAAATTCTGCATTATTGTTGCACTCTTGTAAGAAGCAAAATGAATTAAAATGTTTCCTCATATATGAGATGAAAAACATACCAAATTTTGCAAAAGGAAATTGCAGATATAAACTTTCGGAATTAGCACAAAATCACAATTGATAATATCATGTATTTGGTCTCGATAATCATCTCAAATAATCAGTCAGTCAGTTGAATTCCATATGTGATACACGCTTTAGGTGATCATGTCTCTTTCGAGACATGACTGACTGGGTAGAAGATTAACCCACAGTATTGCTTTCTGTGGTAGACTGGTTGCCAGCCAAGGCTATAGAGCCCAAACTGTCCTATTATTTAACCCATAACTGGAGGGAAGAGATGGATTAATATCTTTCTCAAGAGTATTTGTGCATAAGTGAATGCAAGGAATGCAATTGGAATTCGAACTCGGCTCCCTGATCTGTCATTCAGAGTCGATATCCACTGCACCACAACTTGATAATCATTTCTTAAGAACCTGCTCAGCATATATCACCCTAAGAGTTTGGACCAGTTCATCTTATACAATTGTTCACATTTTTGAAGCATATATTTGCATATTTGTTGAACCTGCTCAGCATATATCACCCCAAGTTTTTAAAACCAGCTCATCCTATACAACTGTTCTTATTTGGTTTAACATCTATCAGCGTAATTGTTCAACCTGTTCAGCATATATCACTCTAAGTGTTTAGAAGCAGTTCATTAGATATAATTATTCCTATTTTGTTCTGCATATATCAGCATAATTGTTCAACCTGTTTGGCATATATTAAGCTATGAGAGAAAGTGATATATATATTTTTTATATACCTGGAAATGTTAGGAAAATTTATTTACAAAGTGGAAAATATTGTGTGATGCATCTCTTTATTTAAGCTTTCTTCAGACTAAAGTGATTGGTTTGGTTTGTTTGATAGTGTATCATATTTTATAGCATATCAGAGTATTTAATGCTGACAAGATTTTTACAATAGATTTATATGAATACAATATGTATTCATTGTAAGAAATTAGTTTGGAAATCAAATTTTATTAATGTATTTTCTAAAGAGGGATTTTGTCAAGAATCTGGGTTCACTGACATATTCTTTTCAGATATACAATTAGTAGAGAAATTGATTTCATCAGTTTGGTTTATTTTATTTTACGGTATATCAACCTCAATGGGTTATCTAATACTGATAAGATCTTTTAGGACAGGTTTGGACTTATAGAATATGCATTCGTTGTAAGAAATCAGTTTTAGATCAGGTTTTATTAATAAGACTAAAATGTGTTGCAGCTAATTCTTATTTTTTTTTTTTCAAAAAGGTATTGATGGTATTTTTAATATAATAATATATATTTACACTTTACATAATATATTGACCCTAGTTTGGTGGCTCACTATTTTCCCAAAACTGGGACTCTAACAAGTAATACTACCCTGGGTCAGGGTGGAGCTGGGTACATCAGCAATTAAAAGGTGGTTCCTTGCTCCTCTAAACATCCCAATCAGATGCCTTACCTCTGGATGCAGCTTTTTTTTTTTTTAATCATATCACCCCGAGCAAGGCGGTAACGCCACTGATGTGCAGGGGGCTACGTAATAGTGAAAGAATTGGAAAAGAGAAAGCCGGAAACCACATCCTAAACAGGGAACAAGGGATGAGCCTGTACACCTGTACAATAGATGTGGGTGGAGTGTGAACCGGGTGATAGTTTAGTCTATCTACTCCAATTGAAAAAGAAAAAAAGAAAAAAAAAGAAAAAAAAAGAAAAAAAGAAAGAAAAGTGAAAAGATTGGAAAAGAGAAAGCGGAAACCACATCCTAAACAGGGAACAAGGGATGAGCCTCTTAACCTGTTCAATAGACGTGGGTGGAGTCTGAACCGGGTGATAGATAGATCTATCTACTCCAATTGAAAAAAAAGAAACCAAAGTGAGAAGATTGGAAAAGAGAAAGCCGGAAACAACATCCTAAACAGGGAACAAGGGATGAGCCTCTTAACCTGTTCAATAGACGTGGGTGGAGTCTGAACCGGGTGATAGATAGATCTATCTACTCCAATTGAAAAAAAAAGAAACCAAAGTGAGAAGATTGGAAAAGAGAAAGCCGGAAACAACATCCTAAACAGGGAACAAGGGATGAGCCTCTTAACCTGTTCAATAGACGTGGGTGGAGTCTGAACCGGGTGATAGATAGATCTATCTACTCCAATTAAAAAAAAAAGAAACCAAAGTGAGAAGATTGGAAAAGAGAAAGCCGGAAACAACATCCTAAACAGGGAACAAGGGATGAGCCTCTTAACCTGTTCAATAGACATGGGTGGTATATATATATATATATATATATATATATATATATATTGGAATATTCTTGTTGTTATACTAAAATAAATGGAAACTATTTTTTATATATATTTAATTCTAAACTAAAAATGGTTTTCATTATCCATAACCCTTTCCAGACTGAAATTAATTCTAAGTCTTGGCAGTTTTAATGCAGCTGAAGTTTAAATTCACCTTGTGAGCTATTGGCTAATCATTCTGGTAGAATTCTGCTCAGTCAATTTAATACTCATTAATGTCTAATTTTGCTTGGCAATTTTTATGGCCACCATATAAAAATCAGTGCTGTAAAATAGGAATTTATAAAACCACATCATCATACCCAAGGCCCGAATGTAGTTTATTGTTATACTCAGAATGCTACATTTGGAAGAGGCTTTACCACTCTACAGAGGTGCAGTTGGCATATTCTGAAGCACTAGTTGACAGTTTTACATTTAATTTTTACAATAACAAAAGTGGTTAAAATATAAATAAATAGATAAAGAAAGTAAATTAAATTGCCTCAAGGATATGTACCCAAGCACATATCTAGAAAAAAAAATTAACTTTGAAAATTTCAAATTTCAGCATCGCCTCTCTTCTTTATACACTTGTGTATTTATATGAATGGAAGCATCACTTTCATCCTATGAAGTCATTATTTTTTTATTTGTCTAACTCCAAGCAAAGGCAGTACTGCCACTGGTGCGCAAGGGTTACATAATAGGAGAGTGAAGAGAGAGGAGAACAGGTCACAGTAGATGTCAAACAATGGGTAAGAGAAGGACAGGAACATTGGTGCAAAAGCTGCACAAGAGGAAAGTGTAAAGTGAGAAAGGATGGGAGTAAAGGAGATAAGAGATGACAGTTGATATTGCATTTAAATTTTTGGAGATTGTAGCTATCAGGGAAACAAGAACACAGAAGGGAGTTACACATGATTGTTTTCACAGTAAATGGGTGGGACCTTATTGCTAGTCTGTTAGCTAGTGTAAATTCACGTGAGAGTGGGGCACCAAGGAGCTAAGTGTCGAAGCAGAATCTATGAAAGTATTTGTAGAAGAGACAGAGGAAAGCTACATCTCAACAATGAGAGAGAATGGAGTTGGGCCACCAGGTCAGGATTGACAACATTGCAGATTCTTTTTTGGATTTTGTTGAGAACCCCAATGTGAACAGCGTGCACCCAACCAGATATGACAACAGTATTCAATGCACAGGTGGATAGTAGATTTGTAGATGTGCATAATAGATTCAGATGAGAACAACTTCCTGGCCTGACACAGAAACTTGACATTCTTAGCAGTAGATTTAGCTATTAATTCAATGTCGTCATTCCACTTAAGGTCAGCTGAGAGAATGAGGCCAAGGAGGTGCAGTTTATTGCTCTCGGGGAGACTAGCGTGATTCATGCTGATGGCAGGTAGGAAAGATTGTTTATGGTAATTAAAGGATAGGAGCTTCATTTTGGAAGCTTTAAAATTTACAAGCCATTTCTTACCCCAGTCCACCACTGACTG